>OX638373.1:8252120-8328698 GCA_951812925.1 Calliopum simillimum | reverse complement strand
ATATCTGCTGACATGGTTTCACAAATTTTACGTTTTCTTTTCTCCATTTTGACCGATCTTTCTGAAAATTAAAATGATATATCGTAAGACTATAACAAATAATATGCAATTTTTTGATTTACTAAAAATTTATAACATGACACCTACTAAACGAACTTTTGTTAGGCCCTCCGTAGTGTTATGTGTTAACGGCAATCGTTTACTCATTTTGTTCGCGTTAATTGAATAAGTTTGTTTTCCAAAGTTTAAATGATGGTGATGTGATCGCATACAATAATTTAAGGCCAACAATCCCACCACTTTAACAAAAAACTAGTAAGGGAGTAACATTTGGCCTGGCCAAACATTAAAAACCCTACACAGCAGTTTTGCTTATATGGGAGGTGCCACGCCCTCTTGTCCAAATTCACCCAGTTTTTTCTCAGAGTTTAAACTTATAGTTCTTAGCATTTGAGTGAAATTTGGTTGGATTATCTCAAAAAATGTTTTCAGTATAGCGTTTTGAACCTTTTGCTAATATGGGAAGTGCCACGCCCTCTTGTCCAAATTCACTCAGTTTTTTTCTCAGTTTAAACTTATAGTTCTTAGCATTTGAGTAAAATTGAGTTTGACTATCTCAAAAAACGCTTTCAGTATAGCGTTTTGAAATTTTTGCTTATATGGGAGGTGCCACGCCCTCTTGTTCAAATTCTCCTGGTTTTTGTTCAGAGCTTGCGCTTACAATTCGTAGTATTTATATGTATTTTGGTTGCATTATCGTGAAAAAAACTCAAAAAGTTGTATTTTGAATATATTTTTTGTATTTTTTGTGTGTCCGTTGACCAATTTTGCTCATTTTCAATCCCCCGAGCTAACTTTGACGCCGAAGGCTGTGCACCAAATTTCATTGAATTATCTTGCTTAGTTTTCCCAAAAAGTGTATTTCCACACACAGCCAGCCAGCCAGCCAGCCAGACAGACGGACATGGCTATATCGACTCAGGAGGTGACGCTGATCAAGAATATATATACTTTTCTATATCTGCCACGCCTCCTTCTCTGCGTTACAAACGGAAGGACAAAGTGAATATTAGACCGGTGCGTTTTGGACGAAAGTTTAAAATTTGTCGCGCAACCGGCAGAATTGTAAAGTTTAACTATCGACATGAAGATTGCCGCCACCCTAGCTCTGAGAGATGACGGGAAGGGGTGTCGATATATTTTTGAAGGTTGAAAAACGTGGTTTAAAAATGCATGCGCATAGGTCCGAAGTGAATCAATCCTCAGCTTCGTAGTAGGTTAAAAACTGAAATCCAAGACATGGATTCTTATGTACTTTTTCCCGTAGAATCGAATGACATCATTAGTTTTCTGATTAGATGTCCATTTATGGCGTTAAGTGAACTTTTCAGCCCAAAAAAGTCGAAATTTTTCCAAATTCCCTGTTTGAGCACTCCACAATTGAACAGCAAAAATTTTAGAAAAATTTGAAATACACATTTTGTTAGGATTTTTTCTGACAAAATCCAGTGGTACCATTTTTTTTTTGCGCTACGACATTATTCTTATTAATGAAAAACGAATTTTTGATTTTTATTATGAAAAAATATCACGAAATCGGGCGTAAATATTTAGTCAACGACGGCTCCCAATGTCCGGACGGTTTTTTTTTTTCGGTGCCCTCTAGTAAAATTTTTTTAGAATATTTTTGGAAATTTTTTTAACCCATTATAAACAAGTTTTTGAAAAAGGGGTCAAAAAGACCCTTAAAAACGGGATATAATGGGTTAAGATGTTCACATAACTTAATGTAGAATCAAGCATTGGAACAATATTTTAGAACAACTTAACCCATTATAAACAAGTTTTTGGAAAAAGGGGGTCGAAAAGACCCTTAAAAATGCGATATAATGGGTTAAAATGTCATAAAATATTGTTCAATGCTTGATTCTACATTAAGTTATGTGAACATCTTAACCCATTATATCGCGTTTTAAGGGTCTTTTCGACCCCTTTTTCCAAAAACTTGTTTATAATGGGTTAAGATGTTCTAAAATATTGTTCCATGCTTGATTTTACATTAAGTTATGTGAACATCTTAACCCATTATATTTCGTTTTTAAGGGTCTTTTTGACCCCTTTTTCAAAAACTTGTTTATAATGGGTTAAAAAAATTTCCAAAAATATTCTAAAAAAATTTTACTAGAGGGCACCGAAAAAAAAAAAACGTCCGGACATTGGGAACCGTCGTTGACTAAATATTTACGCCCGATTTCGTGATATTTTTTCATAATAAAAATCAAAAATTCGTTTTTCATTAATAAAAATAATGTCGTAGCGCAAAAAAAATGGTACCACTGGATTTGTCAGAAAAAATCCCAACAAAATGTGTATTTCAAATTTTTCTAAGATTTTTTCTGTTCAATTGTGGAGTGCTCAAACAGGGAATTTGGAAAAATTTCGACTTTTTTGGGCTGAAAAGTTCACTTAACGCCACAAATGGACATCTAATCAGAAAACTAATGATGCCATTCGATTCTACGGGAAAAAGTACATAAGAATCCATGTCTTGGATTTCAGTTTTCGACCTACTACGAAGCTGAGGATTGATTCACTTCGGACCTATGAGCATGCATTTTTAAACCACGTTTTTCAACCTTCAAAAATATATCGACACCCCTTCCCGTCATCTCTCAGAGCTAGGGTGGCGGCAATCTTCATGTCGATAGTTAAACTTTACAATTCTGCCGGTTGCGCGACAAATTTTAAACTTTCGTCCAAAATGCACCGGTCTAGTGAATATACCCTGGGTGTAGGGTATAAAAATAAACCTTTTGTCGATGATAGCACTGTTCGACAATTTCGAACTTTTTTAAAAACACATTAGAAAATCCAAAAAATTCATAAAGTAGACGTTAAAAAAAAATACCCGTTTTTCGTGGTTTTTCTCCAGCATGTCACATTTTTTTTTAACCGATTTTTGAAGTTTTTTTATCCACTGTACATGAAAAAACCAAAAATACCGCATTCTTGTGTTAAATCGATGAATTTAACTATATGATCCTTACATCTGAGGTGTATCATGTGTTCAGCAAACTTATGCAGGATATTGCTGGGAATATTTTTGTATAAAATTTTAACCCTGTCTAACCCCCAAATGTGAGTCATTTTTGCCCTTTTCTTATAAAGGTACAAAAATGACACCCAAAACAGGGAAATATTGAGTCAGTATGTAGGTACTACAGAAATATTCGCTATAAAATTTCACTAATAGTTTCTAAACACGTAAAGGTCGAAAAATGTTAAAATCAATTAGTACTTTTCACATTGCATATTAATTACATCCCTGACGCGCTTACCTTAAGTTTTAAGAATTTTTCGTCTTTGGTAACTCTAAATGAAATTTTTTGTAGGACCAAGACTGCTATGGTCTTGGTTTTGGTCTTGCATACGATAATTGTCAAGACCAAGACTGCTTTTCAGTCTTGCTAATTTATAGTTAAAAGTTGTTTCACGCCCGTTTTGAAGATAAAATCATCTCTCGATTTGAATTTTGGCATCTTAAAAATCCAACTGCTTTGGAAAAATATGGCTTTGAATACTCAATATATTAAAAAAAAATGTGATGTGGTGGGGAAAAACCACGAGACACGGGTATTTTTTTTAACGTCTACTTTAAGAATTTTTTGGATTTTCTCATGTGTTTTTTTTTTTTGTGTCGAACAGTGTAGTTTGCGACCAATTTCCGATGAAAAAAATAAAAAACTCACTATTTTCTGAATTAGAAATAACAACTGTGTTTTACATCATGCCACGCCCATAATTATTATATATATTTAAAATGTTAACATAATTTTTTGACTACATTACTTAGATATATTAACGTACCATTTTTTTTGCTGAAATCAATAGTCTTAAATCAGTGATTCATATTCAGTGCTTCTCACAATAGATCTAGTGTTTTTTTTTTTTTTTGAATTATTACCCGTACATTTTTTGGCCCAGTGCTTTTTCTAGTGCTGCGTTGGCGCTGGAATATCTGCTGACATGGTTTCACAAATTTTACGTTTTCTTTTCTCCATTTTGACCGATCTTTCTGAAAATTAAAATGATATATCGTAAGACTATAACAAATAATATGCAATTTTTTGATTTACTAAAAATTTATAACATGACACCTACTAAACGAACTTTTGTTAGGCCCTCCGTAGTGTTATGTGTTAACGGCAATCGTTTACTCATTTTGTTCGCGTTAATTGAATAAGTTTGTTTTCCAAAGTTTAAATGATGGTGATGTGATCGCATACAATAATTTAAGGCCAACAATCCCACCACTTTAACAAAAAACTAGTAAGGGAGTAACATTTGGCCTGGCCAAACATTAAAAACCCTACACAGCAGTTTTGCTTATATGGGAGGTGCCACGCCCTCTTGTCCAAATTCACCCAGTTTTTTCTCAGAGTTTAAACTTATAGTTCTTAGCATTTGAGTGAAATTTGGTTGGATTATCTCAAAAAATGTTTTCAGTATAGCGTTTTGAACCTTTTGCTAATATGGGAAGTGCCACGCCCTCTTGTCCAAATTCACTCAGTTTTTTTCTCAGTTTAAACTTATAGTTCTTAGCATTTGAGTAAAATTGAGTTTGACTATCTCAAAAAACGCTTTCAGTATAGCGTTTTGAAATTTTTGCTTATATGGGAGGTGCCACGCCCTCTTGTTCAAATTCTCCTGGTTTTTGTTCAGAGCTTGCGCTTACAATTCGTAGTATTTATATGTATTTTGGTTGCATTATCGTGAAAAAAACTCAAAAAGTTGTATTTTGAATATATTTTTTGTATTTTTTGTGTGTCCGTTGACCAATTTTGCTCATTTTCAATCCCCCGAGCTAACTTTGACGCCGAAGGCTGTGCACCAAATTTCATTGAATTATCTTGCTTAGTTTTCCCAAAAAGTGTATTTCCACACACAGCCAGCCAGCCAGCCAGCCAGACAGACGGACATGGCTATATCGACTCAGGAGGTGACGCTGATCAAGAATATATATACTTTTCTATATCTGCCACGCCTCCTTCTCTGCGTTACAAACGGAAGGACAAAGTGAATATTAGACCGGTGCGTTTTGGACGAAAGTTTAAAATTTGTCGCGCAACCGGCAGAATTGTAAAGTTTAACTATCGACATGAAGATTGCCGCCACCCTAGCTCTGAGAGATGACGGGAAGGGGTGTCGATATATTTTTGAAGGTTGAAAAACGTGGTTTAAAAATGCATGCGCATAGGTCCGAAGTGAATCAATCCTCAGCTTCGTAGTAGGTTAAAAACTGAAATCCAAGACATGGATTCTTATGTACTTTTTCCCGTAGAATCGAATGACATCATTAGTTTTCTGATTAGATGTCCATTTATGGCGTTAAGTGAACTTTTCAGCCCAAAAAAGTCGAAATTTTTCCAAATTCCCTGTTTGAGCACTCCACAATTGAACAGCAAAAATTTTAGAAAAATTTGAAATACACATTTTGTTAGGATTTTTTCTGACAAATCCAGTGGTACCATTTTTTTTTGCGCTACGACATTATTCTTATTAATGAAAAACGAATTTTTGATTTTTATTATGAAAAAATATCACGAAATCGGGCGTAAATATTTAGTCAACGACGGCTCCCAATGTCCGGACGGTTTTTTTTTTTCGGTGCCCTCTAGTAAAATTTTTTTAGAATATTTTTGGAAATTTTTTTAACCCATTATAAACAAGTTTTTGAAAAAGGGGTCAAAAAGACCCTTAAAAACGGGATATAATGGGTTAAGATGTTCACATAACTTAATGTAGAATCAAGCATGGAACAATATTTTAGAACAACTTAACCCATTATAAACAAGTTTTTGGAAAAAGGGGTCGAAAAGACCCTTAAAAATGCGATATAATGGGTTAAAATGTCATAAAATATTGTTCAATGCTTGATTCTACATTAAGTTATGTGAACATCTTAACCCATTATATCGCGTTTTAAGGGTCTTTTCGACCCCTTTTTCCAAAAACTTGTTTATAATGGGTTAAGATGTTCTAAAATATTGTTCCATGCTTGATTTTACATTAAGTTATGTGAACATCTTAACCCATTATATTTCGTTTTTAAGGGTCTTTTTGACCCCTTTTTCAAAAACTTGTTTATAATGGGTTAAAAAAATTTCCAAAAATATTCTAAAAAAATTTTACTAGAGGGCACCGAAAAAAAAAAAACGTCCGGACATTGGGAACCGTCGTTGACTAAATATTTACGCCCGATTTCGTGATATTTTTTCATAATAAAAATCAAAAATTCGTTTTTCATTAATAAAAATAATGTCGTAGCGCAAAAAAAATGGTACCACTGGATTTGTCAGAAAAAATCCCAACAAAATGTGTATTTCAAATTTTTCTAAGATTTTTTCTGTTCAATTGTGGAGTGCTCAAACAGGGAATTTGGAAAAATTTCGACTTTTTTGGGCTGAAAAGTTCACTTAACGCCACAAATGGACATCTAATCAGAAAACTAATGATGCCATTCGATTCTACGGGAAAAAGTACATAAGAATCCATGTCTTGGATTTCAGTTTTCGACCTACTACGAAGCTGAGGATTGATTCACTTCGGACCTATGAGCATGCATTTTTAAACCACGTTTTTCAACCTTCAAAAATATATCGACACCCCTTCCCGTCATCTCTCAGAGCTAGGGTGGCGGCAATCTTCATGTCGATAGTTAAACTTTACAATTCTGCCGGTTGCGCGACAAATTTTAAACTTTCGTCCAAAATGCACCGGTCTAGTGAATATACCCTGGGTGTAGGGTATAAAAATAAACCTTTTGTCGATGATAGCACTGTTCGACAATTTCGAACTTTTTTAAAAACACATTAGAAAATCCAAAAAATTCATAAAGTAGACGTTAAAAAAAAATACCCGTTTTTCGTGGTTTTTCTCCAGCATGTCACATTTTTTTTTAACCGATTTTTGAAGTTTTTTTATCCACTGTACATGAAAAAACCAAAAATACCGCATTCTTGTGTTAAATCGATGAATTTAACTATATGATCCTTACATCTGAGGTGTATCATGTGTTCAGCAAACTTATGCAGGATATTGCTGGGAATATTTTTGTATAAAATTTTAACCCTGTCTAACCCCCAAATGTGAGTCATTTTTGCCCTTTTCTTATAAAGGTACAAAAATGACACCCAAAACAGGGAAATATTGAGTCAGTATGTAGGTACTACAGAAATATTCGCTATAAAATTTCACTAATAGTTTCTAAACACGTAAAGGTCGAAAAATGTTAAAATCAATTAGTACTTTTCACATTGCATATTAATTACATCCCTGACGCGCTTACCTTAAGTTTTAAGAATTTTTCGTCTTTGGTAACTCTAAATGAAATTTTTTGTAGGACCAAGACTGCTATGGTCTTGGTTTTGGTCTTGCATACGATAATTGTCAAGACCAAGACTGCTTTTCAGTCTTGCTAATTTATAGTTAAAAGTTGTTTCACGCCCGTTTTGAAGATAAAATCATCTCTCGATTTGAATTTTGGCATCTTAAAAATCCAACTGCTTTGGAAAAATATGGCTTTGAATACTCAATATATTAAAAAAAAATGTGATGTGGTGGGGAAAAACCACGAGACACGGGTATTTTTTTTAACGTCTACTTTAAGAATTTTTTGGATTTTCTCATGTGTTTTTTTTTTTTGTGTCGAACAGTGTAGTTTGCGACCAATTTCCGATGAAAAAAATAAAAAACTCACTATTTTCTGAATTAGAAATAACAACTGTGTTTTACATCATGCCACGCCCATAATTATTATATATATTTAAAATGTTAACATAATTTTTTGACTACATTACTTAGATATATTAACGTACCATTTTTTTTGCTGAAATCAATAGTCTTAAATCAGTGATTCATATTCAGTGCTTCTCACAATAGATCTAGTGTTTTTTTTTTTTTTTGAATTATTACCCGTACATTTTTTGGCCCAGTGCTTTTTCTAGTGCTTTTTTTTCTTTTTGAAGACTTTGTTTTACTCGTTGAATAACGTTCATTATGAACGGTTCATAAGATGCTGATTTTTTTAACAAAATGTATCAAAACAATGTATGGATTTCACAAAACAAAAATAAAAAACAAACTTTCATTAAATTCTGTAAATTCTTTACTCCATATTAAATACGGATTAAAACAGAATGGTTGTTGCTGCGACATTTTTCAATTACCGAATGAAACACTGTTACATAGAAGCTATGTTGTGGCTGGAGGAACCTAAACGTAGTCGAAATAATTTAATAGATTTGTTTTAAACTTAGAAGCTACAAGTTCGAGTGATCTGAAGCCAAAGTAGAGTCGATTTAACTTTATTTATATATTATATACTCGTATATAATAAATATTTACGAAAGTCTTTTTTAAAAAGAATTCTTTCATTATTTGAATGTTTTTTATCAAAAATAATTACATTTTTTTCGTTTTTTTTTTTTTTAATTTTGTAAGTAAAATAAAATTTAGTGCTTTTTTTTTGGTGCATTTTCAAATTTATAAGTTGGCAGCACTGTCTTAAATCTCCTGAGTAAAATTGTCGGGTTAAAACTACAACTAGACGTCTACATTTTTCATGTTTTGAGAAAAAAGCTTTTAAAATTTTTTGAAATATGTTTTTTGTGTGGGATTTTTAAGTTTTCTGCTTGTTATTCTTAGTACAAAATTGGATTAGGACTACATTTCTTAAAACTGACTGTGGTATAGAACCGTTTTTTCTTCATGTTTTTGTATACTTAACTCAAAACATCAATATATGTAGATGTCTAGTTGTAGTTTTAACCCGAAGAAATGATATGCTTTTAAAATTCGGGACCTTTGCACTTTTTTCTTTGGGCAAATGGGTTAATAGATAGTGTTACCGTTACTGCTGCTGTTGTTGCTGGGTCGCTGCTGCTTGTTTCGTTGTGTGCGGGAGCATCGTGCTATGGCAGATCGAGGATTCTTGCTATACCTACGCAGCTGTCGGTATGTTGCGCAAAACTCGATATATACAAATTTCCCACTCGTAAGTAAAATCAATTTGTAAAGTCAAATTTACCTTCTCTACTGCTGTTTGCTTGCTGCTGGTACCAACGGTGTTGCTTTCACCACGGCTGGCGACGACTCACCAAGTTTTTGGTCGCGCTACTGATTTTATGCACGTTTTCATTCCACATTATTCTTTGTGTGGAACGAAAATCAGCTGTTTCGTAATCTACTTCTATGGCAGGGCCACCACTGGCAAAATATGTACTGTATTCTAGTACTATTCTTAGTACTATGTTACATTATGATACACGGGAATTTTTTACTTAATTAATTTATATAAATCTACGTTAGTATTATCTTTAAACTTTAATTATGAACTACATTTTGAAAAATAAAAATAATTAATAATTACTGCTGAATCTTGGTTGTATGATGGCTATGTTTATTTGTGGGCCGAAATCGAGGAATCGACTTTCGCCTTTACACTTCCCTTCTACTGCGGGTGAGTGAAAGTTTCTTTAATTTCTGTGGAACCGTCGAAATCGGCTTCTTCTTATATTCCGCACGGTTGTAAATCGTCGGCGATAGGGCTTCAGCTCGCTCAGCCAGGACTTGAACTTGCTAAGATCGTCATTCAGCCAGAGAATAATTTGACCAGCGAATATATCGACTTTTTCTCGAATTGGCTGGGGTACTGACTCAGTTATCACAGGGGATTCGGCATCTGATGTGTTGTCGAGGTTTTGCTCGATTTCAGTTTGATTTGCCTCTGCTGACGTATTTTGTGCACTCCAGTGATGAGGTTCAATTTCCTACTGTGCTGTTTCTGCTGTTATGCTTGGAAGGTTCGCATATGTTGTTTCCTTGTCCACAGCTTCTGCAACTCTGTATCCTGAGTTGAACTTTTCTGCGTCTGGCATTGAGTATTACGCTGGTGATTACTCTACTGTGGACTGTTTTGCTCTGGTGCCGGTGTCGAGAATTCACATTGCACTGCATTCTGCTGCGTCTGCTATACATTTTTTGTTTATGGCTCTGCTCTTGATGACTCTGTTCTGCGACTAATTTTATGGACTCTGTTGATGACGTTGGAAGCGCAGCGTTTTGCTGCGTGCGCTGTTGAAAGCTATGTCATGAATGACTCTGCTGTTGATAACTCTGCTAACTATGCTCTGCCAATGATTTTGTGTCCTTTGCTGATGACGTTGATAGCGCTGCATTCTGCTGCGTCTGCTGTTAAAAATTCTGTCGCTGATGACACTGCTGTTGATAAATCTGCTTTTGATAACTCTGCTGTTGTTTATTCGCCTCTGTTGTAATGCTGATCCGCTATGCTGGAGACTGTGCCACGTTTGGCACTGTACTCTGCTGCGTCTGTTGTTGACAACTCTGATGTGATGTGATGTGGTGACGTCGATGACGATCTTAATAACTTCGTTGGGGCTTTGGTGGTAATCTCAGGCTACGGTGGTACTGTCGCTGGCCCCTTGTGCTCTGATGTCTGTTTTGTGGCTGGTTTTGCTCTAGGGTGGTACGGTCTGTCTGAAGCTTGGTATTTGCGTGTGGTCGGCCCAATGTAATCACAGTTCCTCCTAAGTTGATCGTGGTGCCGCAGTAGGTGAGGAAAACAAGACCCAGGACAACATCTTCGCCACTTCATTATTTTTACTCTTATATTCCTACTTTCCGCTTGGATTTCACTTCGTCTCGGAAAGTCACTTATTGTTAATGTTTCATAAAAAAAGTTTTGTTATAAAAAGTTGTTAAATTTTTGACATATTTTATTTTTATTTCATTAGTTTTTTTTTTAATGTATTTTATGTTTATTTAATTTTGTTTCAATATGTGTTTTTTCTTATGTTATTTTGATTTTTTTTCTTTTAGTTTTATTTTTATTTAAATTTCATTTATATTTAGATTTAATTTAAATTTTTTTTTTATTTTTAGTTTTGTTTTTATTATATTTTTATTGTAATTTAATTTTTATTTCAGTTTTAATTCTTTTTCATATCAATTTTATTTTTATTTAGATTTTATTTTGATTAATTTTTTTTTGTTTTTCCTCTAGCGACACCACTGTCGCCTTGTCCTTGTTTAAACTATTTTTTTTTTTTCGTATAAAATTTTTCTTTTTTACCACTGTCATTTTGTTTCGCAGTGTTTGTTTTTATATTTTATTTAATTTGTTTTTTTTTATTTTTGTTTTTATTATATATTTAATTTAATTTTAATAACTTTTTTTTTTTTTTTTATTTCAAATTTAATTATATTTCAGTTTTATTTTTATTTGGTTTTTATTATAGTTTTAGTTTTATTTCAATTTTAATTTTATTTTAATTTTTTACTTCACTTTTATTTGATTTTTATTTTGATTTTGTTTTATTTATTGTTTTCTCGCTCTAGAGACACCACCGTCACTTTGTCATTGTTTGAACTGTTTGTTCTATCTAGTATATATTTCTCTTTTTTAACCACGGTCTTTATTTTTATTTCCAATGCTCTTTACTTTTATTTGCATTTATTTTCACTTTATTTTTATTTTGTTTTTATTTTATTTTTTTTTCTTAGGGACACCACTGTAACTTTGTCCTTGGTTGAACTGTTTTTTAATTTTGTTTTTACATCGTGTATAAATCTCTTTTTAATATGATGATCATTGTTGTTATCTTTCATACACTGTGTATACTTGCTTTTCGCTGTTGCAGTTTGTTGCTTCTCCGCTTAAATATTGTTGTGTTGAAGGCCAAGGTCCCTGCTCGGGCGCCATTGTAACGAACTTTTTACGCCGGTGGTATACTCGACGGCGTCCAGGGTTCGGCTACACAAAATTTATATTTTGCAGTTCCTTTAGCCTTCTACCAACAGGAGAAAGAAACACCGAAGCCGATATAGAGGAAATAAATAGACGAAACCGTTTTAATTTTTTCCTTTAGCGTTTATTTACGTTTATTCATTTTGTCTCACTGTGCCCTGTGCTTATTACGCTCGCGGTGGTGCCCGTGTCTGTGTATGTGTCCCAGGAAACCATCAACTAAGGTTTGTTGATAGTTCGCCTTAGATGTTTTTCCTCTAGTATATCTAGATATTCTTCGTTTTGACTATGAAGACTTCAAGTGTCCTTCGGTAACCTTCGGGTGTTCCAAAAAACTATCAATTAAGGCTTGTTGATAGTTTGCCAAAGAAAGAAACTTTCACTTAAATTTTGTTGATAGTCCGCCATAGATTTTTTCCCTCTCGTATGCCTAGATATTCTTCGTTTTGACTATCAAGCCTTCGGGTGACCTTCGGCAAACTTCGGGTGAACCAGAAAACTATCACTTAAATTTTGTTGATAGTCCGCCATAGATTTTTTCCCTCTCGTATACCTAGATATTCTTAGTTTTGACTATCAAGCCTGCGGGTGACCTTTGGGAATCTTCGTGTATAGCATAAAAACATTTCCATACCTGAGATACACTCATTTCCAAATTTTCATCTCAATTGGCCGAGTAGTTTCTGCACACACACAGTCAAACTCATTTTAAACCACAATATTGGAAGATACCGAGTACCTACAACCTGAAAAAGTTGGTTTTTTCTATGAAAATATTTCTATGTGTGATAGATGCTAATGGTGGCCATACGAAGATGGCTTTACAGGAGGAAGATACTAAAAATTTAATATAAAAACATTTATTTCCATTTGTGAAAGCAGTTTCTTGACACTTCAAAAATCGATTATTACTTGTTTTTGTTGTAATATTCCTTTATTTTTTGAATTTGCACTTTTTTTAACGAATCCTTTTCAAATACTTTATAGACCTATTATTCATTAAAAAAATTTGACAAAAAAATAAGAACTAGTTTCTTTTGCTTAATAAGTTGAAAAATGAGTTTATATTCAATGTGAAAACTCATTCTTGACATACTTTATGTAATGTGTGTGTAGCATTATAAGTGTTCATTTACTTGTACACGTTTACGTACGTTTTATGCGTAAACGAAAGCTTTTTGGACTAAAACTTCAATTCTGTACTAGTAAACGAACACTCATATTACTTTGCCCCTATATGAACTTATTCCACTTTCAAAAAAACGTTTTAAAGTTGTAGAGAACTTTTTTTTTTAAATTAAAGGGGTATTTCATCATTGGCTTGTAGTGCGTGGTTGTTCCATCATGAAGTTTCGATTCGATGAGGGAGAAGGTTTGTCCAAATTCATTCTACCATGCAAGGAGTCAAGTTATGACAACATTTAAGCACAGATCAAAATAAAAATAGTAAAAAAAAATTTAACAAAAATACTATTTTTAATGAATCACAATCGTCCTCGATTATTAAGATACAATCGACCTCGATTATACTAAACTAAAACTATAAACTAAATTATTGCTTTTTTTTACACTTACCTCATAAGAGTTTCCGGTGCCAAAATAAATTGGAACAAATGCTAGCCATATGATACACGTGGTATACATAGTAAATCCAATAAATTTAGATTCATTGAAGTTTTCAGGAATTTTGCGCGTTTTAATTGCATACACTGTGCATATTGTAATGAGAATCATATTGTAAAGTTGCGAAAAAAGAAATGACATATCCTGTATTTTGCACTTTAATATCACTTCAGTACGATCTGGATAATAGAATCTTGTTCCTGGCGGCTCTACAATCATCCATATCATAGTGATAAGTATCTGTATTGCTGTTTTAATTAAAAAGAGAAAATAATTAAATGGAAATATTCAAACTGTTTTGATCAGGTCTTTGGAGCGAGAGCGCGGAGCAGTGCATTTTTGTTGGAGCGAATTTGGAGCATGGAGCAGCAAATTCTGTATGCACCACTGCTCCCAATAATTTAAAAGTCAAGATTTTTTTTTTGGTTCTTAGCAACCCAGTGTTTTTATAAAAATTAAAAAAAGGAGTGTCCTTTTTTTTTAAATACAATTGGAGCTGAAGCGAAACAAGGAGCACTATATAAGAATTGGAGTGGAGCGGTTCTAATGGAATAGATTGATTTCTTGACAATTTATTGTATTTATTAATATGAAACGGCCACGGGTGGCTCCCCAAAAGAGATGTACGACGTTTAAAGTTTGTAAAAAATCGAACTCGAATTGCGCTCGCACTTCTTTTATGAAATAGTCCTTAGTTCTTTAATACATCATACTTACCAATTAAGGATGCTGTTATCACTACTTGTGATTGTGGACTTATGTATTTGAGGCGCTGCGCTGATTTCGATGCCGAGTGGAAAATACGTGATATACGATTTGTTTTGGTAAGTAAAGCGCTATAGATAATTGAAAATCCCACTCCGATGCCAAAACGTTGCAAAATACAGGAAACAACAGTTGGTTTCGCTATCAATGCAAAGGTATTGCAGTAACAGACCATTATTCCAAATAACAGTGTGTAACTAAGTTCACGACCAGAAGCTCGAACCAATGGAGTGTCATGATTCTTGGCAAACAAGACTATCACAATAACAGTCATAATTATTCCAAGAACAGCAATTGCCATTGGTATAAGAGCAAACAGAGTCTTCCAACGCATATATTGAATGTCCAATGCAAAACATGATAGCTTATCCGGATATGGCCAATAACCAGGTCCACAGTCACGACATGTAAACTCATCATAAACATATTCATAGGGTTCACAATTATCACATATCCAACAGCAGGTATCACCCTTTGCAACGCCATAAATAATTAAAAATACATATTTAAAATTAATGAGCATTCATATGTATATGCCATATATTTACTTGTTGTTTTTTTATCATACCAGCTTCGCATGGCAAAGAACATGCCGATATGGGAATTTCAGTTTCACGATTCCAAAGCAATTCATTCAAATTTAGCTCTAGACGGTTGAACCATTTGCCAACAACCTAGAAAGTATGAGAGTAAGTGTGTTGTATGAATTTAGTTTTCCCACGAAAACTAATATCCCAAATATCCTTAATGCTGTAAGGATACAGCAAATTTAATCCGACATTGACTTTTCGTAATAGCTCTTGAGAGGCATATGTGTACATAGAAAGTACTTTATTTATGCGGGAACCTATACGATTAGAAGTTTTATAATTTATTTTAGCGAAAATCGATTAAAAATTACTGAAAATTTTTTAATCTTCGTTCATTTTACATATTTATTAAAAACTGCCCATCAGTTTCATAAAAATTTAAAATTTCCTAAGCAAAATTTCAATACGTGTATTAGCATAGTAAAAATTATCGAACACGATAGTAAAAATTATTTAACAGGGATACATTTTATTTTTTTTTTTTTAATGGTTTATGTAAAAAAAAGACAGACAATTAAAATAAAAAATCTATTAAATAAAAAAAAAAAAAAAATAAATTAAAAAAAATATTTTTTTTTGTGTTTAGCATTGGATGATATTTGAACCGGGGGAATATGTTGTGTGATAAATACAATCAGTCTGATAGGCACGCTCATTGAATTCCTAAACCACTGCCATCATTATAATGAATTTAACTGAAACTCTTTTTGTTTTAAATGACCTTCTACCGAATTTTCAAAATTTGTCATACTGATTAATAAAACTTTATAGAAAAAATTTGATTTATAACTGAATCAGCTATGAATCTTCTCTTCTTATACGAGCGAAAATTGTATATTTGTTTCTGTGCCAAATATTTTTCTCGAAAACGGCTATAGCGATTTTAATGAAACTTTAAATAGTAGATATTAACATACAATGAAGAATGAGATAGATTTGAACTTTGTTAATGCTCACCAGGGGGCGTGGCGCTGCCCTAAATTTTAAAATTGATTTAGTCATAACTCGCAAACCATTCAAGTTAATTGGATGAAATTTGGTGAGCAAGTACGGCTTAATAATACCTTGTAAAAGACAAAAAGGGCGGGATCAAAGAAGTGCCACGCCCACTTTTTAGCCCTTGAAAATTTTGATTCAATATTACTCGAAAACGACTCCAACAATTTTAATGAAAATTTAGGAGATGTTACCTCTGCAAACAAGGATTAATATGGTATACGCAGTTATATTGGGGAAAACTCGTTAAAGGGCATGGCACCGCCCACAAAAATATAATACGCTATAAAAAGAAAACTACTAAAGCAAGGGTGTCAGCGTAGAACGAAAGTGAGCCAATTTTGGCTCGCCTACATAAACAACAATATTTCAATAATTTTTTAAATTTCTGAGAACTACAACACACACGAAAAATGTTTGTTGTTTTTTTTTTGAGTTCGTCAAAATTCGCAGAATTGAAATATTTATGAAAAAATGGTTTTTGTTGTTTCGCATAAAAAAAACAACAACAAACATTTTGTGTGTGTTGTAGTTCTCAGAAATTTAAAAATAATTGAAATATTGTTGTTGTTGCAAACGAGCCACCAAAAAAACAAAAAAAAATAGGTTTTCTGATTCAAATAGTTCGAGGAATTTGAAGTTGTTGTTAAAGCGAAAATTTTGCGCTGACTGCGCTTGGCTCAGTGATTTGAAAACGCTGACACCCTTGTACTAAAGCAATCTTTCTGAATTTAACTGTAAGGAGTCTAGTTGCTACAGGGCATCTTTGAGCTGAAAGTGGGCGAAATATCTCCGTTGCGCGTGGAACCTCCCATACAAGCAAAATACATAATATGCTATTTCTCGCAAATGTTATTAGATATTTTAATGAAATTTGGTACGTAGGTACTGCTTATCAATGCCTTTTAATAACGGAAAAGTGGGCGGTATCAAAGAAGTACCACGCCCCCTTTTTAACCATTGAAAATGTTAATTCAATATTACTCGAAAACGACTCCAACAATTTTAATGATAATTTAGGAGATGTTACCACTGCAAACAAGGATTAATATGTGATATAAAGTTATATCGCGAAAATTCGTTGAAGGGCGTGGTACCGCCCACAAAAAATATAATACGCTATAAAAAGAAAACTACTAAAGCAATCTTTCTGAATTTAACTGTAAGGAGTCTAATTGCTATTAGGCACCTACGACCTGAAAGTGGGAAAAATATCGCCGGTTTGCGTGGAACCCCCTTACAAGTGAAACAAATTAAATGCTATTTCTCACAAATAGTACAAATGTAATTTGGTATGCAAATCTGTATCATGAGTATCTTAAGCACAACGAAAAGTAGACTTTGTTGAATAATTGCCACGCCCACTTTTTATCAAAACAAAAATTTTGGTTAATAACTCAGGCACATAAAAAAAATGGAATGAACTTTTTAATTCTTATATGCTGCCTTATGTACTTTTTGACGCTGAATCCGTCTCCATTGCCAGAACTTTCATCGAATAGCCACAACCTTCCTTATCAAAATATTCTTTCGGATTTTTACAATAGGACTCTTATTTTCCGAGTTATGATCCTTTGAAGATAAGATATTTCCGCCCCCATACAAAGGTCGAAATATTTTGGGTTTGTGGCATATCCCATTTATTTATTTTAGGGCATTCTATTACACCACAAAAAATTTTGAGTTTTTGATATTTTTCTATACCATTCGATATTTTCCGACTTTTTTCTTACCATTATTCTCATCGGTTTATTTATCATTTTGAAATCATCATCAAGGTACAAGTTTATAACAAAAAATTGCTATGAATAAAAACATCGATCGGTCTCCAGGTACTATTTCCTATTGGATACATACAAATAAAGGATTCGGAATTTTTACCCAGCATTCTTTTAATTTTCTATACGATTTCTTATAGAAGTTATATCATTTAAGTATTTAGCCATTACATGCCTAGCGTAACAAGATCTGCCACACCCCTTCTGAATTCGCATGGTTTTGTTTCATGCCGTCTTTGAGAAATGGTGCTTAAAGTGGAAAAATCGGTAAAATGTGACAAACTCTCCTCAAATAATAGTCAATAACTTGGCCATTTCTTAACCGATTTAGACCTTTTTTGGAAAGGTATTGAAGGAGGCTATTTTTCGTAGTTGATAAAAAGAACTAAATTTACTACTATTTTCGTACTAAACTACAAAAAACGTGCTCAGGTACACCTTTTTTACCTTCCAAAATATATTTTTTGGAAAGAAAAAAAAAAAAAAATAAGCTTTCATATGAAAAAGAGGGAAAATTGGTATGTCTCGAAGCTTAGAAGTTATGATTTTTTGAAAATTTAAAAAAAAAGGTCTGACCACAAAATGGTTCATAGCTGGAACATTTCTTAACCCATTTTCATGTTTGGACCATTTTTAGAAAGGTACTGAATCACGCTACGCGCACAAAGTAAATTTTGTAATTAGTAAAAAGTACTGAAATTACTACTATTTTAGTACTAAACGACAAAAAGCGCTATAGTACCTTTTTTCGACCTTCCAAAATATTTTTCTGGAATTGAAGATAAAACCACCTTTCACATGAATTTAAAATTAAGATGGTATCTTTAATGGTATACGAGTAATGATTTTTTGAACATTTCAGTACATGCAATATTTCGTATTATGTAAGTTTTTTTTGTAATTTACATCACTTTTAACTCCTCGAAAGATTTTGAAAATGAAACACGCAGTGCTGCAAAATTCAGTTGACGAAGAAGAGAAGAAGACGGTTGTCTCCGCGACAGTTAAAAAACTAAAAAAGGTAAAATGAAAAGTTGAATTAATATTTTGTTAAATACTAAAATCAGAACTAAAATGTAAGCAAAACCAAATGATAATAATAAATAACAATATTGTAAAATAATTTAAAAACGAAAATAAATGTGTAACTAAAACTAAATGAAACTGAAGGTGTAGTGTGTTGTGTTGTTTTTTATTTAAAAAGTATAGGAAAGGCTAGGTTTATATGTTGTTTGTAATTTTATGAATAAATAAAATCTCAAGGTGCAGATGTAATACTTACAATTATGTAACTAAATGTGTGGACATAATTACCTTATAATGGAATCCGGAAGAGTTTTCCAACCTTTGATAATTAAGTATGTCATACCTAGCCAAACCGTCTCCTTGTCTATCAAATTTAACTTCACTTCCGGCTAAGTCTATAAAAAAAGAAATTTATTTAGATATAGCTGTTTTCCCCGGCGTTGCTGGGTTTTTGCTTAACTTTTCACGGGGTTATTCGCAGAAAAAAAAACATTGCTTTATATCACTTATTCCACAAAAATTAAAAATAAAAATATGTTTTTTAAGCAAGAAGCTAATAAGGAAAACTATCTTTATAAAATAGTGTCCTAAAAACAGAGGCTCCAGTATATTTATTTTATTCAATTCCATAAAATTGTTATCTTCAAATAGGTTGATAAATCTGTAAAAGTCTAAAAGTATCAAAAATATTTAGATGCTTTCCCTCTAATATACCTAGATATTCTACGTTTTGACATTGAAGCCTTCGGTTGACCTTTGGGAACCATCGGGTTTCCTAGAAAACTATCAGTCAAGGCTAGTTAATAGTTCGTCATAGATGCTTTCCCTCTATTATAACTAAATATTGTTTGTTTTTACTAAGTAGCCTTCATCTGACCTACGGGTTTCCACAAAACTATAAGTTGTAGCTAGTTGATAGTCCGCCATAGATGTTTTTCCTCTGGTATACCTAGATATTCATCGTTTTGACTATGGCACCTTCACGTGACCTTCGGAAACCTTCGTGTATAGCACAAAAACCTTCCCATACCTGAGATACATTTACTGCCAAATTTTTAGCGCAATTGGCTGAATAGTTTCTGAGTAATAACGCTTTAAACACCCACACTGCCATTTATATATACTAAAAAATTAAAAATCTGCAAAAATTAAAATCGTTGTAAAAGAAAAACTAAAACTGGTAGCAACATAAATTTTTCTTTCTAACCTCGCGTAGAAATTACATTTTAATTTACAATTGGGTCAGAATTCGTCAAATTTACATAAACAATTATTTAGTGTTTGTTTTTGTTGAAATTTTCAGAAAATATTTATTTTAAGAAAAAAAAATTATGTGTAAAAAAAAATTTATTTTTTTTATTTTTCCCAAAGTTATTGCAATATGCAATTTTCAGACACTTTATAAACTAAAGCTTATATCTCATGTACTGTTGATCCGATTTCAACGAAAATTGGGGATATTGTCGTCAATAGAACAGACTTTGGTTTGTTCATGATATATAAAAAAGAAAATTTTTTAAATTATTAATTATCCGTTTTTAAATTTCAAAGGATATAACTTCCATTGCTTAGAAAATACAAACTACACCAAAAAACCAATATTTCCCATATGAATCATAAAAATAAGTTTTGAAAAATCTTAAAAATTAATTTTCCAAAAAAAATTTTTTGTTTTTACTTAAGTCTTTTGAAAAACGAATGTTTATTACCCACCTTTCAAAAGATTTCCGTAAAAAAATTGTAAGAAAAAAAAATTTGAAGAAAAAAAATTTGAAGAAAAAATGTTTTTTTTTTTCGGAAAATTGATTTTAAGAATTTTTCAAAACATGGCCGTCATTTCGTCAATACTTTTTTTTATGATTCATATAAGAAATATTGGTTTTTTTGTATACATTCTATTTTCTAAGCAATGGATGTTATATTCTTGCACTTTGAAATTTTTTATTTTTTTTTTGAGTGTAAATGAAAGCACAAAACAAAGTTAAAAAAATTGTCACGTATTTCTTTAGAAAAAAAATTCCTGTGGATCTCACAACCGTTTCGCGCAAAACAAGTCTTCTACAAAATGTTTGTAATTTATTCACCTTTCTGTAAAAAAAAAATATATATATTATTTTGAGTTAATCAACTTTTAAGATTTTTAAATAAATGGCCGCCATTTTGTACATTTCCAAAGTTTTCCAAATTTAAAAATGGAAATTAAAATAACGTTTAAAATGCTACACGAATCCGAAAACAAAAATAAAAAAAAAAAAAAATTATTTGTGACGAAATGGCGGCACTTAGAAAAAAAATTGAATCGATCCAACACCACTTGGACATTCTGAAGTTCCATTCCCCTAACCTGAAAAATTTTTTTTTTTTCGCAAAACTAATAATGAGAGGTCTCTATGCTAAGTACTTAGAACATCTCTGTGAATTTTTATAAAAATCTGCAGTTGGGTCAACTGCAAACTCGAGAAAAGTGAAATGATCACAGCCTTTTTCCGAAAAAAGAACAGAAAATCCAATTAAATGCTATTATTAACATAAACATAAAATTTTTTTACAAAAATTAACAAAATGATATTTTAAGTTGTTGTAATTTCATAAACATCGAAATATTTTAAGCAAGAAATTTCTCTGCAAACTATTTTTTCTAGTGATGAGCAAACCAAGACCAAGACCAAGACCATAGCAGTCTTGGTCTTGGTCTTGTTCTTGCACATTGAGTCTTGGTCTTGCTCTTGGTTTTGACATTGAGTCTTGGTCTTGGTCTTGATCTTGCTCATAAGGTCTTGGTCTCGATCTTGGTCTGGGTCTTGAAAAAATTTTCAGAGATATTGAGTATTCAAAACCAAATTTTTCCAAAGCAGTTGGGTTTTTAAGATGCCAAAATTCAAATCGAGAGATGATTTTATCTTCAAAACGGTCGTGAAACAACTTTTAACTATAAATTAGCAAGACTGAAAAGCAGTCTTGGTCTTGCCAATTGTCGTGAGCAAGAACAAGACCAAGACCGTAGCAGTCTTGGTCTTGCAAAAATATCAGCATCTTGGTCTTGTTCTCGCAAAATTAGCAAGACCAAGAACAAGACGCAAGACCAAGACTAATTTTGCTCATCACTAATTTTTTCAGAGTCTATGGGTATAAATGAATGATATTTTCGCGTTCCATTTATAGTAACAGCTCTTTCAAATCGCTTTTTTAAAACTAATTCCTCTTTTTTATAATCTTTATTCGAACCAAATTCAAAGCAAATGTTATCAAAATTTTGTTCAGCTTACTGAAATAGTAAGAGAGGAGTTGTAATTTGTTGTTCTTCAGTTCTTTGCAAGCTAGCACGAGATGCCGATCTTTTGATACTTTCACAAGCACCTTTCCGATGCGAGGTTGCCATTTTGCGTTAACATTGAAACCGTCAGAAAAAAAAATTAATTTTTTAACATTTGCAACCCCAAAAATGAGCTTTAAATGGTGCAACATTTTTTTATTAAGCAAATGGACCGCGATTGCTTGATACAGTCTAAAATTATGACGAAACATTCATGCACTATAGCGTTTTCGTTTTTGTAATAAATAACGTAGGGGTGTAGAGATGCTTATTCATTGGACCAGTGAAATGACTGAAGCGCGTCTTGAATTTTGAATGAGTAGTTCTCGGCAAAGTCAAACAAACTGCCCGTCTTCCAAATTGTTTTTAGCAGTGTTTAAATGTTTAAAATCTTAACTTTTTACCGATTTTAATAAAAACGATTGTGGTCTGTATTAACACGAACAAAATTTGCGAATTCACATTAAAAAGAATAGTTAAATAAAGGTAAAATAGGTTCTAGAACTACAACAATAACTTATCAAACCGTTTATATTGATATTTTAGTAGTATTGTTATGTATAACATTTAATGACACATTTGACAATAATTCCAAAAACAAAAAATTTAAGCATAACAAATATGGTCACACAGAGAAAACGCAGAGCGGAAAAGCTCCTCCGAGCAGAACTTTTTTGTTATAACTTTTAAAATACTTACGGCTCATAAAATTTTTTGACGGTTTTGAATTGGCAATAAATTAGGCATATAGTGATATTTTTTCTAGATTTTTTAAAGCTCCAGAACATAACAAAAAATTTTTTTTCAAACAAATGGATAAATAATAATTTAAAAAATTTTTTTTTTTTTTTATATCATTGAAAAATCAAAGTCTGTTCTGTTGACGACAATGTCCCCAATTTTCGTTGAAATCAGATCAACAGTACATGAGATTTAAGCTTTTGTTTATAAAGTGTCTAAGAATTGCATATTGCAATATCTTTTTTTTTACACATAATTTTTTTTCTTTAAAATAAACATTTTCTGAAAATTTCAACAAAAACAAACACTAAATAATTTTTTATGTAAATTTGACGAATTCTGACCCAATTACATACGACACATTTTTTATGAAATAACATTCAAATTTTTCTTCAAATCAAAAAATAAAACATTAAAGGCCGTTTTCACAATGTCCAGTTAACGTTTAATTGAAACTTTAACTGCAGGTTTGAATAAAATTGTTTTCTCAATGTGAAATTATGTATTAACTGACGGAAAAAAAACTTTATAGTGCAGACAAATTAGGTAAAAACAGGTATTCATTTCTTCCCGATCAAAAAAAGTATATCAAAAATATCAAAATGATATCCAAAATTTGTCAGTGACATACTAAATTTTGATAAAAAAAAGGATATCACAGTGATATACGGAATGTAACGCTTTTCGTATATCACCATGATATCAAAAAAGATATCAAAATGATATAAAAAAAAGATATCAAAATGATATCAAAAAAAGATATCAAAATGATATACAATTTTTGTACATTTCTGATACAAAATTGGCATAACCAAATTTGGGTCTGATAAATAAACCGACGCAGATAATGGCGAAATTTTGCAATATTGTGGTTGATCGTCGGCAACAAGTTTTTAGAAATCGCCCTTATGCAGCAAATGAATGAAGTGTCTGTTTTTTTTTTTAACTCAATTATATTTTTTCTGCTTTTTCACTAATTTCATTAGAAAATTCACTTCTTCACTAAAATTGGCTGCGCGTTCGTCTTCTATAGTTATCTTTTCATAAAATTCACAAACGAAATCGTAAAATTTGACATATCAGCAGCTGATAAATTTTTGATATCATTTTGATAAACATTTCTGATACAAAATTGACATGTTTTTCAATGATATCAAAAATATATCAAAATGATATACAAAAAAAGGATATCAGCAGCTGATAAATTTTTGATATCATTTTGATATACATTTCTGATACAAAATTGACATGTTTTTCAATGATATCAAAGATATATCAAAATGGTGTACAAACTAGTAAGGGTGTAAATTTTGGCCTGGCCAAACATTAAATACCCTACACTGCAGTATTTTCAAAATTTTGCTCATATGGGAGGTGCTACGCCCTCGTGTCCGAGTTCACCCAGTTTTTGTTCAGAGCTTGCATTTATAGTTTCTAGTGTCTGAGTGAAAATCGTTTTTAGTATAGCGTTTTAAAGCTTTTGCTTATATGGGAGGTGCCACGCCCTCTTGTCCGAGTTCTTCTAGTTTTAGCTCAGAGTGCGCATTTTTAGTTTTTAGTATTTGAGTGAAGTTTGGTTGGATTATCTCAAAAAACTAGCATTTTGAAACTTTTGCTCATATGTGAGGTGCCACGCCCCTTGGTCCGATTTCACCCAATTTTTGTTGAGAGCTTTCATTTATGATTCTTAATGTCTGAGTCAAATTTGGTTCGAATATCTCATAAAACGCTTTCAGTATAGCGTTTTGAAGCTTTTGGTTATATGGGAGGTGCCACGCCCTCTTGTCCGAATTTGCTCAGTTTTTTCTCAGAGCTTTCGCATATAATTCTTAGTATTTGTGCGTATTTTAGTTGCATTGTCGTGAAAAATACTCCTAAAATTGCATTTTGAATATATTTTTTGTATGGGCGGTAGGCGTGTCCGTTGACCGATTTCACTCATTTTCAATCCTCTGAGCTATCTTTGACGACGGAGGCAGTGTACCAAATTTCATTGAAATATCTTGCTCAGTTTTCCCAAAAAGTGTATTTCAACAAACAGCCAGCCACCCAGCCAGCCAGACAGACGGACATGGCTATATCGACTCAGGAGGTGACGCTGATCAAGAATATATATACTTTTCTATATCTGCCACGCCTCCTTCTCTGCGTTACAAACGGAAGGACAAAGTGAATATACCCTGGGTGTAGGGTATAAAAATGGATATCAGCGGCTGATAAATTTTTGATATCATTTTGATATCATTTTGGTGGCTGATTCGAACTGTTACCAACTTCAGATAGACTTATCTGACAGATGGAACATGATAGCTATCTAAAAATTGGCATGATGTTAGTTCATTCTATTGTCAACAAGTAACCAAAAGCATTTGCGCGTCAATTTATTGAAAATAAAAAATTTTCGAAATGGAATTCAAACGTAATAGTGTGATTGCTCTTTATTTGGCTGGAAAATCGCAACCAGCAATTGTTCGTGAGCTCAAACATTTAAAAGTGAATAAAATGTTTGTGTATCGGACCATAACACGTTACAATCGTACCGGCAGCGTTGCCAAACGACATAGTGATGGTCGGAAAATAACTTCAACATCACCAGAAATGGTTCGAAAGATGAAGGCCAGAATTGAGCGAAATCCGAGACGCAGTGGCAGACAAATGGCTGCCGAGCTGAAAATATCGCGTGAACGAATGCAACACATATTGTCAAACAAGCTCGGACTAAAGGCCCTCAAGTTCCAAAAGGCGCATGATCTCACTCCTGCTCAAAAAAAAGTTAGGCTCGATAGAGCCAAGGAGTTGTTGCGCTTGCACGCCGCCGGAAATCTGTCACAAATTGTCTTCTCTGATGAGAAAAATTACTGTATCCAGCAATATGTAAACAAACAAAATGATCAGGTTTACTTGACAGAGAGGTCCTACGAAAATTTGAATGTTCGTTTGGCCACCAGGACGCAGGCACCACCGCATGTGATGGTTTGGGCTGCAGTGACTGCTGATGGGCGCTCACCACTCGTTTTTTTGGCCGCTGGCGTCAAAGTAAACGCCCAGGTGTATCGTGAATCAGTGTTGGAGGGTGCTTTACTACCGTGGGCACGCAAACATTTCGGTCGCAAGCCATGGACATTCCAACAAGACTCGGCACCGTCAAAAAAGCTCGTGTGAATCAAGAATGGTGAGAAAAAAACGTTCCTAGCTTCATTTCTGCTCAACAATGGCTCTCAAATTCGCCTGATGCGAATCCGCTGGATTTCTCAATCTGGGGTATGTTGGACAGGAAGGTCTTGACTAAAAAATACCAGAGCGTTGATGCGCTAAAAGTGGCCCTTCAACGAGAATGGCGCAAACTTCCACAAAATCAAATTCGTGCAGCATGCGACTCGTTCTTCGACCGTCTACGGGCCATAGTTAAGGCCAAAGGTGGCCATATCGAAAATCTCAAGTAGATTCTTAAAATTTGAACATTTCCCAACAATTATTGCGTTTGATCAATAAAATTTGTGCATGGAAACTCAAAATATAGTCTTTTGGATTGGTAACACTTCGAATCAGCCACCCTGTACATTTCTGATACAAAATTGACATGATTTTCAATGATATCAAAAATATATCAAAATGATATACAAAAAATGGATATCAGCGGCTGATACATTTTTGATAGCATTTTGATATACATTTCTGATACAAAATTGACATGTTTTTCAATGATATTAAAAATATATCAAAATGATATCAGGATATCAGCGGCTGATACATTTTTGATATCATTTTGATATACATTTCTGATACAATGACAAGAACTTGACAAGTTTTTTTGATCGGGTTATTTTGTTGAACATGCACCGATTTTGATCCGACAAGGCTCATTTTGTTCGTAATAAAATTTAGAACAAAACCAACACCTTAGTTTTTGCAGCTTTTCTCCAAAACTTTTTTAACCCCCCGTGAACCCCCAAAATCGGATAAATTCTATAAAACTGTTCTAAAATGCTTAAAAACGGAAAGTTATGCTATTCAGGGGATTCTCTAGGTTGCTGAATCTGATGTTGGAAAATGGAAAAATTGAAAATAGCGAAAAACTGCGTACATACCCATTTTAAGCACCAAAAATGGGAAAAAATCGTTATAGTGGTCTGCTTGGGGGTTTTAGCTTAGAAGTTTTGTGAATGAATTAATGCGGTCGAGGAGGGATTTTGAATTTTATACTATAAAAAGTAAAGTTCACCAAAAATTTGCAAACCATTTTTTCTAAACTAAGTTGAGGTCGCTGAACACGAAAAACGCAACTATTTTTTTTCCTTGAGGCCGCACAATGATGCGATTAGTACAAGCTAGACGGAAAAAACTCGAAATCGAATTTTCACATTCCGAATATAAAAAAATATCAGAAAATATATAATTAACTCATAAGTAATTTTTACTTACCTCCGCTTTTTACATAAAATACCAAAAATCGTCAAAGTCGACCTAAAAAATTATGTTTTCCAAATTTGTGTCCATGAAATTAGTTGCCATTTTCAAAATTTTTTTTTAATACTTCTCAATATCGAAAAGAGTTGAAAATCGGCACACATTACGGGCAAGATAGTTTTTATGGAAATATTATAAATTCAAAACCAAATCTTTTGAAATGTTGGTGCTATAGAATAGAATTTAGGGAGATAAATGTGTAAAAACTTTAAGCCCAGGGAATACCTAAGTGCGCAAATTAACCTTTGACTTTTTTTCTTAATCTATATGATGGTACTAAATATTACTGCATTAATTAGGCTCTGACCGTATCGTCTGAAATATATTCACCAAACTTTTTTTTCAAATGAATATTATGTCTACTCTAAGCACTAGGAGTGCCTAAGTGCGCAAACTTGACATTGTATTTTTTTTTCAACCTGTTTGATTGTCCTAAAAATGCTATTAATTTAAATTTCAAATTCAGCTTCCGAATATTTTTTCTAAATATTATGAATGGTTTTTGGGTCATTTTATTACTTTGAGCTCTAATCCGGGTAACATATTTACAAACACAACACGTTATGTTAATACACAGAAAAACAAGTGTCATCAAAATCAATAAAAGTAAAATTTGAATTCTTTAGACGGTAAGATAGCAAATCACCTTTCGCCTCATAAGTCAACACAGTCGTGTTATATATGTGGTGCCAAGACAAGTGAGATGAATGCTATACAAAATGTTAAAGAACCTCGACCAGAATTTTATTCTTATGGTTTATCATCCCTTCATGCCTGGATCAAAATGCTTGTTGTATATTGCATATTGGGTACAGGATGGATGTTAAAAAATAGTCAATTCGTGATAGCAAAGATAAATTATCCTTGAAAACTAGAAAAAAAAACAAATTCAACTTCGATTTAAAAAAGAAATAGGTCTAGTTATAGATAAGCCCAAGCCAGGTTATGGCTCCTCAAACGATGGAAACACTGCCCGATGATTGTTTAAAAAATATAAACAAAGCTCTGCGATAACTGGAATAGACGAGAAGCTTATATAATTCTAAGCTGTATCTCTTCTGGTTATAATATAGATATTTCTGCCTTCGAAATTTATATAAATGAAACTAAGGCATTATATATACAACTTTATAGCTGGTATTTTATGCCGGTAACAGTTCATAAAATTCTCTGCCATGCTAAAGATATAATACAACAATGCATCGTTGGAATAGGGCAATTATTTGAAGAGGCACAAGAGGCTCGCAACAAAGACTGCTTTGTAAAAAAAAAAAAAAAAATTTGAAAAATCGGTTGCAATGAAGATATCAACTTGAAAATGTGTATTTACCATTTCAGTGGTAACTGAATACTACTGTCAAAAAATGGGAGTTATTAAAAAAGATAAAATAAATTTTTTTTTTCATGATTTCAGTTCAATTGTTCATTATAACACTTCAGTCATTGCTAAAAAAAAATAGTCTTTGGGAAAAAAAAAATGGGCAAGATTTTATTTTTTAAGTCTATTCTATGAGTATGTATGCTCATCTTGTATGCTTTGTCATAGCCTAACCACGCCCAGCTTGTAAGTTATAGTCTATGAAAGATTCAAGATTTTTGAAATTTGGCTTACCTTTTAGCTGATTATAAAATAATTTGATTAAAATACTTAAGTGCAAATGTAAGGGTAGTGTATAGGAAACGTTTTTAGTAAATGTAATTGACCTTTAACGCAAAAAACAATCGCGCACAACTTTAATTTGATCGCTCAAAGTTTTGTTATCGATGCAAACTTGAAAATTTGTTTTTGCATCCTGTTCAATAGTACGTGTTTGATAGCTGTTATCATGTCAATGACATTTCTTTTATTCTCTTTTATGCTTATTTTTATAACAATTGGGGTCTTTTCTAACAAATTATAAAATATGATCGATTTTCAAGCCACTGGCGCATATTATCTATCTTGTGGTTGTTCCTGCTACATATCGAGCCGAAACTACTGGCGCAAATTTGTATGCTTTCTGAACTCATAGGATGTACAAGTCCCTATAAACTCTGGAGACACATTTAATATGAAATTATATATTAGACATAATAATGTATAATAATGTTATTTAGGATTAAGATTTTTAAACTTATTGTTAGTCTCCTAAGAAGAGAAGATTCAATAAATAAATGAAGTAGGGTAAGGTAACCGGCTGTGGGCCGTCACCGGTTGTGGGCCACCCCTTGTATTTTTTGACGTTTATAAAATATGACAGATCTGAGTATGAGGTTATGTGAACATTGACAATAGACAGTATTAGTGCAAACACTGAAGTGAAAGGACGCATCTGACCCGCAGCTACAACAAAACAAAAGAAATTGACGAAGAAATTTTCAATAAAGTAATTCTGAAGATTTTGTGAGTGTGATAAAGCGAAGTGAAATATTGCAAAGAGGTGAGTGTTATGCATTTTTATGCAGTATTTGCGTTAAATTTTCCTATTTTATATCGAGTTTGTTTATCATTTTTCGCCACGAGAATTTTGCCAGTCACTTAAGGGATGGCTGCCGTTACTGGTTGTGGGCCACCATGTTTTTTGCATGAAAATTATTGGAAATCAATGTTCCTCGTACTAATTTGCAGCCAATTCGATCCAACGCAACGGTGGCTGCGATCGGCTAGTGCATTTGAAATGCACTGCTATAAAAAAGAGCTAGTATACATGCAGAAATTGCGAATCCGATGATTTGAAAAAGCGACTTCTTCTTGATGTTTTTTCGCCACTAGAGGCTTCATTGATAAATAAATTTTGATTATACATATTTCTTTACTGGTTTTTTTCATAATTTTGCATTTGAAGTGGATTTTTCAGGGTGGCCCACAACCGGTTAAAAAATTTTTTTGTCCAAAAACAAGCTCTGTACAAAATTTGTTAAAAAAAATTTTTTGTTGAAAAATTATAGAAAAATTGTTTCTTTTTGGTTACCTACTGCCTCTAGCTTTCCATTGGTACCCACAAGTCCGAAAAATGTATACTTGAATGCAAGTTACGGGCAAAAAACAAAATCCAGCCCACAACAGGTTTCCTTCCCATACCTATTTAAAAAAAAAAAATATAGTTCTAAGCTGTATCTCTTCTGGTTATAATGTAGACATTTCTGCCGTCGAAATTTATATAAATGAAACTAAGGCACTATATATACAACTTTATAGCTGGTATTTTATGCCGGTAACAGTTCATAAAATTTTCTGCCATGCTAAAGACATAATACAATAATGCATCGTTGGAATAGGGCAATTATCTGAAGAGGCACAAGAGGCTCGCAACAAAGACTGTAGGCGTTTTCGTTTGACAAACACACGTAAAAGCTCAAGGGTAAATACAAATACGGATATAATGAATATGCTTCTTATCAGTTCGGATCCTTTGGTTGATTCCTACCGAGAGCAGCCCCTTACAAATGTCCGCAAATTGCATTAGTTTTTCTTGTTTTTGCTGATCCATCGGAAATAAGAGGAATGCGCTGAAATAATGCTTCAAGTAGCGAAGAATGTTGTCCGGCTTATGTTGTAAAAAATATGAAAAAATAAACTATTAGTGCCTTAGAAATCAAATATTTCACGTCTACTTTAAATTTCGTTATTGCAGATTTTTTCGTTAGTTATGGTGCAAGATTTGTTTCAGTTGTATGGGATGTACCATGCCCACTTGTACAATAGTACTCAATTTTTTTTATAGATTTCAGAAACTACATAAAAACCATACACTGCAAATTTTGTAACCGAAGCTTATTCCGTTCTTAAGATATAGCCCAAAATATATTGTAGTTGTATGGGAGGAACCACGCCCACTTGTCCAACCGTGCTCAAATTTTTTATAAACTTAAGAAACTACATAAAACCTAAACACTTAAAATTGTGTAACCATAGCTCGTTCCGTTTTTAAGGTATAGCCCAAAATGCAAATAAGTTGTATGGGAGGTGGCACGCCCACTTGTCCAAAATTTTCGAAATAGCTTTTTTTGTACTTTCCCATGTCTAAAACATAAAAAACTGCAAAAAAAAATAGTTTTTTCCGTCTTGCATGTACTAATCGCATCACTGTGGGCCGTTCTCGAGTTATTCGATAATTTCTATTTTCGAGGTTATAGCTTCATATACATCAATATTTTTTTATTACGCCAAGTCCGCTCGATTTTATTTTTCCACGATTACAAAGACTGATTAATGGCGCTTCAAACAAGTATACCAATGATTATACTCCAAACGAAATTGACTAAATTGAAAAAATATATGCCAAAAACAGAGTGTTTCATTTGAAGTTGATATGAAAAATTAAAAAAATATGTGACATTTCAAACTTTTTCCTGCCATAACTCAGTCAATTTTGTTTGGAGCATAATCATGGGTATATGTACTTGTTGGAAGCGCCATTAATCACTCATCGTAAACGTGGAAAAAGAAAATCGATCGGAGTTAGAAATATATTGATGTACTTAAGTATATGAAGCAATAACCCCGAAAATAGAAATAATCGAATAACTAGGAAACGGCCAAAAGGAAAAAAGTAATTGTTTAGAAAAAATGGTTTGCAAAATGTTACAAATATTTTTAATTTTCTGTTGTATTAACTTTTTAAAGTTATTGCTTAAATAATAAACAAATCAAAAGCACAACAAATTTTTGGTAAACTCTACTTTTTATAGTATAAAAAACAAAATCCCACCTCAACCGTATAAATTCATTCACTGTTACAAAACTTCTAAGCTAAAACCCCCACTATAACGATTTTTTCCCATTTTTGGTGTTTAAAATGGGTATGTACTTAGTTTTCCGGGCGCCATTTTCAATTTTTCCGTTTCCCAACATCAGAAACAGCAACCTAGAGAATCCCTGAATAGCATAATTTTCCATTTTTAAGCATTTTAGAACAGTTTTATTGAATATATCCGATTTTGGGGGTTCACGGGGGATTAAAAAACTTTTGGGGAAAAGCCGCAAAAACTAAACAAAAAACGAACAAAATGAGCCCTGTCGGATCAAAATCGGTGCATGCTCAACAAAATAAGAAATGAATACCTAATTTGCCTGCACTATAAATGTTTAATTAACTTTAACTGCCACAATCTTTTGCAGTTTAAATTTAACTGGCAGATTGAAATAAATTCAAATATTATTTGAAATTCATATGAAAAAATTTGAAATGTTTACATTTTTTGAAAACATTTTAAGCGAAAATTTGTTATTTATATTTATTCACAATATGAGCCGTTCAAAATGACAATGGTGCAACTCCAAATCGAGGCATAAGTAATGTCAAAATATGAGTTGGCTGACATTTTATTAGGGATAAATCAAATTGATTTCTGTTTTCACGAAAAATTAACTTGATGATATGGAATTGTTGAGATTAAGTTGAAAAAATGATATCGACCAATTCACCGATCATTATGGCACATAGTTTATATTACATTACTATTGTCTCGTTTTAAAGTTTCACCATAGTCATTTCGAACGGCTCATATATATATTTAACCATAAGTTAATAAATCGAATTTTATTGAAATCCAAATAATTTAACGGAAAGTTTATTCTCATAGCTTCCGTTAGTAAGCTTTAGTTTAAAAATATCTTAACTGGACAGTGTGAAACCGGCCCTAAGGACAATATAATTCTAATGAATAAAAATAACACAGGCCCACAAAAAAAAAAAAAAAAAATACCGTGCGCGAAAGATCAAGAATAATGCTGAAAATTAGAGATTTTTCCTGGTTTCTGAAAAAACGCGAACCAACTTCGCTATTCTGGCACCATATTCGGATTCAGCGACCCCGAAAACATAAAGTTCAGGTGGTCTGATCTTTCGCGCATGGTACTTTTTTTTTGTGGGCCTGTGTAATAAGAAAAACGAAAATAGTAAAGTTTTGTTTTTACTTTACACAACTTACCAATAAATGATACATTAAGCAAGTAGTTATTATAAAATTCTTTCCCATCATAGTTCGCCATTTCGGTGCATGCTGGCGAATGACTACCAATCGGTTTCCGATACCAAACGGATTCGCTATGATGATGCCGATGCGCTGTAATGCTTTCATCCGATTGGCCAGCATCGTTAGCCAGACATAAATCATGGTGAAGCTTGTGTAAGGCATGTGCAAAAGCATAAACAGCATCAATAACGAACTGCGTCTTTGACTCTTGCTCGTAACTTCAAGAACAAACATGTTAGTTGCCATAAATACACAATAAAAAGGTTACTAATGGAAAAAAAATATTGCGATGTTGAATGTGCCGATATCTCACTGTTTGGGCATGAGCGTAGCTAGGGGGTAGAGTGGACGTAGCAGGGAGTTTACCCTACAAAACTCATTGCCTACCCTAGAAAAAATGTAGGCAATGTAGTGTTAACCTTTACTGAGGCTTTGCAATTGCTGATCAGTTAGCCGGCTCCCCTTTTCCCCCTAGAAAAACATCCTAGCTACGCCTATGCGTTTAAGTGAAAATTCAACAGAAGAGAAGTCGACAGTGAGTGACATGCAACGAGCTCCATACAAAAAATTCTTGTACTTACCCAACTTTTTCTGAAAGACGATAGTTTAGATCGCAAACATGTTTCTTATTTCGGAAAGTCTGTGACTTGTGGTGCTGCAACTTAACATTTTCAGCAGGAATTGGTAATTCTTCAGGAGTCTTCAGCAGTTTCGTGTTGGTTTTACCAGAATTGGCAGTACTATCGACTTTATAGTTTTTCTCAAGAACACAGTCAAATGTGTCTTCCCAATATTCTTCAAACCATGGATTACGTGTATTGATTTCAGGCGTAAGCTGCATCATATAACGATCAAAATCTTCAATGAGCTCTGATTGTAGTTCAACTGTAATGGCGCCTTCTGCGATATCTTCCAAGCCCTCCAACAGCTTTTGCTGTTTACCCCAACCATCGCTTGCGATCCAATGGAATGGTGTGCTCAAATTAGCGCGCTTAGCTGCCAATAAAATGCGACGAGCATCTTCAGCGCGTGTGAATAATACTACACCACGTGCATTTGGCTTTTTTTGCAGCTTATTGATGATTGCATCAAAAACTTTGTCATCAGCCGCACTGGGAACTTTTTCTGCAGCCGCTATGCACACATTACGCTCGGATGCTTCTTTGTGAAAGGCCTCTATGCCGTACTCACCGTATGAGCCTTCTGAATGTATGGTGGAGACATATGACCAATTAAAACATTTTATGATATCTACCAATGCCACCGATTGAAACGTATCTGGTGGCACTGTGCGGGCGAATAGATCAAAGCGAGTCTTATCGGAAAGCGTTTTTGCAGTAGAGGCCGGTGATATTTGTGGTATGTGAAAAAGTCGTAACAAATTCGCTACCTGCAGTGATACAGAACTATATGAACCACCAATTACGCCAAAAACTGGACCAGATGAAGTGTTTTTTCGTAACTGAGGCACAGAATCATCCGCACACTCAAACGCGGACGTATCTAGATTATTCAGAGATGCGCGCACAAATTGCAACGATTGATTGAGAGCGTATGTATCACGTGAGCAAGTATCCAGTATATGAACACCAATCGTAATGCCGGGTAAAAGATTGGTATCATTGTTAACACGATCAACTGCATAAAGCATGGCTTCCAGGCGATGTACACCACGATTGTATACCTTGGGGCCACAAGGTGTACCCTCCCCTTTCTCATGGACCGGAAATAAGCCACCTAGAATAATATCACCAGGTAGATTCACTGAAACCATCTCCTGCATAGACGACTTAGCTTCAATACCACCTGTCCCAACTGTAGATAACTTGAGTCTAGATCCAGACCCATCGCCTGGCCCGAAACTAATGCTCATTTTAGAGTTCTGATGCTGCTGCTGATTGACATTAATTGTTGGAGCTGACCCTGGTATTTTTGTAGTTTCGATTGCAGCCGCTTGTTCCAATGTATGCTCGGCAGAACATTGTGTGATTTGAATTATGTAAACGTTAACGGTTATTAAACCATAAAGTAAATAGTTGCAGTAATTATTATATAAATTTTTTATATAAGTATGTACACAGCTGCCTCTTCTGTTAGTAAAATACCTCATAGCGCAGCTGCCAGTTTCTTCCGGAAGACTATGGACTAAAATTGTATTATGGCTGTTGTGCTGTTTTTGAATGTAAGTTTCCTGAAATAGATAGATAATAATTGAGACATTGCGTGCCTGAACGTCGCACAGTGGCGTAAAAGCGTATTTTTTTGTTAAAGTTAATTTTCGACTATAATATTTAAACGATTAAACCCAAATTTTTTTTAAATCTATATGGGACACAATGTCCCATATAAAGGACAGAAGAGTTTCTGATTTTAAAAGTCATGGATTGCTGAATGTTGCTATGTTTTTTGTTTTCTATGGATGCTGTGCAAAATAAAAAAAAAATAAACAATATGTAGACTTCATGATTATTGACATTGTTGTAGCGCACGGCGTGCCTTAACCCGTTTTAAATCGAACGTCGTAGCACATCAATGTTTTTTCCAGATTCTATTTACTTATCATTCAAATAATGTATAAAAAATTTTCGCTCGTGACTGAGATAACTCCTTTTCTAGTTGGGCCATTTTCAAATATAAAAAACAAAAAAATTTTAAACTACAATAAACAAAAATCAAAATAATCACATTCTATGTGTTTTGCGATGCTGAAAGCGAATCGCTCTATAATGTAAAGTTTTTGAGATATTCTAACGTAAAAACCAAAAAATAATAATTTTTTCCCATTTTTTGAAGCTATATAGGGTGTATGCATTACAATAATTTCCATCTTTTTTTTTTATTTGAGACTTTATTTAAAGAAAATGGTACAATGTATTTTATTCAAAGTATTGCCCATCGCTAGTCACTACTTTTTCCCATATTTCTGGCAATTTATGGATTCCATCCCAGAAGAGCTGCGCCAGCTTGGCGGCCAAAAACGAATCGAGCCAATTTTCGATATCTTGAACTTAAGTAAAGCGTATTCCTGATAGGGCATTCTGCATCGATCAGAACAAATAGTAGTCTGATAATGCAAGGTCTGGGCTATAAGGCGGGTAAGGCATCCCATCCGTTGTTTTCCAGGTAATTTTTGACTGGGGCAGCAATATGTGGCCGAGCGTTATTGTGGTGGAAAATGATTGACTCGTGTCTGGTCGCATACGTTGGCCGCTCTGCCTTGATTTTCTACTTCAATCGGATCAATTTTTGACGATAGAGTTGAGCATTAATGGTTTGGCCACCAGGCAACAGCTCATAATGGATCACACCTAGCTGGTCCTGACCAGGACGTTCTTTGTCTTCGACATCAAAATCACCACTTTTAAACCGTCGAAACCACTCACGACAGCTTGATTTAGCTGGAGCATAGTCCCCATAAACTTCTACAAGAATGCGATGACTTTCGGCAGCTGTTTTCTTTGAAATATAGTAGTGAAGTAAAACTTCCCGCAAATGTTGCTTTTTCGGCACGAACTCGGACATTTTGGAGCACAGTAAAATTTATGATGCGGATGAAAATTTTCAAATCTAATGATACAGAGTTGTTGATGACAGATGCCTAAGCTTCAGATATGACGTTTCTGATCTAACATTTAAGTCACCATGTATTGATGGCGACATCTTTTGAAAAACGATGGAAATTAATGCATACACGTTAAATCTGTATTTTTAATTTTAAACCTAATTTTAATTAAGTTTTAAAGAAAAAGGTTAGGACTTTCAAGTCTTATGCCAGATTTAACGAAATTACAATTTCTTTCACATTTTAAACATGTTCAAGGGGCGTGGTACCTCTATTTTTCTCAGTACACAATATTTTTATTGGTGCTTTTTACATATGTACCAAATTTCATCCATGTGCGTTTAATGATGAACGAGATATATGTATTAGGAGTACCGGGACAAATAATGCCCATTAAAAAAATGTCTCTAAAACTATTTATGATGATGATTTATAAATATATAAATTGAATCGGAACAATTTACATCCTTTGAAAACATTGGTGATGCCCTGCGCCTGTACAAGACAAGGTGTAGCAACGCACACCGCGAAATGTTAGTAAACAAATATTACGCGGTAGTGTTTGAAGGGGAAGGATTGTATTGACTTGAATAATTAATATCAAAAAAATTCAAAATCATATCTTTGAAAAATGTACAGAAATGTATTAAAAATGGCCATTAATTTGTAATGCGTCTGTCTGGGTAATCTGACTTATGAATGCTATCAATAACTAGCTAAGCTTAAAACTTAATGATTGCCTTGTGTAGTGTCAGACATAAAACGTTCAGATACTATTATGAACAAATCAGAAGTTTGCGGAACTCAAAGCGGTCATATTAAAACAACTTACGAAAACAAGCGTAAAAAAAAACTGGGACGAACACACCATAGTTTAGATTCGGTTAAACGTTTCTGGGTATATTAGGACTTGCGGGTGTGTACATCTAGCTTTGCTCTTACTAGCTTGTCGGAATGTCGGGGATCTTGCATCACCCTAACACGCCTAGACATTTCACATAAATAATTATCCAAAAAAAAAAAAACTATTGAAGTTAACCGGAAACTAAAATTATACTTAATGCTACCTGATTTTTCCTGATGATGAGCCAGCAGAATATTATACGTTGCAAGACCATGCGCCCTTTATACATATATGCTTGAGGAGTCCAAATGGGAGAAAGTTGCTGCTGCGCCTCTCCAGATCATCTTCTGGAGAAACGAACGCGAACTTCCAATATTTTAGTATAAAATATAGCAAGGGTGTCAACGTTTTCAAATCACTGAGCCAAACTCATGCATCGCAGTCAGCGCAAAATTTTCGATTTTACAACAACTTAAAATTCGAATTTACAACAACAATAATATTTCAACAATTTTCAAAATTTCTAAGAACGAGGACACACAAAAAGTAGGGGAATTCACGAGTTGATGCGCAATGCTCTTGCGTCGTTGCGGAAGTGCGGTTTGCGAAAGTTTGACATTTGTAAAACAACAAACACATTGCCGAAAATTTCGCACTACTTCTACAATTTCTCAAGATAATATTCACATTGAACGTTCAGGCGGTAGTGCGTAAAAGACTTGCATTTTCGCAACTTCGCATCAACGCATTAATACCCATATTGTTTTTTGTTTTTGATGCGACGTAGTCGTTGTTGTTGTTTTATGTTGGTTCGAGTTCGATTTTGTGTGTACACAACAAAAGCAACAAAAACGCGAAATTTTGACGAGCGTGAAAAAAAAAACAACAGAAATTATTTCTGTGATTGTTGTACAGAAATATTGATGTTGTTGGGATTGTTGTACAGAAATATTGATGTTGTTGGTCGAGCCAAAATTGGCTCACTTTTGTTCTACGCTGACACCCTTGAAATATAGTATACTGATCTAGACTGCAGTGTCCAAGCACACAATGTTGGAAGGAGCTTCGACATCGACATCGACATCGATGTTAATGAAACATCGATGTTTTACAAAAACATCGACTGTTTATAACAACCAAAATACACATAAATACTACAAATTGTAAGCTCAAGCTCTGAGCAAAAACTGGGTGAATTCAGATAAGAGGGCGTGGCACCTCTCGTATAAGCAAAAGCTTTAAAACGCTATACTGAAAGCGTTTTTTGAGATAATCGAACTAAATTTTCCTCAGACACTAAGAATTATGAATACAAGCTTTAAGCAAAAACTGGATAAAATCGAACAAGAGGGCGTGGCACCTCCCATATAAGCAAAAGGTTCAAAACGCTATGTTGAAAACATTTTTTGAGATAATCCAACCAAATTTCACTCAAATGCTTAGAACTATAAATTCAAACTCTGAGAAAAAACTGGGCGAATTCGGACAAGAGGGCGTGGCACTTCCCATATAAGCAAAATTTTCAAAATACTGCTGTGTAGGGTATTTAATGTTTGGCCAGGCCAAAGGTAACACCCTTACTAGTTATTTTTAGCGTCGATGTTTTTATTCGATGTTTTCACAAATTTTGTTTAACCAATTTAAAATTCTTTTAATGGTAATGAAAAAGTTTTCACTATTAAAAATGGGAAAAATTGGCGCCTCAAATAAGTTTTTTGCAAATATCTTGCAAACGGTTACTTTAGGAGAAAAATATTGGTAGACTATATTGATAATTATAAAATTTCCTATTAAAATTTTTTTCGTTCGTGTTATAGCTTAGGTGATATCTTAATTAGAAACCTGGCAAAGTTAGTAGCGTATACATGCGGCTTATGAGTTTTCATACAAATTTGTAGATTTTTGAATTGGCATAACTCATGAACGGTGAGTTGCACCAAAAAAACAAAGCCACCTGTTTATAGGGAATTGTATCTATAAATGATAAGTCACATATGCGCACATTCAATTTTTCGCTTAGGAGTTATTTCATAAAATGGAAGAAAACATAGAAAAACTGTTTTTATAGAACAATATATATCGTCCCTATACAAGAGATAAGTACTAAGTCAGTTTTCCCTAGTTTTCAGTTATTACACTGAGAAAACAGTATGATTATATACAACAAAATTTGGTAGTAATTAACAAACAACATATTTGATATAGGCGAATCGAATACTTGATATTATTTAATGAGCGGCATATTTGAGCAAATTTATTGGTTCAGTCGTATATTTGTTAATAATTATCAAATATATGTTTGAATATAAAGACTAGGGCTGTTCAAAAAAAAAAAATTTTTCGAATTTCCAAGATATACTTTGGCATTACGATCTACATCATGACAGAATATCCCAAAAAATTTTTCAGATTTTTAAATTCATATTTAAAGGTGGCTCAAAGCAGAAATATATTTTTTTTTTTTTTTTTTTAGCATTAATTACAAAATGTTGTCAAACAATTTGAAAAATTTGTTTTAGAGTTATTTAAAAACATTTGTTTTGTTTGTTTTTTAATGAACTTTAAAACCTACGTTGTAATTTTGACAAAAAAAAATTTGACACTTCTTAAAAAATGAAAAACTGCCCTAAGAAGGCGAAATTTTACGGTTTTTCAAAGAAAAAAGTCATCGTGCTTTAAACGAAATGAACATTTTTTAATTTACAAGATTTCATTCAAAAGAGCTCTTAAAAACCTTCAAGACCAGACATGTTAAGACATTTTGGGGCCAGCAGGCTCGATGACAGAACGTTTGAAACATAGTAATGCAGCCCTGTGAAAGGCAAAACGCTTTTTACTCAAGAGGGAGGCATCTTACAAAAAAGTGCCCATGGCATAAAATGCTTAAAATCATCCAAGGAACAAGTGTGAGTTGTTTTTTTTTTTTTTTTTGAAAGTTTATTAGAAATGACGTTAAAAAATTTTTTTTTCTAAAATTAAGTAAAAAAAAAAAAAACAATTTGCACTTGTTCCTTGGATGATTTTAAGCATTTTATGCCATGGGCACTTTTTTGTAAGATGCCTCCCTCTTGAGTAAAAAGCGTTTTGCCTTTCACAGGGCTGCATTACTATGTTTCAAACGTTCTGTCATCGAGCCTGCTGGCCCAAAAATGTCTTAACATGTCTGGTCTTGAAGGTTTTTAAGAGCTCTTTTGAATGAAATCTTGTAAATTAAAAAATGTTCATTTCGTTTAAAGCACGATGACTTTTTTCTTTGAAAAACCGTAAAATTTCGCCTTCTTAGGGCAGTTTTTCATTTTTTAAGAAGTGTCAAATTTTTTTTTGTCAAAATTACAACGTAGGTTTTAAAGTTCATTAAAAAACAAACAAAATGAATGTTTTTAAATTACTCTAAAACAAATTTTTCAAATTGTTTGACAACATTTTGTAATTAATGCTAAAAAAAAAATAATAAAAATATATTTCTGCTTTGAGCCACCTTTAAATATGAATTTAAAAATCTGAAAATTTTTTTGGGATATTCTGTCATGATGTAGATCGTGATGCCAAAGTATATCTTGGAAATTCGAAAAAAATTTTTTTTTTGAACAGCCCTAATAAAGACCTTTATTATTTTTTATTTAGACCTTTATTATTATTAATCTTTTTATTAATTAGGAACTCACATGATAACATTTGCTAGGATCACGATGACATCATAAAATATAATATTTGTTTAAAAAGAAACTCTTCTCTGAAATTTGAATGCACTCGCCATGTTGCAAAAGGACTAAAAAAAAAAAAATCTTGTCTGGGTGGGGATTGAACTCATTCCCCCAGGGCATTTTGTTCTTTGTTATTGAGATTCTACCATATAATTATTTACAAGCTACATTTGTAACCTTGATTCATTACAATCGTAAGAGGGAATCCATGTATAGCGAATTGGAACCATGCCGCGCGTATTGAACTCTTTAAACCTCTGGACGCAATGACCGTTTGTAAATTACTGAATCTTACAGCTTAACAGTCAGAACTATATTATAACTAAAGATGTTCTACATATACAAATTGAAATACGAAATCACAAAGTCAATCAAAGTGAAGTAAAAAATAAAACAAAATTTGGTCGCCAAAAGTTTACTCGGATCTGACGCTGCGGGGTGAAAATATAGGCCAAAATAAAAGACAATTTGGCTCAGTTTGTTCAAGTTAGCTCTAGTTTTCGAGAAAAGGCCGTTTGAATTTTGCACCTTGAATTATGTGATTTTTTCGATATATCTCGTAAGTAAACCGAGTTTTATTGCATTTGGTGGTGGGGTTTTATTTGTTTCGTCCATATCTATACTTTCACTACCAAATCAGTCCTTTTGGATGCATTTTTGGCAATTCAGAGCACAAAATTCCCAAAAAAGTGATATTTTTCGCCTTTTATGACATTCGGCTCAATAGAAATCACCCGAGTGGTGGATTTATGTACAGGTTTTGCCTTTTAACCTACAGCCGATATCCATACGAAAACTTTGATATAATATATGTGGCAAATGGGCAAAAATTTCTTAAGTGAGCCATCTGAGAAATTAATGTTAGAAATGAAAATCGATCCGCTTAAACGAAACAGTAATTTATTAAAGAAAAGTAGTATATAGAAAACTATAATGACACTTGTAATGACATTTACAATGTGATGCGTTTTGAAAACTAATGATTACTTTAAACAGAAGTACGTTCGTAAATTATTGTTCATTTTCAACACCTTTCCTGAACAATCATTTTAGCTTATTTAATTCAAAAAATTGTGGAAGTTACGATATAACATAAATCAAAAAATTAATTCATTTAAATTTAATATTTCACAAAAAAAAAAAAAATGGTAATAAAATAAATATTTACTAATTACGTTATTTCAATCCAAACTTATTTATGAATAAATTAAGTTTTTGAGAATCAACACTTTTTGTTAAAATGTCAGCAAGCATTTCTTTTGTAGATAAATATTTCAATTCAATTTGCTTACTTTCAAGTTTCTCACGAATAAATTTGGATTTTATGTCTACATGTTTTGTACGAGGAGAGTACGATGCATTAAGAGCTACATGGATGGCGCTTTTATTGTCGCAATGCAAAACCATTGCTTCATTGTAGTTCAGAAGTAGCTCAGCCTCAAGACGTTTTAGCCAAATAGACTCTTGAATTGCAGCAACGACTGACATAAACTCAGCCTCAGTAGATGACAACGCTATCGTCTTCTGCCGCCTTGTAGCCCATGAAATCGCACCAGACTGAAAAACAAACACATACCCTGTTGTTGAACGTCTTTCATCTACATCGCTGCCCCAATCTGCGTCACAGTATCCAGTCAAATCATTCGCATCTTTAGAATAAATGAGGCCTTTGTCAGCTGTACCTTTAAGATACCTCAAAACCCGCTTCACAGCCTCCCAATGCGCCTTTCCTGGATTTACACCGTATCTGCTAAGCGTGTTGACAGCGAAACATATGTCTGGACGTGTAACCTGAGCAGCAAATAACAGACAACCAATTGCCTGCATATACGGCACCATTGACATCTGATGTTTGCTTGTTTCATCCTTCGGACACATTTCAGCAGTCAGCTTTTGATTACAATCCATTGGAGTCGCAGCTGGATTGCAATCTGCCATATTAAAGCGATTCAAAATATTGGCAATATATTGCGACTGATCAATTTTGATACCATCTTGCATACGAGTGACACGAATGCCCAAAATAGAAGAAGCTTCTCCCATATCCTTCATGTGGAAGTTACTCGCAAGTGCATTTTTTAATCTATTAATTGATTGCATGTTGTTTGAAAAAATTAATACGTCGTCAACGTATATGGCAATGTACAAGATTTCAGCATTCGTATTTTGATAGTAAATACATTGATCTACATTGCTTCGTTGCAGACCCATTTTGATTAAAACCTGATTTAACGTTTCATTCCAGACTCTGCTTGCTTGTTTCAAGCCATATATCGATTTTAAAAGCCTGCACACTTTTTCGGAACCATCGCCAAAACCCTCAGGCTGAGTCATGTAAACCTCTTCTTTTAGTGTTCCGTTTAAAAATGCAGAAACAGCATCCATTTGGTGGATTAAAAGGCTATATTTCGCAGCTATAGCAATTAAAAAACGAATAGACTCATACCTGACAACCGGAGCAAATGTTTCATTGTAGTCGATTCCTTTCTGCTGACTAAAACCCTTGGCAACAAGTCTTGCTTTGCGACGAACAACATCTCCACTGGCATCAATTTTTGTTCTAAACACCCATTTCGAAGATAACGTTTTCTTGTCTTTGGGTAAGAGCTGCAAAACCCAAGTTTTATTCACTTTTAACGATTCAATCTCTTCACGCATTGCAGCCTTCCATTCATCTGCGTTAGGTGACGTCAGAGCTTCACGTACACATGTCGGATCAGTTGACACAAAATCAGCTACAGCAAAATTGTAAGACGTTGACGGCAAGCTTGCAATTCTATCCGATCGACGAACATCATCATTAGGAGACACGGAAGTACCAGCAGGGGGACGATATTCACTTATGACTGATAAATTTTCCAACGTATCTTCAAACACCTCATCTATGTCGGTTTCGGCGTCGTTCTCGCTCGGTGCAGCAGTTGTCAGTTCCAATTGTGGATTTTCCTCTGAATTGACAACTACAGCAGCATCATCTTCGAACTCGTGTGGAAACAAAATACTGCTGTTTTTGTTTTCTGCATATCCAGCATTACATTTCACGTTCTCAAAAAACACTGCATCTCTGCTGATGACAATACTTTGATCCAATGGATTAAAACAACGATATGCTTTGGAATCTTCGCTGTATCCCAAAAAAATACACTCCATCGATTTTGCATCCAACTTTTTACGTTTTTGTTGAGGTATATGGACCAACACTCTGCACCCAAATACACGTAAATGCTTTAAATTCGGCTTCTTTCCTGACCACAACTCTTCAGGAGAATAATTTTTTCCTCTGCAAGGCACACGGTTTATTAAGAACGCAGCTGTAACAGCAGTCTCTGCCCAAAATTGATTTTGTAAACCACTATCCAGCAGCATGCAACGCATTCTTTCTACAATAGTGCGATTAATGCGCTCCGCGACACCGTTTTGTTCGGGAGCGTACGGAAAAGTCTTTTGGTGCATAATACCATTCTTTTGACAAAAAGTTTTAAACTTGTCATTCACATATTCACTGCCGTTGTCTGTACGCAATATTTTAATTTTTCGTGAACACTGGTTTTCTACTAGATTTTTGAAAAACACAAATTTTTCGAAAACATCTGATTTTCGTTTAATAGGATAAACAAACACTTTGCGTGAATAGTCGTCTACAAATGTCAATAAGTAACAATGACCTGAGAATGATTTCTCCTGTATCGGACCAACCACATCAGAATGCACTAGATCCAGTAAATTTTCAGCACGTTGCACAGTGCGTTGAGCCCATACAAGCAATGGTCAAAAATAGAAGGAGTGGTTGGATATCGATGAAATTTGGTACTATAAGTAATTTGGGGTCGCTGAGCTCAAAAATGATCTCAGATTTGTTGTGAACTATATAGTTTTGCTAAAAACCAGGTATTTAGGACGATTTTCTTAAGGTCCATATATAACGATGATGAAAAAGTAATGTCTAATGTTAACAAATGAAATTTACGTAGTAGAAATAATGTTTTTTGTACTTGTGAGACCATTTATGTTCATAAAAACAAAAAAAAAAATTTTCAACATAAATTTTATATTTCATACAAATTTTTCGTTTTAAGCATTTTTTAAAAAATGAAAAAAAATATTTGTAGGACGAAGTAGGAAAAGTTATTTGCAGTTCTTGATTATATAGAATTCGAACTAGTAGATTAAGAAAAAAAACGGCACTTATTTTTATACGATTTGTTTTTTTTTTCATCGAAATTTGTCAATTTCTGAAGTTTTTCATTTGATAATATCGTGTATTAAAATCACTACAATATACATCAAATTATATATTTTCCAAAATTTTTTAGTTTTATTTATTTACTCAAATAATATTTATAATAAAAAACTTTACTTAGCTTAGTTTAATCAAAAGACAAATTTTTGATAACTCTTTGTTTAAGAAAACCCAAAACGAAGTGAAGAAAACATGATTTTTTTTGAAAAATATCTCAACTTTGAAGTGTCACAGCGTAGCCAAAACTTAGTTTTTCCCCTAAATATTTTGTTTTTATTTTATTAATACAATTACCTTTCGATTGATACCAATATTATTAGGTTTCGAGTCACAAAAAATTTTGATTTTTGCCCACTAGCCAACGCAGTGTGCGTTGGCCACATTCTTTATTTGGTTTTCTTGTTTGTTTACCTTTTACACAAATCGAGCATTCAACACCATGATTTACACAAGAGTTTATGCCTATACACGAATTTTTAACATTTTTTAAGCCATCGTCACAAATATGACCCATACGTCGGTGCCATAAATAAAAATCACTTGTATTTGCAATAAACGCGTTATTTTCTTTAATGGGCGCACTGCAATTTAATCTGTATAAATCATTATAAACATTTGCCGTTGCAATTAAGTTTTTGTTTTTATCAAAAATTTCACAAACGTCACCTTCGAACACGACTTTATTTTCATTTTTTGTTAACTGTCGCACAGAGAGTAAGTTGGTACATAATTGTGGAACATATTCAACATTTTTAATTACAGCTGCTGTCTCTTTCTTATCTGTTTTAACTACCATGTCAATATCACCAACACAATGAACAGAAAGTTTAGTTTTGTTCGCAATTATAATTTCTTTACCATCCACTTCTCTTTTATTTTGCATAAACCAATTATCATTTGTCATATGGGAGGTTGCTCCCGAATCGACAAACCACTCTGCCGAGTTGTCATGCGAAAGCAATGATGCATATAAAACACTACTTTTTCCCTTGTGACTAAAATTATTTTTTTCATTTTTATTAGAATTTTTATTCGGGCAATATTTTGCAGTATGTCCAACCAGTTTACACGCATAACACCGAAATGTTCCTTTATTTAGTTTCTTTTTTACAAACAAAGCACTTTCTTCAACTTTATTGTCAAACTTTGCGTCCTGAAGCAACATGTTTTTCACAGCATCCACCGTTAATTTAACATTTGAATTTTCGACAGCTAATACCATCGCCCGAAACTCATCGGGTAGACCGGCCAACATAAGTGATGCCGTTAGCTCATCGTCGATATTCAAACCGGCATTTTTAACTTTCAGTGACGTCATAACTAAAGCGCTGATGTAGTTTTGCATCGAATCACACGCACTTAATTTAATTTGCACTAACTGTTTTAAAAGTTCGACTTTTCGCGTCAGCCCTTTGTCTTCATATGCCGATATGATAGCGTCCCAGGCTTCTTTTGCAGTTTCAGCAGTTGCAATATGCGCGAAATTACTTGGCTCCACCATTAGCGTGATTTCAGCCAACGCGCGTTGATTTATATCATTGTCTTTTGCATCTTTAATGCCCAACTCTACCACTTTCCAGCAATTTTTAATCACCAAATAAGATTTGGCATGCCGCTGCCAAACGTCGAAATTTTCGCGTCCACGTAATTTTTCAAAAGGGAATGAAAGTGTTCCAGACGACATTTCACCGAACGTAAAATACAAAAAAAAAATAATAAAATGAATTTTTTTTTTTTTTTGAAACACGTGTCTAGAGGCCCATAACCTGTTAGAAATGAAAATCGATCCGCTTAAAGAAAAAACACGTCCGGCAACTTCAGTGGTTAAACGAAACAGTAATTTATTAAAGAAAAGTAGTATATAGAAAACTATAATGACACTTGTAATGACATTTACAATGTGATGCGTTTTGAAAACTAATGATTACTTTAAACAGAAGTACGTTCGTAAATTATTGTTCATTTTCAACAATTAAACGTAAAAAGGCTTTAATAAAATGATGTTTTGTAACAACTAGTAAAGATTTTGTATAAATGTTTTTTCTTAATGATATTAAGCATTGGTCGTGGAATAAAATAGTAGTTTTGTTTTGGACCGAAATTTTTAGTTTATTATTGAAAATCATTGTTTCAAATAGGTACATAAAAATAAAGCAACTTCTCTGCCTCTGAAAAAACTATAAAAAATATGTGGGCACTCTCCACTTGTCAAGAAACTATATTCCAGAAAAAAAATTGGGGTAATTGATATTGGTTCAAAAGTTATCTACAATATAGTGATGTCGTGCAAGTCATTTTCAGCATTAGAGAAAAACAACGCATCCTACGAAAAAAGTGTATATGACATAAAATGCTTATAATAAGGAATACAAGAAAGTTTTTTTTTTAATTATTCTATTTTTTAGAGTGCATTCGAATCCCGACAAGATTTTTTTTTTTTAAGTTATAACAAATGTTTGACATTCCATTAACAGACATCTTTTTTGGCAATCAACAATATTTCAAGGTCCAATTAAAGGCATATTAATATTTACCGAAATTTGTTAATTATTAACAAATATTTTCTGGAATGTACAATCAAATACAATATATTTCTGTGAGGGGAACGTACTCTTTTCTCAGTGTAGGTATTTGGGTATTAGGTAGTTTAATAATACCTATTAAGCCTTATCTCTGGCAAAATGTGGTTATTTTCATCACAAAAGTAAAAGCAAAATACCGATTTCCTTACAAAAAAACAAAATTTAATTTTTTGAACATCAAATATAACAAAATTTTAAAAACTGCCTTTGTACTTTTCATTTGTATATATCGTCGGGTTAAAATTACAACTAGACATCGACATATATTGATGTTTTAAGTTAAGTATACAGAATCATGATGAAAAAACGGCTCTATGCCCAAGTCTAATCGGTTTTTCGAAATGTAGTCCCCATTTAATTTTGATAAAAGAGAAAAATGAAAAGTGAATAGACGTATTTTTTTGGCGTCCGCAAACTCAACGCGATTTAACAAGTTTATTTATTTCCAAATTGTTTGAATTTATTACTGACTGCTTTCTAAACTCGTCAACAGCAACTTTTTGAATTTATTTCTGTGTTCCTTCAAATTAATTTGCTGCAAATCTGGGGCCTTACTCTGTAATGCGATGCAATAGGAAATGCGTTGCGAAAGCTAGATTCGATGCGAAAAATAATTGCCACTCTGAAAATTTTCGCATTGGGAGTAGCGTTGCCAACTATGTCTCACTGAAAACGCTACTCCCAATGCGAAAGATTTACAGAGTGACAATTATTTTTCGCATCGAATCTAGCTTTCGCAACGCATTTCCTATCGCATCGCATTACAGAGTAAGGCCCCTGATTTTAATCATTTCATATAAAATTTCTGAATTTACAACAATGTCGCAGCAAAGTGGTTCGACTTCAACAAGCATCATCAAACGTCAAGTTGCACCTACGACACCAACTGGATTGCCGAACTCAAGAGTGGATGACTCATCACCTGCAATGCCTGTGTATTCTGATGCAACACTGAGTGCAAAACTTTCGTGTTCGGAGGCTATTAAAACTAGTGAAGACAGGGTTATGCAAAGTTTTAGTGCTTTATCTGCTGAGTTTGCGAACTTGAAGCAAACTATTAAATGTTTGAAAGAGAGGGTGTCAGCTGTCGAAGCTACTTGCAGTGATATCGTTTCGATCAAAGCTGATTTGACAGCTTTGAAAGAGCAAGTTGAGAACCGGAGCGCAGATATTGTTCCTCCTGAGATCCCGCCAAATAACGAAATCGGTGAGTTGAAACAGCAGTTAGCTAAATATTAGAGCGATTCTGTTGCCTCTGACGTCATCGTGCACGGGATTCCGTACAGAAATAGCGAAAACCTGCCTCTATTGTTTTCAAAAAAATTTAGTGTTGTTATGTCTGATGTTCCTGTATTGAGAGATGTTTTTAGAGTGAAAGCAAGAGACAACAACCAAAGTAAACCTGCTATCGTAATAAAACTTATGTCCGCGTTCGATCGAACGAAATTACTCATTGCAGTTGCTACTTTTTGCAAAGCACAGAGACGTCCGCAAAGAGTATAAATAAGGTATAGAGGTGGAGTTCGATCGAGCATGTCAATCAAACATAAAAACCACGAGAATTTATTGAGGTATGAGAACTCTCTACTTCAAGGTTAAATGAATTTTTATGAGTGCAAAGATGTGGCACTCTATTAAGCGAAATTCATTTTTTAGCTGTGGATTCCTTTAAGAAAAACCAAAATATGTAAAAAAAAATAAACATTGCTTAAAATGTGAAAGAAATTTTAGTTTCGTTAAATCTGGTAAACAACTTTAAAGTCCTAATCTTTGCCTTTAAAACCTAATTTAAATTATGTTGATATCTTTTTTTTCGTCAAAGATATCCTAACCTAAAAAGACACAAAAGTGCAAAAAACCCGTTTAGCCAATATTTCGGTCTACGATATCTCTTAGAAGCATGAAGATATAAACATAATTTAAATTAGATTTTAAAGGAAAAGATCATGACTTTCAAGTATTTTAACCACATTTAACGAATAAATGATATTTTACATAGTTATATAGCTTCAAAACATGGCAAAAAACGACTTTTTTCGGCTTTTAGATTAGAATATCTCAAAAACTATACACGATAGAGCGATTCTGAGGTCGGATTCGCGTGAAGCATCGCAAAACACATCGAATGTAATTATTTTGATTTTTGTTTAATGTAGTTAAAAAAAAAAATTTTATTTTTTTGTATGGGAAAATGCCCCAATTGGAAAAGGGATTATCTTTAAAAAAGCGCCACCTCTATAATTTTATTTTTTGCATAGAATAACTTCTATTGACATCTATAATAAGAATTTACAAAAAAATCCGAGGTACATCAAAATTTTATTTAAATTCTCCCACAAGCACCGTGACGTAGCAGTTGTTGTATTTGAAATTGTTTTTTCTTGTTGTTGGTATATTTTGTTTGCACGTTTTTTTTTTGCTATGATCGTTAATGGTTTTTTTCTCAAAAGGAGTTTGTATTTTCATTTTTTGTTGCTTTCTTTGTCTGTTGATACAAATCCTTTTGAAGCAAAAAACAAATATAACCGGCGCGCAGGAAATTGAATAGGGTCAAAATTAATAAATTAAACATTGTTTTTACATTTTGTTTTCTCGTTGCTGCTGCAAAATTTTTTGTTTTTTCAGAATTTAACAATTTAACCCTCTAGAGTCGAAGTTTTCGTTTCAGATTAACAAATTTCATTGAAAGGTTATTTTCGATATAAGAAGTGAAAATTAGATAATAAATTTTTTCTAACAATAAAAAGATGGTTTTAAGGGGTTGAAACATGGACAACTAAAATTTGAATCTGAGCAAGAATATATTCTGTGTTTTATGAATTTAACACTATTCTACTGATTTGAATGGAATTTCACCATGTATCAGTATCTTCAAAGAGAAATGGTCCTGGGCTGGTCCTCCAAAAACTAAATTGTTAACATGTACCTATCTGTAAAAATATTAGACGCAGATGAATGATATTTTTTGCATACCATACTCGTATGTAAATAGTATCGGGAAGAATAACATTCTCTGGAAAAACGTGACACGACTGCTTCACGTTCTTATTATTACAAATATATGCTTATCCGTATGCCATATATTCATTGGAATCTAATGATCTCAAAAGGTGGTTAGGGCAATAAAGGGTTAAATTTCATTTTTGCTTGGATTTTGAAAAACTCTTCTAGTTCAATTTGCATCGTTGCCAAATTTTGAAAAGCACAAAAAGGAATTTGTTTTAATTTTTAACTTCAGGCTCATATTGTGAAAATGGTCTAAGTGATATATTAATTTTTTTGGGAAACACATCCAAAAGTTCACGTTCAAATAACAAAATGTTACATATAATTGGTGGCGTGTTAAGTTACTACTGAAATTAACTCTACATAAATTGCTATTTTACCAAAATAGCTTATGTCGATTATAGAAAAATCACGAAAAATTTAAATTTTCCAGTATTCCTGGGTGAAATTTTCCTCTGAATTTTTATGTAATTGTTAAGTCTTTTCTGCAAAAATATCTTTGTTAAATTTAGTAGATTAAAAGTATTTTCAGATATGCAAGACTACGTAAGTACTACCGCAGTAGCATAATTTATATTCACATAGTGCACCTTCTGGGAACACTGTTCTAATCACATAGTTATAAATGCAACAATTAAAGCGTAATGTTTAAGCAAAAAGCGCGGTAATAGGTTTAGTGTTGAGTATTATACTATGCGATGAACAGTGCAACCAAGTTAAGTTGCATTTCCGAAAACACCTTATATGTTATTTTACTGTTTAGAGTTACATATCTGTAGACATTTAACAAAACAACCTAACTCGAAGTAAGACAATTTTCTAAGATTTTAATCATATATATAAAAATAAAATATCTCTATGACTTTTAGTTGCAGAGATAAAGAATCGAAAATCAACCTATCTCAATGTACAAATGCTTTTCACAAAACAACTTTAGTCGGCATAAGAAAAGGGTGTTTTTCTTCACAAAACATCTTAAGTCGAGATAAGATACAGGTTAAATGACAAAAAAATGTTTGACAAAAGCACTTCTTCGAAATAAGTTACTTTTCCTATGGAAAAAACTGAATTTCTTAAATCAAAAAATATTTGACAAAAACATCTTATTTCAACTATATTAAAAATTATTGACCTTAGAGCAATATATTCGTTTAGTATTCATGTATAATAAAAAACTTTTACATTTGTTCCAACTCTTACACAAAAAGAATTGAGAAGCATTAAAGTAGTTTTTTAGCTCTCCTGAAAAGTTGTCAATTTCGAGAAAGGTTGTTTTGTCAAAAGTCCATAGATATTATTTTTGCAAATTGACATAATTTGGTCTATATTTAATAAAAAAAAGGTTTTTTGTGAATACCCGGGAAATGGTTTGTTTTAGACAAAATTACCTGAAACCACTTAGCTGGAAAATTTAGAGATCTAAGACTTTTACTTCAATTACAAAGGTCGTCGCTAAAAAAAACAAGATATTATAAAAAAGCCTATTTTTATTAAAGTTGGATCAAAACTATATCATTTTGTAAAGACAATTAGGGTATTTCTTAAAACGAGTAAATGCCTCGAAAACCTTGTAAACTCAAAAAACTGTCAAAATTCGTATTGATTTTCACAACTATTTAGTACCCTAAATATGTAAATATGTTTTTTTAACACTTAAATAAAGTACCTATAATCTGCGAAATTTAACCTTCCTCTAATATAAAGTAAAGTAAAATTCAGCACTTCATGCATCAACAACTAAATATTTTATAACTGTCATATATTTATCTTTTAATTTATTTAATGCAAGTCTTTAAATATCTTGAAACAAAGAATATATCACATAGACCATTTTTGTAATATGAGCATGAAATCAAAATTTTATAAATTTATTTCTTTGTTCTTTTCGAAATTTGGCAACATAGTTTCAAATGAACAAAACCATCGTTCCAACAACAAAATAAAAAAAACCATTCATAGAATCAAAAAAAAAAAAAAACAATCCCCGCAGCTGCAAACAAAAAGTGAAGAATAAAGCGAAATATTATGTACCCTATACCGCACACAATAAAAGTTCCGTCTACCTCTGAAAATTTGCATTTTAATTCAAACGATTTTTAAATGAGTATATACAGGTTAAGCGGGAATCGGTAGAACACCGGAAAATGTAAAAATCTTGGGACTATTCGGAACTACTTTTCTTAGTACCATTTTCCGAAACGGAGATATAGCCATCGGAAGGTTGGGACGTAGCTTTATCAAAACCGGTTTCAGTTGCGAATCCCTTAATGGATTTTAATAATATTGGTGTCATATGAAAGTTATTTTAATTGGCTATAAAATTGTTGCAGTTAAGTTTTAAATCCGAGTCAAGCTTTTTGCGATATGGCGAATTTTCGAAAATTTTGACAAGTTTTTTTTTCAAAAAGTCTTATTAACTCATAACTTTGGTAACAAAATATGAAAGCCTAATCTATTTCTTGTCATTTGATATGCAATTTGTCTTTGATTTCTTTCATTAGCACATTTTTTTATAGAAAAACTAAAAAGTAAAACAAAGATATTTTCATGAGAATTCGCAACACATTACAATAACACCGAAAATTCGCTATATTTCGAAAATCACTCGGATTTTAAACTTTTGAAGCCAATTAAAATACCTTTGATACGATACCAATATTATTAAAATTCATCAAGGAGTTCTGAACTTATACCGGTTTTCATAAAGCAATTTCTCGATCTTCCGATGGCTATATCTCCGTTCGTTTTGGGAATTTCAAAAAATGGAACTAAGAAAAGTAGTTCAGAATCTTACATTTGGCGGTGTTCTACCGATTCCCGCCTACCTTCTATAATTTTCTAAACCTAAAACGGCTCATTCTCTGCGTCTCAAACGATTGGACAAAGTGAATGTAACCTAAGTGTAGGGTGTAAAAACAATGTTTAGTTTATTAATTTTGACCCTATTCAATTTCCTGCGCGCCGGTTATATTTGTTTTTTGCTTCAAAAGGATTTGTATCAACAGACAAAGAAAGCAACAAAAAATGAAAATACAAACTCCTTCTGAGAAAAAAACCATTAACGATCATAGCAAAAAAAAACGTGCAAACAAAATATACCAACAACAAGAAAAAACAATTTCAAATACAACAACTGCTACGTCACGGTGCTTGTGGGAGAATTTAAATAAAATTTTGATGTACCTCGGATTTTTTTGTAAATTCTTATTATAGATGTCAATAGAAGTTATTATATGCAAAAAATAAAATTATAGAGGTGGCGCTTTTTTAAAGATAATCCCTTTTCCAATTGGGGCATTTTCCCATACAAAAAAATAAAATTTTTTTTTTTAACTACATTAAACAAAAATCAAAATAATTACATTCGATGTGTTTTGCGATGCTTCACGCGAATCCGACCTCAGAATCGCTCTATCGTGTATAGTTTTTGAGATATTCTAATCTAAAAGCCGAAAAAAGTCGTTTTTTGCCATGTTTTGAAGCTATATAACTATGTAACATATCATTTATTCGTTAAATGTGGTTAAAATTCTTGAAAGTCATGATCTTTTCCTTTAAAATCTAATTTAAATTATGTTTATATCTTCATGCTTTTAAGAGATATCGTAGACCGAAATATTGGCTAAACGGGTTTTTTGCACTTTTGTGTCTTTTTAGGTTAGGATATCTTTGACGAAAAAAAAGATATCAACATAATTTAAATTAGGTTTTAAAGGCAAAGATTAGGACTTTAAAGTTGTTTACCAGATTTAACGAAACTAAAATTTCTTTCACATTTTAAGCATGTTTAACGAACCCACCATTTTAAAATTAAGCCGTATGGCATACACGTAACAACACTCGGGGTGTCAAACGGCTGAATTTACAAGTAGTCGGTTCGTTGAACATGTTTAAAATGTGAAAGAAATTTTAATTTCATTAAATCTGATAAACAACTTTAAAGTCCTAATCTTTGCCTTTAAAACCTAATTTAAATTATGTTGATATCTTTTTTTTCGTCAAAGATATCCTAACCTAAAAAGACACAAAAGTGCAAAAAACCCGTTTAGCCAATATTTCGGTCTACGATATCTCTTAAAAGCATGAAGATATAAACATAATTTAAATTAGATTTTAAAGGAAAAGATCATGACTTTCAAGAATTTTAACCACATTTAACGAATAAATGATATGTTACATAGTTATAAAGCTTCAAAACATGGCAAAAAACGACTTTTTTCGGCTTTTAGATTAGAATATCTCAAAAACTATACACGATAGAGCAATTCTGAGGTCGGATTCGCGTGAAGCATCGCAAAACACATCGAATGTGATTATTTTGATTTTTGTTTAATGTAGTGAAAAAAAAAATTTTATTTTTTTGTATGGGAAAATGCCCCAATTGGAAAAGGGATTATCTTTAAAAAAGCGCCACCTCTATAATTTTATTTTTTGCATAGAATAACTTCTATTGACATCTATAATAAGAATTTACAAAAAAATCCGAGGTACATCAAAATTTTATTTAAATTCTCCCACAAGCACCGTGACGTAGGAGGGAATGAAATGCAAATGGTCTGCAGGTTAAACTGCGCATGTGTGAATGAGTTAGGTAATGTTTATTTTTTTTTACATATTTTGGTTTTTCTTAAAGAAATCCACTTGCTAATTTTTATGATCACTTGGCAGCTAAAAAATGAATTTCGCTTAATAGAGTGCCACATCTTTGCACTCATAAAAATTCATTTAACCTTGAAGTAGAGAGTTCTCATACCTCAATAAATTCTCGTGGTTTTTATGTTTGATTGACATGCTCGATCGAACTCCACCTCTATACCTTATTTATACTCTCTGCGTGTGTATGTGCGTACTGATCGTAATAGTGAAGCGAAGATAATCACAACCAAAGAGAGCGTTGACTGCGTCGCTGCTAATGTTATATAGGGTGAAAGTACAAATTAGAGTCATATATAAAAAATTAAAATAATTATTATACCCTACACCCAGGGTATATTCACTTTGTCCTTCCGTTTGTAACGCAGAGAATGAAGCGTGGCAGGTATAGAAAAGTATATATATCCTTGATCAGCGTCAACTCCTGAGTCGATATAGCCATGTCCGTCTGTCTGGCTGGCTGGCTGGGTGTGTGTGGGAATACATTTTTTGGGAAAACTGAGCCACATAATTCAATGAAATTTGGTATTCTGCCTCCGTCGTAAAAGTTAGCTCGGGGGATTGAAAATGAGCGAAATCGGTCAAAGGACACGCCTACCGCCCATACAAAAAATATATTCAAAATGCAATAATAAGAGCATTATTTGCAATAGCAGAGGCAAAATACACATAAATACTAGGGAAAGTAAGTATAAGCTCTGAGCAAAAACTAGGCGAATTCGGACTAGAGGGCGTGGTACCTCCCATACAAACAAAAGTATCAAAATTTTATACGGAAAGCGTTTTTTGAGGTAACCCAACCAAATTTATAAATGCAAGCTATACGCAAGATCTGGGTTAACTCGGACAAGAGGGCGTGGCACCTCCCATATAAGCAAATGTTTCAAAATTATATAATGAAAGTGTTTTTTGAGATAATCCAACCAAATTTCACTCAAACACGAAAAACATTAATCGTTAATTCTGAGCTTAAAGTAGGCGATGTAGGATTAGCGGGCGTGGCACCTCCCATATAAGCGAAAGTTACAAAATGCTATACTGAAAGATTTTTTAAGGAAAACCTAACCGAATTTTACTCAAACACTCAGAACAGTAAATGCAAGCTTTACGCAAAATCAAGGTAAGCTCGGAGGTGAGGGCGTGGCACTTCCCATATAAGCAATTTGTTCTTATACTCTCCTAATAATATACTTGAAATGCAGTGTAGGGTATTTAGTTTTTGGCCAGGCCAAAGATACCACCCTTACTAGTTTTATCTTGCTTTTAGATTGATTAGTTTTTAGTTAGATTCATTTGTTAAAATTTTTGTAAAGATGTATAGTTATTATATTTTCTTCTATCTGTATATTTTGGTCTGGTCCGTTTTAACTAATGCTTACAGTTGTTGTGCTTGTGGAGTGTGGCGGTAAATTCTGTATCTTCGAATGGTGTTATGGGGAATCAAAAGGTCTTAATTGATGTGCTTTGTAAGCAACATAATAGTTTAAAAATTGTTCATTTCAATGCAAGAAGCATGAATACTGATAAAATGGATTATATAAAATATGTATTTGAAAATTCGTCAGTTGATGTTATTTGTGTTTCGGAAACATGGTTAAGCAATGAAATAAGTGATGATTACTTTTGTTTACTTAACTATAAATTATTTAGAAACGATTGATTCCATAAAAGAGGCGGTGGGGTTGCTATCTATTGGAAATTATGTCTGAATGCCAAGGTTGTTAGTAAGTCCAGTGATGAACTTATTGAACACATTAGTGTGGAGCTCTTAGATAACAACATGAAAGGTTTGATTACCTGCGTTTATAATCCAAATAAATACAACAAAATGGATTCGTTTTTTTCTGATCTGAACCTGCGTCTTATTGACTATGATCACCTGGTACTTTGTGGTGACTTCAATGTCAACTTGCTAGTGAACGACAACACTGCTGAAATGTTTCGTGATCATGTGAGTGCTGCTGGTTTATCAATCGTCAACTCTGTAATACCCACACGTTTTGCTAGTAATGCATTCCCAAGTCTTCTTGATCTTTTCGTGGTTTCTGATATCTCTACACTCCTAATTTTTGATCAAATTTCCTTTGTATCGGAACACGATTTGATTTTTTGTACCCTCAACATCAATTTTCGTCGGCAAAACGTTTTGTCAACAATTTCCTACCGTGATTTTAATTCCATTAATTATCCCTCTCTTTTTGATGACTTGATGCGAATTAATTGGAATGAATGTTGGTTTTACAGTTCTGTTGACCATAAATTGGACTTTTTTGTGAAAACAATAAATGACCTCATCACCACTCATGTTCCTTATCGAACTTTTCAGGTAAAAAAGAACTCGTGCCCTTGGTTCACTGCCAGGGTCAAACAAAAGCTTAAGCTAAGAACCGTGCGGCATGTGAAATGGAAGAAAAATCCAACTATTGAAAACTGGAATGCATACAAACAGGCTCGAAATAGTGCTGTTTCTTCTGTAAAGAGGGCTAAAAAAGAACATTTTTGCGGCAAGTTTAACACGAGACTCCCACCAAAACAATTATGGAAAAATTTGATGCAGCTAGGAGTTCAAAGTAAAGAAAGATCAGAGTGTAATGTGGATCCAAACCCTTTGAATGAATTTTTTGTATATAATGGTAGTTCTCATAGTAGATGCTCATATGAACCAAACCCAATTAACTTCTGTGATCCTTCAAGCAGCTTTCAATTTCAGGTGCTAGATGAATATGAAGTTTACAAAAGTGTCATGAAAATAAAATCGAACGCAGTGGGTGAAGATGGAATATCTGTTAAATTTCTTAAACTTGCTTTACCGTATATATTGAGTACCCTAAAAGCCGCTTCAGACTATCTGAGAAGGTCATACAGAAACTCTTATGAGTTGTCAAATATTGCAACTCTGATAGTGTGAATGTAAATTTATTACAAATGATTTATCAGAACAAAACTCATATGAGTTATTTGGGCATTAGATTTGAATCTATTTGAAAAGAGAAGTCATAGGAGTTTTCAAATTTTTAATTGTTGTTTGAAAAATAAAAAATTAAAACAATTTGAACAAAATAAATTGAAAACAATAAAAATTTGACAGTCAGATAAAAATCAAATAGAAAAACATAAGAAAACTCATATGACTTCTCAGATAGTCTGAAGTGCATTTAACTCATATTTTCAATCACTGTATAACGACATCTTGCTTTCCAAAAATGTGGAAAGTAGCTATTGTTATACCAATTGCTAAAAAACCATCTGCCTCTGCTCCCTGTGATTTCAGACCCATTAGCATTTTACTTACGCTATCAAAAGTTTTTGAGGCTCTTCTTTCCAGTCAAATTACTGAGCATCTAAAAAATTATAAGCTGCTATCTTCTATGCAATCTGGCTTTCGTGCTGGTCACAGCTGTTCCACAGCCATGGTGAAGGTCTTGGATGACATTCGTATACCATATGATCTTGACGAACTGACTCTACTATGTATTTTAGATTTTTCTAAGGCGTTTGATAGTGTGAATCACTCCATCTTATGTAAAAAACTGAAATCTTTCTTTGGTTTTTGTGATAGCTCTTTACGTCTTATAAAAAGTTATTTACTGGATAGGCTTCAAAAAGTTAAGGTTGGTGATGTCTGCTCCGACTATAAATTGTGTAGTGCTGGTGTTCCTCAGGGCTCTATTCTGGGTCCTCTGTTGTTTATCATGTTCATTAATGATATTTTTACTGTATGTAAAATGTAAAGATGCATGCTTACGCAGATGATATCATGGTTTACTTGTCTCGTAGAACGGGCCTTATTGAAGATCTGTGTTGTAGAATTAACGAAGACCTAAGTGACATTAATAAATGGGCGTTATACAATGATATGAGCTTAAACCCTGTAAAATCACATGTTCTGCCTATATCGCGAATCCAAATTGACTTTAAATGCATTCCACCCTTGTTAATTGGGGATACTCAGCTACAACTCGAGAATAAATCTACCTGCCTCGGGTTTAAATCAAATAGTATGCTAACTTGCACTGATCATGTCAATCATATTATACATAAAATTTACCTGACTCTGCGTAGTCTGAGATTGTATGCTGAATTTACGCCTATTGAAATTAAAAGGAAGCTAGTTTTGCAATTAATAGTACCATTTGTTAGTTACCTTGAAGTTGTTTACAGCAAGCTTGATTCTAAATCAATGCATAAACTTCAAGTAGCGTTTAATAATGCTACTCGTTATGTATACGGGTTACGAAGATTTGACCATATATCATCTTGGAATAGCAGGATTCTTGGTTGCACTATTGAAAACTTTTTAATGGTCAGAAATTGTATTTTTTTGCACAAAATTATTCATTTAAAAACACCTAGCTATCTATCTAGCTACGTTTCAGCATATCGGACAGAAGTCATAATTTAATCCTTCCTAAGTTTACACACTCTAATTCCACTAGGCTTTTCTTCATAAACGCCATTCGAATCTGGAATCTATTGCCCAGTACCGTTAAAACTATTAAAAGTATCGACAACTTTAAGCATATGGTTTATCAACATTTTTCGGACCGTTAAAATAAAAAATATAAAAAAATTAAGGGATAAATATAATAACTAAACATCTATTGTCTTTTTTTAAGGAATTTTTGTACCTCTAGTTTTTAAGATTAACTCACATTTTATTATTAATCTTTGGCCAATGTTTGTCATGTTTGTTGTATGATGCTGTTTGATGCTAAGTCTTATTGTACTTATTTTTTAATAAAAATAAAATAAAATAAAAAATATAAAGAATAAAAAGCATAAAACTGTAAAATCCTATACAAAAAACGAATTTCAAAAAATTGAAAACGCTTTTTTCTCAAAACATGAAAAATGTAGATGTCTAGTTGTAGTTTTAACCCGACGATATAGGGACGATATAATATATGTATGTTTCTATTTAAAGTTAAACTGAAAAGGATGTCAATAAATCAGTACTACACAGTGCTCTTGAACATTCGATAGGTTTTTTGAATATGTGGAGAAAATCTGTGAATGGGGTTTCATTTGTATTAGTTTAGTGGTCTGAAAAATGCAAACCCCGAAATCGTAGCTGATCATCCCCGCGAAATATCGCAAAAATACATATCCCATATAAAACAAAAAAAATTCAGAAAAAAAAACACAACAAACAAATATAAAAATAGTTATTTTTAATGTATTTTGCAATATCGAATCCGAATCCAGCCTTAGAATTGCTGTATCTCATACGGTTTTTGAGATATCTTAGCCTAAACAAGGAAAAAAAGCCGATGCTATGTTTTATTGCTGTGTTTTGGAGCTATATAACAGAACGTATATCCGTAAATTCTGATGCAGAAATGGAAAACTTTACTTAATCTTCTAAACCTAATTCAAATAATGTCGATATCTTTATTTTTCTCGGGGATATCCTAACCTAAAATGTTAAAAAGGTGCAAAAAACGTGTTTTGTCATTATTTCAGTCTACGATATTTCGGAGAAAAATTAAGCTTTTGGCGTAACTTAAAAGCGGTTTTAAAGAAAAAAATTGGATCTTTAAGATAATGTACCAAATTTTCCGTATGAATGGTCTATATCACAGTTATATAGCTTCAAAATATAGCAAAAACGGCATTTTTTCCTTGTTTATGCTAAGATATCTCAAAAACCGTATGAGATATAGCATTTTTAAGGCCGGATTCGGATTCAGCATTGCAAAATACATTAAATATAACTATTTTTATATTTGTTTGTTGCGTTTTTTTTTTTCTGAATTTTTTTTATTTTATATGGGATATGTATTTTTGCGATATTTCGCTGGGATGATCAGCTACGATTTCGGGGTTTGCATTTTTTAGACCACTAAACTAATACAAATGAAACCCAATTCACAGATTTTCTCCACATATTCAAAAAACCTATCGACTGTTTAAGAGCACCGTGAGTACATGCTTTCAAAAAATTGTCCAATTTCATAATCGGAAGATGGTTCCATTTGATAAAGTAGTTATTATGTACGAGTAGCATATTTATGTACGTAGTGTTTAAGTTGCTTTGAACACAGAAAATTATTTTTATATTTTTCCCTACACAACTGGAAACTTATACGATATCATTTTCTTAGCGATTCGAGCCAGATGGGTGTTCGTCGATAGAAAATACTTAGATATAGATTTTCAAATGCATCACAAAAATTAAGTTTTATATTCTCAGGACCTCACTGGGTCATCCAAAATCCAAAAACTTGCGTTTTTTTTTAACTAATTTTCAGACCTCCACGTCCTTACAAATGTTAAGCACTTTTTGATCCTTAAAGGTAAAAATTATGGAATTTTTTTTTTAAGAATTTTTTTTTTGCATATTTTTACATAAAATACTGACAAAAATGATTTATTCGTAGTCAATAAAGAAAAAAACTATACAGAAACCATGCATGGTAAATTTTCAACCAATTATGTGAAACAAAAATAGTTCAATCAAAATACTTAGGTAAACATATCTAATTTTGTTGAACATGACCAAATTTTGATCAGACACGGCTCGTTTTGTTTTTAATTGAGTTTAGATAAAAACCAATGCCTTGGATTCATGCGGTTTTTTTTTAGGCATACAAGAATATTCAAAAAGCAATGGCCGTTATAATTATTTGCTTGACTTGAATGAAAGAGCATTTAGAAACGAGCCTTTAGGACCTTGTTCTATTTGTAATTTAAGTTGTGTTGAAAATACATATCACCTAATAGGGGTATGTCTACGGTGACCATTAGGCATGCGCTTATTTTACGATTTTCTGATTTTCGTTGATGCCGCCCCCTGAAATCCTTCTAATGGTCATAAAAACAAATACTATGAAGTTTCACGGCGATCGGATAACGATAACCCGGCCCTCAAGAGAGGTCAAGGTCAAGTTGAGGTTACAGACAAAAAATAATGAAATTTTTTTTTAACCTTAATTAAATTAGTCCAAGCATAATTTTATCCTATAGCAAATTGAAATACCTTTCTAACAAGCCATAATTGCTTGAAATCGGGTAATAAATACGAATTCTATGAATTTTTCATTTATCGGCACTAGCAAAATTGCCGCAAAATACCATATGTAGTAGTATAGTATTTTGCGGCAATTTTGCTAATCTTCTCTTCTTATACGAGCTAAAATTGTATGTTTTTTTGTTTTTTTGCTTGTTTGTTTTTTTGTACCTACTCAATATTTTTTTCTCGAAAACGGCTACAGCGATCTCAATGAAACTTGAAATAGTGTTAGATATTAGCATACAATGAAGAATGAGATAGGTTTGAACTTTGTAAATGCTCAACAGAGGGCGTGGCACTGCCCTAAATCTTAAATTTTATTTAGTCATAACTCGCAAACCATACAAGGTATTTAAATGAAATTCGGTAAGCGGGTACGGCTTAATAATACCTTGTGACAAAAAGTGAGCGCAATCGAAAAAGTGCCATGCCCACTTTTTAGCCCTTGAAAATTTCGATTCAATATTACTCGAAAACGACTCCAACAATTTTAATGAAAACTTAGGAGATATTACCTCTAAAAACAACGATTCATATGTGATACGCCGTTATATTGGGAAAACTCGTTGAAGGGCGTGGCACTGCTCACAAAAATATAAAACGGTATAAAAGGAAAATTAATAAAGCAAACACTCTGAAATTAACTGTGAAGAACTTAATTGCTATAGGGCATCTCTGATCTGAAAGTAGGCGAAATATCGCCATTGCGCGTGGAACCTCCCATACAAGCAAAATACGTTAAATGCTATTTCTCGCAAATGTTACCAGATATTTTAATGAAATTCGGTATGTAGGTTCTGCTTATCAATGCCTTCTAACGACCAAAAAGTGGGCGGTATCGAAGAAGTACCACGCCCCCTTTTTAACCATTGAAAATTTTAATTCAATATTACTCGAAAACGACTCCAACAATTTTAATGAAAATTTAGGAGATGTTACCACTGCAAACAAGGATTAATATGTGATGCATCGTCTTATTGTGAAAATTCGTTGAAGGGCGTGGCTCCGCCCACACAAATATAAAACTGTATAAAAGGAAAACTAATAAAGCAAACACTCTGAAATCAAACTGTAGGGAGTCTACTTGCTATTAGCCTTCTACGACCTGAAAGTGGACAAAATATCTCCCGTGCGCGTGGAACCTCCCATACAAGTAAAACACATCAAATGCTATTTCTTGCAAATGGTACAACACATTTTGATGAAATTCGGTGTGAGGGTCTGGATCATGAGTCTCTAAAGCATAACGAAAAGTGGACGTTGTTCAAGAAATGTCACGCCCATTTTTTACCAAAATAAAAATTTTGGTTAATAACTCAGGCACAAAAAAAAAATGGAATGAACTTTTAAATTCTTATATGCAGTCATATGTACTTTTTGACACTGAATCCATCTTCATCAGCAGAACTGTCATTATATTTGCAGGATTTTGAATTATCTTTGCTTGAAATTGAAGAAAACGCTGTGTTCAGTCTTAAAGCGTACCTACAAGAAAAGGTGAAATTCTTTTTTATTAATAGCATCGAATAGCCACACTCTTCCTTATCAAAATATTTTTTCGGATTTTTCCAATAGGACTCTTATTTTCCAAGTTTTGATCCTTTGAAGATAAGATATTTCAGCCCCCATACAAAAGACGAAATATTTTGGGTGCGTGCCATATCCCATTTATTTATTTTAGGGCATTCTATTTGAGTTTTTGATATTTTTTTATACCATTCGATTCTTTCCGAGTTCTTTCTTATTATTCCCAGTGTGCCAGACGGTTCAAATCTTCGCTTTTTTATCCGTTACGGATCCGTTACTGATCCGTTGGCGGGAGAGATTCCCAAAAAAAAAGCGAATCGTTTTTTTTTTTGGAATTTCTCCCGCAAACGGATCAGTAACGGATCCGTAACGGGTAAAAAAGCGGAAATATGAACCGCCTGGCACACTGGGTTATTTCGATCGGTTTATTTATCATTTTGAAAGCAAGACCAATACAGGTGAATAGGTTCAAGTTTCATAACAAAAAATAGCTACAAATAGAAACATCGACTAAAATAATAAGATCAGATTGTTGACCGAGCAGGTATCGGTCTCCAGGTACTGTCGATAAAAGAAAAATTCATAGAATTCGTATTTAACACCCAATTTTAAACAATTATAGCTTGTTAGAAAGGTATTTAAATTTGCTATGGGATAAAGTTATGCTTTGACTAATTTAATTAAGTTTAAAAAAAATTTTCATTATTTTTTGCCTGAAACCTCAACTTCATTTCATTTTCATTTCATTTTCATTTATTTCATCATTATTATTATTATTAAGGCTATACAATTTAGCTTAAAACTGAACATGAATTCATAATTAATAATAATAAATATAAATCTACATCCTATAGTATAATTAAACACTGGAAGCGGATGAGATACATACTTAAAATACTGAGATTACCATATTATGTGGGGTCAAAGAAAAATAAATTGTATTATGTACGATATGTATATTTAAAATATAAAAAAATAAAATAATTAAAACCAAAGTAAAAATATTAAATATATAAGAATAAGGGGAGAGGGAAAAGGATAAATGAGAAAATAAAATATGTATATAATAATTTGAAACAGCCTTAGATTATCAAATTAAGACATGACAACACCTAGTGCATTTATATTTTCATAATTCATACTAAACAGCCAAGACTTTACTTCTTTACTAAAAGCGCGATTATTTTGTATGCATCTTATATGGTACGGAAGCTTATTAAAAATTCTAGGAGCTACAGAAGAAAAGTTGAAAAGATAATGCTGCAGATTGTGGATTTGAACCAAAGCCATATTCAGATTGTTTGATCTTAAATTATAGTTCGGATGACTTCTAGTAAATACGAAATAACCAGACCTTTGGAAAAAAAGTTTCAAGACTTTGAAATAATACAAGTGCTTTAAAGGCAAAATATTCAACTTTCTGAAAAGAGGTAGACTACTGACAATGCGACTATTTTTAGTTATTAACCTTATTGCGTGTTTCTGAAGAGTAAGAAGAGGACTAATTTTGTTATAGTGCGTCCCACCCCAGCAGGCCAACCCATACTCCAACTTTGACTGAACTATACCAAAGTAAACACAAGTAAGAAGTTTTAGAGAGCAAAAGTTCTTTAACTGGTATAATTGCCTTGTTGCTGACAATAAATATTTTTTCAAAGTAATAGTGTGATCATACCAATTCATTTTCCAATCCAGAACTAAGCCAAGGTATTTGAAAGTTTTCACACAATCTATCGGAAAACAGCTTTTCGAACAAGAGCCAGACCTATTAAACGTATGCACGGTACTACCAAAGCTACATGTTTCCTTGGAGACAAAGTACTTTTGACAGTTAGCACCATGAAAAGTAAACTCTCCTAATTGAATATCTTTGCCAGACACATTAAAAAGCATTATTTTTGTCTTATCACTTAAAACCAATTTATGTACAGTAAACCAGTGCTTTAAACTTTCCAAGTCGCAGTTTATTTCTACAACAGCATCACACATAGAGTTACAAGAAAAAGTAAAAGCCACATCATCGGCAAACGCAATAGTTTTACCAACAAATTTGCTGGAAAACAGCGAATTCACATATATCAAAAATAAGATTGGCCCCAAAACGGAACCCTGAGGAACTCCAATGCCTACTATGTTAGAGGAACTGTAATGATTATCAACTTTAACCCTTTGAAGTCTATTCGATAAGTAAGATGAAAACCATCGGTGAATAGTACCACGAAAACCACACTTAAACAATTTTCTTAAAAGAATTTGATGATCCACGGTATCAAACGCTTTTGTAACATCAATGAAAAGAGCAGCAGTGATTTTTTTATCATTTAAGCTCCCATAAATATCATCACAAAATTTAAGCAGGGCATCTTCTGTCGAAAATCCCGATCTGAATCCAAATTGATTATTGTTAAAAAAGTTGTGTTTGCTTAAAAATTTTAACATTCTGTCTTTCATGACTTTTTCAAAAATTTTCGAAAATGTGGACAAGACTGAAATTGGTCTGTAATTATTAATATTGGATTTATTCCCTTTTTTAAAAAGAGGGATAACTTCTGATCTTTTCAGCTCATCTGGAAAGATGCCAGACTCAATGCTCTTATTGAACAAGTGAGTCAAAATGTCCACAATATTGAAAACAATTTGCTTAATAAAAATACTGGAAAAACTGTTTTCATTGCATGAATTAGAATTTTTCAGCGACATGATAATTTTATAAATTTCATATGACGATACAGGCACACAATAAAAACTATCAGAAATAACGCTTTCACTTTCCAGACAATTACACGTGGTGTAATTTAGTCCATTATTTAAAACAACTTCATTACCAATATTCGAAAAGTAATCATTAAAAAGATTAGCCTTTTTGCTTGGTTCAGTATATATTGTGTTTTCCACCTCAAGGTCATGAACTTTGGAATTAAGAGTGGTCCCATTTACTATATTATTTACTAAGTTCCATTCCTTTTTGGCATTACCTTTCACCTTATTGAATTCATTCAAATAATAAGTATTTTTGCAAGTTAAGGTTGCAATAGCAATTTCTTTGACCTTGAGCTCTTTTGAGGGCCGGGTTATCGTTATCCGATTGCCGTGAAACTCCATAGTATTTGTTCTTAAGACCATTAGAAGGATTTCAGGGGGCGGCATCAACGAAAATCAGAAAATCGTAAAATAACCGCATGCCTAGTGATCATGTCTGTGTGAGCAAAATCGGGGACAAAACGATATTTATGCGAAAAAAAAACGGGGACAATCGGAGACAGTCAGGGGAAAATCGGGGACAAATTGGGGACAGATAAATATTGGGGCAAACTATGGCTGATGAGCAAAAACGAGGATCTCAACGTTACAATTTTCTTCGTAAATTTAAAAATTTAAACTTTAATTATTGCTCTTTAATAAAACATTCATTTCTTTGAACAATAAAATAATGAATTTTTTATAAACAAATTTGGAAAACTGTTTTAGAAAAAACAAAAATAGGGTAAGCTGGGGTACATTTGACACCGGGGCAAATTTGACTTTGCCATTTTCGGTGTGAACACGCCTTTCGAACCAAAAACCTGAAATGCATAATCATAACTAATTAGAGTAAAAGCAACGTAATGAACTTTGGCAGTTCTCTTTCAACTCTTCCTGCGCTAATACGCTTTTTTAACTTTTTGTGTTTTTTTTTTGTAATTTTCGGCATCTTGTTTGTAAGGGTTTTGCAAATAAAGATGTATTGTTTTTTAGAAGTAACTATGAAAATTTGGTAGCACTAACCTTTGTAATTAATAGAATAAAAGTGGTTTTTATCAAGTTCAAATTGTTTAAATTTTAAAATATTTTTAATTCTTCAAGAGATTTTGGGGCACATTTGACTTTTGCCAATGGGGCACATTTGACGTTTGTCCATGCATATGTGTTTGTGTATTTTAAATTAAATTGGGTTTTTATAAAACTGGAAGTGGACTTTGAGGCGATCAATTGAGTTTAAGCTACCAACTCCAACAAATCCAGCCTCAACTTCACGTTCATGTACTAAATACGTATTTGACATCGACTTCTCACACCTATATATAAATAAGTCTTCGTTAATACAAACATACTTATTATTTCTATCTATATGAAAAAAATATATGTATTAATGTTTTGTTTAATGTTTTTGTGCTAGTTTTGTGAGTGTGAAATGTTCCCCGTACCAGGGGGCACATTCTTAATGAAAAATTGTCATTATATAAACAAGCATAAACCAAATAACCACAACTCAGTCTTTTTTTACTTGTATTAATTACATTTAAATTGGCTTTATCTCTAACTGGCACTTTGATATTATATTTTATATTAAATATATATCAATCAGTTTAAATAAAAATTACATTTTGTTATTAAAAAAGGTTTAAGTGTCTTTACTGTGAGCCAGGATTGTGCACACATAGAGGGTTTTGGAGGTTCAACCCCCCTCCCTCGGAAGATCTTTTTCCCATATAAATTATATATGAATTGAATAAAATGTAATAAAATTAATCGTTCCAGAGCAAATCCTGCGAATGGTGCTGCTCGAAGCTGTGTCTACGTTATATTCATAATGGAGAAAATTCTTTATGTGGAAGTATTTGATCCTGGCAAACACAAGCTAAACTCAACAATTTTTATAAAAAAATAAAATAAAGGTTATACAGATGATTTTGACATTTCATCTGCTAATTGCCAAAAAGCCGTTTTTGAAATGATTTTGTCTGTTGCGAAACTACATAATCACAGTTTAACTTTTCTTATTCTCAAGAGGTTTTTAAGCTATTGATAAAAATAAGCAACTTCACATGTGATGAATTAGCTAAACAATTACGGATTTTATTGGTATGTTATACATACTAATAATTTTATAAAAATGAACTGTGCAAATACAGGTCAAGGTTAGGTTAGGGTGGCGGCAATATTGCCACACATAGACCGCAAGGGTCCATAGTGATAAATACAGGTCAAAAAGGGGACACAAAATAAATTACAGAACATTTGTATGTCCCTTATTTCTCAAATAAATTCCGGGGACACGTAGCCGAAATACAGAACTGTCCCCGGAAATACAGGACGGTTGGACACCGTAGGTATGTCCCATTTTTAAAGCAGCCAGACAACGTTACTTCGGCAAAGAACTACTTTCTTGCGTAGAAGTCTTGAATTTTTTAAATAGTGAAAGCTACACTAAGCTTTATGAGTTTTTAAGCGTTTCCCTGAAATATAGAAATCTTCTGTTTAATGAATTTCCATTTTGAATAATATTTACTAGAGTTTTTGTATATAAAAAAACTTTCACAAACAAATTGTATACTTTTTCTTCTTTATTAGCGACACACAAAACATCAATAGCCATGTTCACGATCCGGTGCAAAAGCTCTTGCATCATAGCATTTGTAAATAAGTGTTGAAAAATTTTGCTATACAACAACAAAATATATAGGATTGAATTTACATTTGCATTTACATTTTCTATACTAAAAACCTATAGCATAAAAATATCATGTCATTTTTCAAATAAAAATTTTTTGTTTATGCTCTCGTTCTCTTTGCTCATACGATTTTCTCAGAGAAATAAATTTTTTTCGTATCTTGCAATGCTTATACTTTTAATATTGCTCACAATCAAGTGGAAATTATTGCTATTTTGCTACTTTGCAAGTCTAAATGCTCCGGATTGTGAACACGGCTAATGTTAATGTCATTAAATTTATATTTATATTGTTCAAACGTTTTGTACCATTTAAATCAATTTAATTTATGAATAATAAAATATTTCTACTACTGCAATGGCCGTTATAATTTGAAATTGAAGTGGAATATTTAAATTAATACCGAAATATGTAATGATTCAAGACCGTTTCAATTTTTCCATTTATAAAAGTTTGTATTTAATTTTAATGTACAATGTTCTAAAAAAAATGTGAGATATATTTGATTCGTTTCGTCAGAGTTTTCAACGAACTAAAAAAGTAATCGATGTTGCCAATAGTTTTCTTTTTATAATTTATTGTAGATGCTTTTCGATGTGCATTAAAAATGTGGTCTTAGATGATGACATGGTTTTAGTGTCGTTTGATGTTGTTGCGCTTTTCCCCAGCATCCCAATACAAGAAACGCTAATTTTCTTGAAAGAATGGCTTGATGAAAAAGAAAGTAATGAAACGAAAAAAGACGTATATTTTAATGCGGCCAAATTATGTACGGAGTATAATTGTTGTTGCCAATTTTTAAATAAACTCTATAAAGTCAACGAAGGCACAACGATGGGAAACGCGTTGTCCCCATTTTTAGACGAAATGTTCATGTCAAGATTTGAGCATGACCTGGAATTGGATGGAATTTTGCCAAAGATTTGGCTTAGGTATGTCGACGACATATTTACATGCATCAAGGTAGATAAGGTGAATGAAACCTTGGATATGCTAAGCTCGAAGTGGCCAACAGTGAAATTTACACATGAAATAGAGAACGATAGAAAATTAGCATTTTAAGACGTTGTTATTAATAGGGATTTGAACAATAAATTGTCTATGTTGGTATATAGAAAACCAACTAATGTCCCTGGGTTCATTCTTAACGATTCTTATTGCCCTATACAATATAAAAAAGCGGCATTCAATTCTATGGTTTTTGGGTTGTGCAGTTTGCTTTTAAATGTTAAAAATTATATGACTGAATTGGAATACATAAAATATACTGCTGAACTAAACGGATACGACAGTGGAATTATCACGAAGATGGTCGAAAAACGAACAAAAACTATTAAAAAAATGAATTTGACTACATTAGAACCAGCAAATACTGCAGCAGATAAAAATGCGTTAAAATACATTATGCACCTGTCATAACCGACAAATTGAAAAAGTATTTCGAAAACAAAAAATGGATTTGGTTTTCACCTTAAATAATAAACTTAAAGCAGTATTCAGTATTCTAAAAAAGTAAAGTTTTCAAATTGATGGTTGCTGCGCTTTGCTGCATATACATATATTGCTAAGCCGTGTTTTTATTTTTATTTACATTATGCTTTGCGTTTTGTTTTTTGCATTTATGTAATAATATGTACAAAAATTTCTTGTGACTGCCGCGATTTTCGTGTTTTTTGGATATTGTTTTTAAATCTTTGTATGCTTTGCGTGTTTACATTTTGCTAGTTTGCTTAGTTTTTCTTTTACTTACTTTTATAAGCAACAATAACTAACTGTTTCTAGTCTTAATAATTTCTCTTCCCACTTCTGTTTACCTTTGTTTTATTAAAATTTGTTTTATCTATACTATTTATATAAAATTGCTTATATGAAAACTTTATGTAACGATTTGGTGCAAAATATACCGAACAGATTTTAATAATGTTTTTTTTTAAAACGTTCTACGTGTAATAAGGAACGGGATTGTAAACTTATTTTTTTGGTTTTTATAAGATAAACCTTTTTTTTTTTAGTATGAAGTTGTTGAAAAAAAAAATTCAATGCTTGCATAAAAATGATCGTTTGCATTTCAGTCGCTGTAGCTTGCTGCGCCGTGAGTTATGTGTTGTTGTTGTCTTTTCCGTCTCTTTCATGTATTGTTTTTTTTTTATTCTTGATGTATTGTTGATGAGAGTGATTTCGTCAGTGATGCCAACTCAATATTTTCAATATTTTTGGACTTTAAACCATGTTTATCAATATTTTTCAATTCTTTTTGACTTTTTTCGATATTTTGGATGTTTTTCGAAACACTTGGACTTTGACCGATTTCTTCGATGTACATATTTCACTATTTTTCGAAACTTTTGATTTTGTTTCGATATATTAGATGTTTTGTTTTTAGACTTTTACCGATTTCTTCAATATGTTTCAATATTTTTCAAAACTTTTGGGCTTTTATTTTAATTTTACCGATATTTTGGATGTTTTTCGATAAACTTAGACCTTTGCCGATTTCTTCGATGTGTTTCAATATTTTTCAAAACTTTCGGACTTTTACCGATATATAGGATGCTTTTCGACATTTTTGGACTTTAACCGATATTTAGGATGTTTTTCTATAAACCTGGACTATACCGATTTCTTCGTTGTGTTTCAATATTTTCCGAAACTTTTTGACCCGTTTCGATATATGTTTTTGGACTTTTACCGATATGTAGGATGTTTTTCGACATTTTTGGACTTTTACAGATATTTTGTGTTTTTCGAAAAATTCTTTTTTTATTTCACTATTTTTCGAAACTTTTGAACTTCTTTCGATACAGGTTTTGGATGTTTTTCGATATATGTATTTGAACTGTTACCTATATATAGGATGTTTTTTGATAATCTTGGACTTTATCCAATTTCTTCAATGTGTCTCAACGTTTTTCGAAACTTTTGGACCTTTTTCGAAACTTTTGGACCTTTTTCGAAACTTTTGGACCTTTTTCGATATATTGGATGTTTTTCGCTTTATTTGGACTTTTACCTATACTTTAGATGTTCTTCTATACTTTTAGACTTTTGCCGATATTTTAGATGTTTTTCGATACATCTGGGCTTTTACCGATTTCTTCGGTGTATTTCGATACTTTTTGACATTTACCGATATTTTGGACGTCTTTCCATAAACTTGAACTCTTACCGATTTCTTCAATGTATATTTTAATATTTTGAGATACTTTTGGAATTTTACCAATAAAATAAATATATCGGAGCATCTGTTTGTGGCACATTGTTTTAAAAAATAAAAAACAGTTTTCCTTATTAGCGTTTTTGTGCAATCTGGCTTTTTATCAAAACCCGTGCAACGCCGGGTAAAACAGCTAGTCCTATATACGCCAAAAATGGTAATAGGCGTACTCAATTTTGTTAGTCTTTAAATTCGTTTGGCTGATGATGACCTAAAAGTCGAAATGCATCTACTATAAATTATAAAAATAAAACTATTTGATTTGTTTTTATTTAAATAGCGAAGTCGGTTAAGGCGGTTTGAATTTTTTAATATTTTCTAAAATTGCATAAATTAAATTAAACTTCGCGGTATTGTCCGTTTTATAATAAGTAGGGTAAGGGAGGGAAATATGGACCACCCATCTTTCTTTTTTAAATAAAACCTAAAATACATAAAACAAAACAATTAATTTTATGTCATTCAGTAAAGGAAACAATTTACCTTTATTCTGATTCACTTTTAGATAAATATCTCATCAGGATAAAGAAAAAAAATTAAAAAACTGAAAATACTCAAAATGAAGATAAAAAAAAAGTGTAGTGTAATATGGACCACATAGTCCATTTGGTACAGAAGTTGCATATAAAAATGTCACTTGCACATTCGGCACATTTTTCATGACTCCAAGAACGTCAGGTTACACACTCAACCCAAAATTCGCCACGTCCATCTTCTGAGTAAAGGGTATTACATTATATGCATTTTTTATCATTTTTTTCCTTTGTAGTTAACGAATTACATATAATGACCATCAGACTCGTCATGAAAACTGGAACTAGATTCCCCATCTGAAAAAGATGATAAATACATTTGTTTTTGAGGCGTTTTTCCTTGGTGGTCCATATTACCCACAGCACGTGTTGGTGAAATAAATGGTTTTTTTATCAAAAACTCTTTTGGTTAATGAACTTATTTGTTCTAATAAATTATAAATGGTATTCACTGACTTTATATAATTAACCATTTATTTAAAAGCGCGATGTCTTTAAAGTGAAATAATGAAATATACTCACTAGAAAAAAATTATCACTGATCTTTTTTTTAGAAAAATCTACTTTACAGAAACATGCGACTTCACCGAACGCTAAAATCGCCCAATTATAAGCTTTAGGTATTACCGTTACGTTTGAACATGAATAACGGTAAATCCTATTTGTGCAGTGGGAAATAACCGTGTGGTCCATATTACCCACGTAGTCCATATTTCCCTCCCTTACCCTATACGGCTAATAATAAATACTAGAGTTCGCTTTGTGGCCGGAGTTCGACCATTTCGATTTGACTATAAAGCAAACAGTTTTTATAACCTACCATGGTCGATAAAACACAAAAAGCTTTTAATATTCTTCATTAGGGTTCTGGTTATCTGCATTCATAAAAATCGGTGCAGCAGCTTAGTTGCTTGCTGGGGATTTAGACGAAAAAGTTTTTGATATCTTTCAGTCCCAATTTCAAAAAAATCAATGTAGTGGTTTAGCCGTGAAAGCGTTTTTCCATTTAGGGGCGAGGTACAGCCCACTGAAAAGCATAATGGTCATGTTATCATTCCTTGTTGTAAATATATCTCTATATGAAATTTCGTAAAAATCGAAGTAGTTGTTCAGCCGTGAGAGGGCTTTTTCTATTTATTTTCTATTGTATTCGTTTCTTAGTGCCTACCCTATCTCCATACCAAATTTCGTAAAAATCGCAACAGTGGTTTAGCCATGAGAGCTTTTTTTCTATTTAGGGGCGTGGCGCCGCCCACTTAAAAAAAAGTATAGTCCTATGCACTGCTCCTCGTCACAACATTTCCAACAAAAAAAAAAAATCAAGCAAACCGGTTGAGATTTAGATACAGAAACAGGGACCGAATCGATTTCGTTTGCCTATTTATATTGTAGATAATTAGCGTAAATGATTTTATTTTCTTGACGTAGTAAAACGACCAAGAACTTTTGGTTAATGTTAATATTAAATAACTTTATTTAACCAATAAAAAATACAAAATTAAAATTCAATGAATATTTCATGCAGAGCTGGGCGATAAGGATTACGGTTAGCAAACGATTACGATTACAGTAATCCTTAAAAACAAAAAAAGACGATTAGGATTACAGTAATCGTTCATCGAACGAGCTTAGATTACGATTACAGTAATCGTAATTTTAAAGAAAGTGAAATTACGAATACTGTAATCGTAATTTAAGTTCGTTCGATGAACGATTACTGTAATTCTTATTTCGATTTTTTTTAAATAAGGATTACTGCAATCGTTGCAAAGGATTACTTTTGTTAAATATAAAAAGAAATCACTGTTATAAAATGTGTTTCAATGAAAACAATATTTATACAATAATAATAATGAAAGTATATATTGAAAAAATTAGAAATCTTCAAAATTAACAAAACATTAAAAGTTTTTAACGCAAGTAACAAAGACAAAAGAAACAAAGAAAATTGATTTTCTGGTGATAATAATTCATAATTTACATGTACCTATTTAAAACATGTATATACTTATCTTATTACAAAACTCAATATTAGCTTATAGCAATACTAATTTTTCAAATGAAAAGTTAGAAAGAGCATGCCGACGGGGACTATTTATAATGCCAGCGGAAGAAAATAATCTTTCTACTGAAATCGCGTTTTAGTTTTGTATATTTCTAGAATTACTTTTTTAACGATTATTCCAAAAATCCTTCATCGAACGAACTTAGATTACGATCGTAATTTTAAAAAAATCGAAATTACGATTACTGTAATCGTAATCTTAGCTCGTTCGATGAACGATTACTGCAATCCTAATCGTCTTTTTTTGTTTTAAAGGATTACTGTAATCATAATCCTATACGCAATTAATTACACATGTAATCCAGCTCTGATTACATGTGACGGTTGTACGTTGAGAAACGACGAGAAGAAAAAAATGTAATAGGTGAATATGTAGCTACGTTCGGTAGTTGATGCGTTTTAAAAACAAAATAAATAAATAGATGCGTTCCCCACAGTACACCCCTCCAGACTTTCAATCGGTGAAGCGGACAGGAAGTCGAATTGTGCGCCCAGTGTGTGAAGTTTTTCGTATTGCTGGTTCTGATGCTGGAATCACATTGGTAACTGGAACTCGTTCAGTTGGTTTGCAGTTATGTTGAGATAGATCTGTTTCCATTGTTCTCATTGGAGCTCCATCAGCTATGTTCTGGTTGTTGTTCAATTGTGATATGAGCTGGCTTGAATCTGCCGATTGAGACATTTACAGATTTGTTGTTAACAGACCCTGAAATAAACTTTTTTAAAAGTTTTTTTTTTAAGTTTATTTAGACTAAAAACTTTTAAATCATTTAGATAAAAGTTTTTAAAAACTTTAAACTTTTTGAAATAAAAGCTTTAAAAAACTTATAAAAAAACTTTTAAAAATAAAAGTTTTTTTTTAAAGTTTTTAAAAACTTTTATCCTTAAAGAGTTTTTTATAAAAGTTTTTTGAAAAAGTTTTTAAAAACTTTTACCCATAAAAGTTTTTTCAAAAACTTTTATATAAAAACTTCTAAGCAAGAAGTTTTTCATGAAAGTTTTTGATAAAATCTGTCACATAAAAGTTTTTTTTTGGGAAATAAATACCTTGCAAAAAGCCCCTGTGTATAATTACGGCCCAATTTTGTAAAAAAAATGTATTGCACCAATCGATGTG
>OX638373.1:8098710-8251920 GCA_951812925.1 Calliopum simillimum | reverse complement strand
GGTGCAATAAAAATTTTTCACCAAAATGGGCCCAAATCGGTCACTTAGAGGGGTCGGGGACTCTTCTGGTCATGTACAAAATGTATTTTTAACCTTTCCCCATCGATTGGTGCAATAAAAATTTTTCACCAAAATGGGCCCACATCGGTCACTTAGAGGGGTCGGGGACACTCCTGGTCATGTCCAAAATCTATTTTCGACCTTTCCCCATCGATTGGTGCAATAAAATTTTTTCACCGAAATGGGCTCCAACAGTCGCATTTTATCTTTCAGCTCTATAGATAAGCGTGTAATTTGTAATATTTCAGTCACTGGATTTTTTTCAAGGTATTTCTTTTTTTTGCCATGTTTTTTTTCAAAAAAAAAACTTTTATATGAGAAGTTTTTTGAAAAACTTTTATAAAAAACTTTTAAAAATAAAAGTTTTTAAAAACTTTTTCAAAAAACTTTTATACAAAAACTTTTATGGATAAAAGTTTTTAAAAACTTTTATAAAAAACTTTTATTTTTAAAAGTTTTTTTTAAAAGTTTTTTGAAAGAGTTTTTTGAAAAAGTTTTTAAAAACTTTTAAAAATAAAAGTTTTTATAAACTTTCATACAATAAAAGTTTTCAAAAACTTGCAATTGCAAAACTTTTTGAATAAAAGTTTAAAAGTTTCAAGGTCTGGTTGTTTATGTTAATCTTGTAGAATTTTTGCATTTGCTCTTCAACCTTGAATGGTCCATAATATGGTGGAGTCAATTAAGGTTTCACTTTGTCGTTGCGGATGAGTTTGTGTGATGTGCTGAATCGATTGGCTGTATGTTACGCATGATGTCAATCAGCTGTTGTACAAATTCAGACTGCGAAGTATTTATTTACTGTATTGTCAAACATATCACCTGGCAACTTGAGAGTTGTTCCGCAAACTAATTCGGCTGGAGTACCGTTGATATCGGGTTTGTATGCAGATCGGAGTCCTAGCCGAACCATTGGTAGCTGGAAAGACCAGTTTCTAGAATTTGTGCACATGATTGCAGTTTTGAGTGTGCGATGAAGTCTTTCAATGCTTCCGTTTGCCTGTGGGTGATAGTGATACAAAGTACTCGTGATAATTCTTTGAATAAGAGCGACTCAAATTGTCTTCCCTGGTCTGTAGTGATTCTCATAGGGACACCAAAATGTTTTATCCAGCCCTCAATCACTGCGTTTCAGCGTTCATTTCGTTGATTGAAATTGCCTCCGGCCACCTCGGGAAGCGATCAATAACCGTTAGGCAATACCGATATCCGTTCGATGGTGGTAATGGACCAATAAAGTCGATATTGATGTGTTCAAATCTGTTTGAGGGTAAAACATATCGAGTTAGTGGTGAATTATTGTGTCTACTGACCTTTGTTCGTTGACATGGCTATCAGTTGAGAACAAATTTTCCGATATTATCATTCATTTTAGTCCAGGCGAAACGATGCTTAATCAGCTTTGATTTTTCCAGCGTGAGACAAATTATGAAATTTTGCGATTACTGCGGCACGACAGGCACCCTGAAACGTCACAAGTGACTGACGTATTTGACTGAGGCAAAATAATTGATCGTAGTTGTAGCGAAGAATTCGACTTGAGAACGTTTTTGAGCTCATCACAAATATTTTGATGTTGCGCTATCTCTTCGTAATCAATAGCAGCGTCAGCATTTATGTGAAGTGCGTTGTTGCGGGACATGGTGTCAGCAGTGATATTCAGAGCTCCTGGTACGTGAATAATTTTAGTCGATAATTGGCCAATTAAATCAAGTTGTCGTATTTGTCTTGGCGAACCATTGTTTTTTCTCTCTTTAAAAGCAAACGTGAGTGGCTTGTGTTCTGTTGCAATACTGAAGTCGCGCCCTTCAAGTAAGTATATGACGAAAATGATTAAGAGCCGTATAGATAGCAAGAAGTTCGCGATCGTATGTACTATATCTTCGCTGAGCATCGCTGATTTTTTTAAAATATATGTGAGTTCACACGGTTTGGGCCATTAAAACTTCAATTTAATTAACTTCTATTTTTTCTCTGGAAAGGAATTTTTATGCACTTTTAGTAACAAAAAAAACTGATATTAAATCCCTAAAATACGGATTTTGACTTAAAAGACTATGTGACATGTCCGAAAAACTGTTGATAACCACGGTGCTGTTCTAAGAATTTTATTGATGATAACAACACCCCTCTGAGGTTAGTTATGAAAGCCTATCAAATCCCGCATATTTTGATGAAGTTTTAAAAAAATCGTTAGAGCGGTTTTTGAAAAAATGCAAAAAAAAAACCGTTCAAATTGGAATAAACAAAAAGTTGTGAGTTGACACTAGGGTTGACAACCGTACTATAATATATAGTATTGTACTATATTCCGGGTCTGCGTACTATATACTGTTGAATAACTATATAGTACACAAAAATTCTATATTTATACTATATTTATGATATTTCTACAAGCACAGATAAAGTGTCCACAAAAACACATCTTTAGTTTTGAAATACCGAAAGTTATGTTAAACAAATTTCGCACTTTTTAAAATTCACGAACGTGCCTTTCGATTTATGCTATGTGCGTGTTAACAAACGCGCCCCTGTCTTATTGCTTTTCAAAATTGACTACATCAAGCAAATGTTTGCTTCGTTTTTATTTTGAAATTTAGTTAATTAAACGCTTCAACAAAAATTTTATTTTTTTTTTTTGGATGGGCTCTTACCTAGCACTTTCGATTGCAATTAATGAGTAGGAAAAAACTGCCAAAGGATTTTTCGTAGTTCGGTCGTTAAGCGGCGTTATAACTGTTCAAAGTTCGAAAAATCAAGTACTCAGGAAAAATCGTACTTTTATGTTAAAAATTCAAATTTTTTACATAAAATCTTTATTTCTCGTTTATGATGTCTTCTGAACATAACTTAAACATACTCCAATGATTATTTTCTGCCCAAATATTAAAAGCATATCTTGTACCGTTTTATAGAAATTTACAGAAAACTGTGGAAAATTGAAAAAATACTCTCAATTTTGCATTTTTTCCCTCCCACGATCAATGCAAAATTGGAATGGGTTCTAGTAGAGTATTTTCGATTGCCACTGATAAGTAGAAAAAAACTGTCAAAGGGTTTTTCGAAGATCGGTCTTAAAGCGGCGCTTTAGCGATTCGAAGTTCGAAAAATCAAGGAGAAAATTACAGAAAAATTTGTTTTTCTCTTTCTAATGAGATTATGTTTGCGTTCATTATTTATGTATGGGACGTCTTTCACTTTGTTTATTTTATTGTAGTTAAACTCTTTGCATTCGTGCTGCTGAAGATGGGTTGTCAACATCCCGAAATGCTTCTAATCTGTTAAAATTTAATTTTAAATTAAGATTAATTCGAAGTTCGAAAAATCAAGCAGAAAATTACAGAAATTACAGAAAAATTTGTTTTTCTCTTTCTAATGAGATTATGTTTGCGTTCATTATTTATGTATGGGACGTCTTTCACTTTGTTTATTTTATTGTAGTTAAACTATTTGCATTCGTGCTGCTGAAGATGGGTTGTCAACATCCCGAAATGCTTAAATTAAGATTAATTTTAAATGTGTGACCTTTTTTTTTATATATGGATGATGCCGCAACATAAAAGATATAGAAAAACGCAAAGGGAATTTGATACGATTTTGTAAATGCTATATTCTGATTATATACGGTCTGGAGGGTCGAAGTACATACTTGGTTTTTGGCGTCATCGGGGAACGCCTTTTTTCGTTCAAGCCAACTGTATATAGCGACGCAACTTCGAAATTTTTTTCTACTGACTAAAATACTCTACTAGAACCCATCCCAAGTTTTTCATTGATCATGGGAGGGAAAAAAATGTAGAGTTGAGGGTAGTTTTTAATTTTTCACAGTTTTTGGTAAATTTATCCAAAACGGTGCAAGATATGCTTTTAACATCTTAGAAAAAAATAACCACTGGAGTTTAAGTTTAAGTTATATTTAGAACACATCATCAATGATATATGAAGATTTCATGTAAAAAATTTGAATTTTTAATCTAAAAGTACGGTTTTTCCTGAGTACTTGATTTTTCGAACTTCGAGTCGTTAAATAGCCGCTTTACGACCGAGCTTCGAAAAACCTTTTAACAGTTTTTTCTACTCATCAAAGGCAATCAAAAATACTCTACTAGAACCCATCCCAAAATTTGCATTGATCGTAGGTGGGAAAAAATTCAAAATTGAGGGTATTTTTTAATTTTTCACAGTTTTCTGTAAATTTATTCAAAACGGTACAGATATGCTTTTAATATTTGGGAAGAAAATAATCATTAGAGTAGAGTAACTTAGGGTAATGCGGTTACTTTTTTTCTTTTTCGCCAATTTCTACCAAAGTAATGGTAGTAGGTTAGTTTGGTTAATTAATTAGTATTAGTTATTCTATTGTCTTACTATTATAAAATTTATAAACTAAAACATTAACTTCTTCAAGCGTGAGGCCAGTTAAATTGACAGTACCTAAAAATAGCTGAAAAAGAAAAGTGTTGGGTAATGTGGATCACCCTGTCCATTTCCTAAAGTAGTACCGTTATTCGCAACTTTTGTTGACTAAAAGTCGAGTTGTACTTTTTTAGATTATAATTGCTATGAAAAGGCTTATTAAAGAATATTTTTTAGTAAGATAAACCAAATTCATACTAACAAATGAATAAGTCATAAGGAATACCGAATCATACGGAAAATAGTGCACCATATTACTCAAACTCGGGTATCCCACACATGTAATTAGCTTTTTAAGGTGTAATAGTAATCAGCGTTAAATTACCCGAAAACATCACTTTTTTGAAATAATCATTTAATATATAAAAGCAATAAATCAGACGTGCTTATGCATTTTTTCGTTGAATAATAGCTCCACAAATGCATTAGAGTTATTTGAATTTTAGAAAACTAGAGTTCTGAGGAAATTATTTAGCTATTCAGTACGTACTAAAGAAAAGCAATTTGACCTCACAGCTTATATTAAGAAATTGCACACGTGTAAGGAGCATAACAGAAAAGCCAAAGAGCGTAAAAAATATGTTTTTCGAGCTTTAATATGCACAAATAACCAGAATTGTTTTATATGGGAAATAAAAGGGTGCACAACATTACCCACATAGTCCACATTACCCTAACTTACTATATGTTTAAGTTATGTTTAGAAGACATCATAAACCAGAAATGAAGATTTTATGTAAAAAATTTTAATTTTTAACCTAAAAGTACGATTTTTTCCATAGTACTTGATTTTTCGAACTTAGAACCGTTATAGCGCCGGTAATCGAAAGTGCTAGGTTAGAACCCAAGCCAAATTTTGTGTTGAACGTGTTATTTTCACTAAGTGGTTGCTCTTCCTGTCAAAAAGTTGAAGTCTAATTAAATTATGGAAAGTAGTAGTGAAAACGAAAGTACCTCAAATCTAAATGCTCCACTACACTTTCTAAGAAGCGGAAAATACAAAAAGGCTCCAAAAATACAGACCTGAATGGGAAAAAGAGTATGACTGGATTTCTAAAGATCCGCAAAACGTCTATAATATAAAATGTGCGCCATGTAGCGCTACATTTTCTATCGGAAAGTGGGATTTTTTTTTTGTAGTCCTGTGCACAGGCCAAAAAAAAAAAAAAGTACCATGCGCGAAAGATCAGACCACCTGAACTTTATGTTTTCGGGGTCGCTGAATCCGAATATGGTGCCGAAATTGGTTCGCGTTTTTTCAGAAACCAGCAAAAATCAGTAATTTTCAGCATTATTGTTGATTTCTGAAAAAACGCGAACCAACTTCGCTATTCTGGCACCATATTCGGATTCAGCGACCCCGAAAACATAAAGTTCAGGTGGTCTGATCTTTCGCGCATGGTACTTTTTTTTTTTGTGGGCCTGTGTAATCATAACAGAGAAAAATTAAATCATGTTTCGAGAAGACTGATGCTGATAACTGGTCGTAAAGCAGAACTTTGTCTTTATCACTAACAAAGAAGAGGTCAAGTAAAGTATTCGTCTCTCTAGAGAAGTGAGTGGGAATAGTGCTGTTCACAGAAGTTAGGCCAAAACTTTTCATGTCATCTGTAAGATGACTTTCGATTAATATATTGGTGTTGAAATCACCAGATATGATTATATTTGAGTATGATGACGCCAGAATTTCCACTTTGAGAAAGAAATTTGTAGTATCGATGCTACGGTTAGGTCTATATACATTACCAAGCAGCAATTTTTTTGAGTTATGAACCAGATCGACAAAAAGGTATTCAATTTTATCGTTATCATCCGATTTGCAGTTCAATTTGCACACGATGCCTTCTCGCACATATATAGCTACGCCACCACCATGGGTCTTCCTATCAGCTCGAAAAAGTTTATACCCGTTGACTTTGACAACATTATCAGCTAAACAAGGCTGATACCAAGTCTCCGACACACATATAGCATCAATCCCTGAATTGTAAAAATATACCGAAACTCATCTATCTTGTTATTCAAGCTTTGAGAGTTTATGTGACTGACCTTCAGACCATCCCTCTGCCTACTCAGTATACGTGTTAAGGAATGCTCGCAAATATATAGATTGTCTCATAATTTATTGAGACGTTAAAATGGTTTCTTGGAGGATTACATAAATACCTAATATAAAATACAATAATATGAAATAATGTAAAAATATAAAATATGAAAAAATTGATTGCAGACATACAAATGAAATTATTAAATATTTTGCGAAGTATCTGGCGGAGGCTTATTCCGAAAAATATTTTCTTGATCAGACTCTTGCTGATTTTCTTGGCTATTCTCTTGCTGGTTTTCATGGCTAGACTGTTCCTGATTTTCTTGATCAAAGTTTTGCTGTGATAACTGAGTTAACTCACTCAATTTTTCAAGGCTGTCTACGCGTTCCGCCTTTTTGCTGCCGTTCAGTTTAATATAAATAATTCCTCGTAGACTGAATACCGACGCTAGTAATTTTCTCTTTTTCATACGATTTGCCTCTTGAAGAATTAGCATATTGGATTTCGTTAAACACTCATTAACGTAGAACGCTTCAGAAGAGTCAAACCCAATATCCCTTTTGTGGAGCGTCTAAGCAGCGCGATTGACCGAAGAATCTGATTTTTCTCAAATGCTGAACCCATTTTTGCAATTAAGGCAGAGTCCAGAGAGTCACTTCTACGGTTTTTTATGCGAAAGATGTTTTTCAGATTTGGCGAAGGTATCAGTAAAATAAAATTGTCTTCTTCAGCTAATGTATTTTATTTCAATTACTAATTTTTAAAAATAAACAACATTACCTGCTTTGTCACGGTGGTTTTTAAAAAATTTCAACTTTTTGAAATACCACCCGCGATTTTTTTCGGGGATAGTGTTGGGGGACCCTTCTAGTATCAGAATCCGGGAACCGCGAAATCGAACGTCCAGCCGTTTTTTTTTTTTCGACATTTTAGTTTTTTTAACGATTTTTGAGAATGTCTCGGATTTATATACATATTATGTACACATATATATGTATGTACGTACATATATATACTTGTATATGTATATATGTGTAATATATATACATGTATATATATATACATACATGCATACATACATATAAAAGGTATCGTTTCCGCACCATTTATTTTAAAAAAAAATCGGTTTTTTCGTATATAAAAAAACTCAAACAAAAACCGGATACAGCAATAGTCACTCCAGATGTGATTTTTGGTGCTTCATCCGAATCCGGTCTTAGAATTGCTCTATTACTTCTGGACTTTGAGATATCCCTACATATATGCATAAAGGACACCACTTTTTTCCTATTTTTGAAGTTATATAACAAGATAAGATAATATCATGCCGTAAAATCTGGTATGACAGTTAATAGCCCTAGTTTTTTTCTTGAAAACTCAATCAAACCGATAACGATATATTTTTTTTTGTCGGAGATATCTTTACCTAAAAAGTTAAAAAAGTGCAAAAACACGATTTTTGGTTATATTGGATGTTATATGCAGGACACACATGTGAATTTCTATTACCAGAAGCATTTAGTACTTTCTTTTGGCTTTCAATTGAGCTATTAAATGTTCATCTGCAATATTTCTCTGCAAAGTTATGTTAACTTTAAAATCACACCATGAAACTCAAAGTGAAAAATCTCGGTTTTCGGCTATATTTGAGGTTGTATACAGTACGGACGAAACTCGTCTGCTCTTTTTTACTAACCGACACATTTAAAACCATTCTTTATCTTCAAAATGAGCTAACAAGTGGTCTCTTGTAATAGTTTTCTTAAAAGTTATGACTATTTAAAGACGACATGTTGCAGCAATACGTATATAAGAAATACTCGTACACTATATTTTAGTGGCACCCCTGTGAGTTTGCACTTCATAATGTAATTTTTAAATGGTCATAACTTTGTAGAGGAATATTGCAGATGAACATTTAATAGCTCAATTGAAAGCCAAAAGAAAGTACTAAATGTTTCTGCTAATAGAAATTCACAGAAGAATTTTGTGTGTCCTGCATATAACATCCAATATAGCCAAAAATCGTGTTTTTGCACTTTTTTAACTTTTTAGGTAAAGATATCTCCGACAAAAAAAAAGATATCGTTATCGGTTTGATTGAGTTTTCAAGAAAAAAACTAGGGCTATTAACTGTCATACCAGATTTTACGGCACAATATTATCTTATCTTGTTATATAACTTCAAAAATAGGAAAAAAAGTGGTGTCCTTTATGCATATATGTAGGGATATCTCAAAGTCCAGAAGTAATAGAGCAATTCTAAGACCGGATTCGGATGAAGCACCAAAAATCACATCTGGAGTGACTATTGCTGTATCCGGTTTTTGTTTGTGTTTTTTATATACGAAAAAACCGATTTTTTTTTTAAATAATTGGTGCGGAAACGATACCTTTTATATGTATGTATGCATGTATGTATATTTATATACACGTATATATATATACACGTATATATATTATACATATATACATATACAAGTATATATATGTACGTACATACGTATATATGTGTACATAATGCGTATATAAATCCGAGACATTCTCAAAAATCGTTAAAAAAACTAAAATGTCGAAAAAAAAAACGGCTGGACGTTCGATTTCGCGGTTCCCGGATTCTGATACTAGAAGGGTCCCCCAACACTATCCCCGAAAAAAATCGCGGGTGGTATTTCAAAAAGTTGAAATTTTTTAAAAACCACCGTGTTGTAATGGGCAATTAATTTCAGTTTAAATAAATGAGGTTCACTCTAATGCAATTTCAATTTTTACAAATTTAGTTTGTATTTTGTACTTATTGAATATATAAATTAGTGCAATAGCACAAAGAGTTTTTTAAGAGTAATGTATTTAGATACTTAAAAAAAATAAAATTATATAATATGTATGTATTTATAAATATACTTATGTAAAAATAAAAAAGGATGAAAAGAGCAAGAGAAGGTATAAAAACAGAAAAGGAGAAAGGAAAAGAGAAGAAAAGATAACATGAAACAAAAGTAAAGAAATGGTTTCTTATTTAATTATTGAGAAGAGTAATGGCTAAAAATGGATTGCCCAAATTTTCTTGATCCAGAAATAACCCTTAAATGACTAGGCAATGAATTCCAGAGTCTTATAGCATTGACGAAAAAAAGTTTAGAGGAAGCAAGATAATTAAATCTAGGGATTATTATGACCTTGCTCCTTACTGAGTGACTAAATGTTAACTTTTCATACAAATACATTGGAGTTTTGGAAGAAATTAGTTTGTCCAGAAAAAGGCAGTTTCTATAGTTCATATAATTAATAAATATCGCAATTCAAAATACCTTTTTTAAATTGCTATATGTGATCACACTTCCTCAACCCATATACAGTGGCTCACAAAAGTATTCGGAATACGGAAATTTTTTAAAGAATCATAAAATTTTTTAATTACGAATTAATTTTTTTTGAATCACTCTTAACAATTATAACTCGGTAAATTTCTAATTTTATTTATTAAAAGAAACTTTCCTAAAATGTAACTTATCAATGTAAAAAAAAGGGTATAAGCAAAATCCTAATTAAATTCAATACACAAAAGTATTCGGATTTCCAAAAAATATGGCAATATCTTAAACACGAAATTATAGAATAATCCAAAAGTATTGGCGACACTCTTAAAATTCAATTTACAGTTATTTGGGGTAGTTCAGTTCTGTTTTATGAGTTTTTTTTCTTAAGCGAAAGACTTCGTTTTTTAGAAAAATAAGATGGGAAGAAAACCAGAAGAATAAAAAAAATTTAAATGCTTGAGGATGGAAAACACCTTTAGGAGATTGCTAGCGGCGTTGGAAGAAGTATTTCGACTATCCACAGCCTTATAGAAATAAAAAAGTTCCATAATTCCAAACGCTTTGGTAGATTACACTGTTCGACACAAAAAACACATGAGAAAATCCAAAAAATTCTTAAAGTTGACGTTAAAAAAAATACCCGTGTCTCGTGGGTTTTCTCCAGCACGTCACATTTTTTTTAATCGATTTTTGAAGTTTCTTTATCCACTGTACATGAAAAAACCAAAAATACCGCATTCTTGTGTTAAATCGATGAATTTAACTATATGATCCTTACATCTGAGGTTTATCATGTGTTCAGCAAACTTATGCAGGATATTCCCGATCAAAAAAACTTGTCAAGTTCTTGTCATTGTATCAGAAATGTATATCAAAATGATATCAAAAATGTATCAGCCGCTGATATCCATTTTTTGTATATCATTTTGATATATTTTTGATATCATTGAATGACATGTCAATTTTGTATCAGAAATGTATATCAAAATGATATCAAAAATGTATCAGCCGCTGATATCCATTTTTTGTATATCATTTTGATATATTTTTGATATCATTGAATGACGTCAATTTTGTATCAGAAATGTATATCAAAATGATATCAAAAATTTGTCAGCGGCTGATATCCATTTTTTGTATATCATTTTGATATATTTTTGATATCATTGAATGACATGTCAATTTTTTATCAGAAATGTATATCAAAATGATATCAAAAATTTATCAGCCGCTGATATCAATTTTGTATCAGAAATGTATATCAAAATGATATCAAAAATTTATCAGCTGCTGATATGTCAAATTTTACGTTTTCGTTTGTGAATTTTATTTAAAGATAATTATAGAAGACGAACGCGCAGCCAATTTTAGTGAATAAGTTAATTTTCTAATGAAATTAGTGAAAAGCATAAAAATATAATTGAGTGCAAAAGAACCGACACTCCATTCAGTTGCTGCATGCGGCCTGTGGTTGGGAAAACTAAAAGTATGGAAAACGGACGAGCAGCCAATTTTAGTAAGAAGTGAGTTTTGCCATGAAATTAAAGCATATGAAAAATATAATTGAGTACAAAAAAAAACTAGTTGACGACGATTAACCACAATATTGTAAAATTTGGCCATAATCTGCGTCACTTTAGTTATCGGACCCAAAATTGGTTGTCATTTTTGTATCAGAAATGTACAAAAATTGTATATCATTTTGATATCTTTTTTTGATATCATTTTGATATCTTTTTTGATATCATTTTGATATCTTTTTTTGATATCATTTTGATATCTTTTTTTGATATCATTTTGATATCTTTTTTTGATATCATTTTGATATCTTTTTTTGATATCATTTTGATATCTTTTTTTGATATCATGGTGATATACAAAAAGCGTTACATTCCGTATATCACTGTGATATCCTTTTTTTATCAAAATCTTGTATGTCACTGACAAATTTTGGATATAATTTTGATATATTTTTGATATACTTTTTTTGATCGGGTTCCCGATCAAGAAAACTTGTCAAGTTCTTGTCATTGTATCAGAAATGTATATCAAAATGATATCAAAAATGTATCAGCCGCTGATATCCATTTTTTGTATATCATTTTGATATATTTTTGATATCATTTTGATATATTTTTGATATCATTGAATGAAATGTCAATTTTGTATCAGAAATGTATATCAAAATGATATCAAAAATTTGTCAGCGGCTGATATCCATTTTTTGTATATCATTTTGATATATTTTTGATATCATTGAATGACATGTCAATTTTGTATCAGAAATGTATATCAAAATGATATCAAAAATTTATCAGCCGCTGATATCAATTATGTATCAGAAATGTATATCAAAATGATATCAAAAATGTATCAGCCGCTGATATCCATTTTTTGTATATCATTTTGATATATTTTTGATATCATTGAATGACATGTCAATTTTGTATCAGAAATGTATATCAAAATGATATCAAAAATTTATCAGCCGCTGATATCAATTATGTATCAGAAATGTATATCAAAATGATATCAAAAATGTATCAGCCGCTGATATCCATTTTTTGTATATCATTTTGATATATTTTTGATATCATTGAATGACATGTCAATTTTGTATCAGAAATGTATATCAAAATGATATCAAAAATGTATCAGCCGCTGATATCCATTTTTTGTATATCATTTTGATATATTTTTGATATCATTGAATGACGTCAATTTTGTATCAGAAATGTATATCAAAATGATATCAAAAATTTGTCAGCGGCTGATATCCATTTTTTGTATATCATTTTGATATATTTTTGATATCATTGAATGACATGTCAATTTTTTATCAGAAATGTATATCAAAATGATATCAAAAATTTATCAGCCGCTGATATCAATTATGTATCAGAAATGTATATCAAAATGATATCAAAAATTTATCAGCTGCTGATATGTCAAATTTTACGTTTTCGTTTGTGGATTCTATGGAAAGATAACTTTAGAAGACAAACGCGCAGTCAATTTTAGTGTAAAAGAAGTGAATTTTCTACTGAAATTAGTGAAAAGCACACAAATATATTTGAGTGCAAAAAAACCGACACTCCCTTCAGTTGTTGTATGCAGCCTGTGGTTGGGAAAACAAATGCTATGGAAAGCGGACGCGCAGCCGATTTTAGTAAGTGAATTTTCTCATGAAATAAGTGAAAAAGCACAAACATATAATTGAGTTAAAAAAACCGGCACTTCATTCATTTGCTGCATGCGGGCAATTTCTAAAAACTTGTTGCCGACGATCAAATACAATATTGCAAAATTTCAAAGACTCAAAGTTGGTTATGTCAATTTTGTATCAGAAATGGATATCAAAATGATATACAAATTTTGTATATCATTGATATACAATTTTTGTATATCATTTTGATATCATTTTTTGATATCATTTTGATATCTTTTTTTGATATCATTTTGATATCTTTTTTGATATCATTTTGATATCTTTTTTTGATATCATTTTGATATCTTTTTTTGATATCATTTTGATATCTTTTTTTGATATCATGGTGATATACGAAAAGCGTTACATTCCGTATATCACTGTGATATCCTTTTTTTGTCAAAATTATGTATGTCACTGACAAATTTTGGATATCATTTTGATATATTTTTGACATACTTTTTTTGATCGGGTTGCGGGGAATATTTTTGCATAAAATTTTAACCCTGTTTATCCCCCACATGTGGGTCATTTTTGCCCTTTTCTTAAAAAGGTACAAAAATGACACCCAAAACAGGGAAATATTGAGTCAGTATGTACTACAGAAATATTCGCTATAAAATTTCGCTATAAAATTTCAGATTTCCGTTTTTTGAAAGAAATCGATAACTCGCGTCCATAGCATCTTTCCTTCAAATTTCATGACTATAAAAAGTACCATTACGAAGTTATAGCGAAAGCAATTTTGACTTTTGCACTACAATGTATGCAAAGAAAATTAAAGATTCTACTGTAAAATTTCTTTTTTGTCGGTTAAATCTTTTTGGCGGTTAAGGATCGATATAGTTGCACTAGTTTTCTCATTTTTTTAGACGGGTATTAAATTTTGAATATAGAGTTGTTATAAATATTATTATGATAATGACCTCTTTTCTGGTAAAATTTCCTTCATAAACTACAATCATTTAACTGACGGTTTTTCAGTATATCGCTGACGTTTAACGATTCTAAAGAATAACAATTTATTTTTTTCAAAATATTCCTCAGTTCACACTGAAAATGTGTTATAAATTGTTAATCATTATTTTTATATGCAAAAATTACAGAACTAATATTTTGATAATTATAATTTAAAGTCAGTACTTTAATTCAACCTAATTGATGAAGCCTCTATTCCGACTAAATTGATGGGGTTGCATCAAATTGAACTTTACTGTAGAAGAGTATACGGAACGTAGATGTAGCGGTTAAAAATCATATTTAAAAAAGTCCTTTCAATTGTACCGAAATTTAAGGAAACATCACGCGGAACTCATGTAGCGTTCTTATTTTTAGGCCTCGTTTTCAATTATATTAAATATAGTTCCATGAAATTAGACTTAACGAAATGAAGTTAAGAACACTGTTCAAAAATATATCATTCGTTCAATTTCTAATATCTGACGTAAATTAAAAAGAAAAGCATTAAATTTTTTTTATAAAATTTTCAATAAAAAAATTTAAATGTTCGGGCAAAAGATAAATCAATGTAGCTAAATTTTGCCAAACTTACAAATTTATTCTCAAATTTATTCTAAAGTTAACTTTTTTTTTAAATTTCTCAAAGCTGTGACAAACAGTCACAGTGCTTTTATAAAAATTTAGAGAATTAAAATGATTCAGTTACATTAAACACAAGTTCAAATTTCTCTTTATATACAATAACATTCTTATTTATATATTTTGTACATTTATCTATATATAAATAGGCAAACGAAATCGGTTCAGTCCCTGTTTCTATACCTAAATCTCAACCGATTTGCTTGATTTTTTTTTTGTTGGAAAGGTTGTTAGGAGGAGCAGTGCATAGGACTAAATTTTTTTTTAAAGTGGATGGTGCCACGCCCCTTAATAGAAAAAATGCTCTCACAGCTAAACCGCTGCATCGATTTTAACGAAATTTGGTACGGAGATAGAGTTAGCACTAAGAAACGATTATACCTTTCATATTCTTTCTTGTAGGCTTTTCAATAAACTTCCGGCTGCTTGGTTTTGATTTAGCTGAAATTGAAGTTTTGCTTCGTCCCTGTATTTGATTTATCCCATTGAGTAGATCAAGGCTTTGTTTGAGGTTTTTTATGTTTTTTTTTTTTTTTTTTTGTTTTCCATACGTTACTATTAATTCACTTAGATTTTTATTTTTTTTTTTTTGCTTTTGTTGCACTTTTAAATTTTAAATTAAATCTATAAATTTTCCATAATTTTGTAACTTTCTTTTTAAATATTTTCACTTCGTTTTTTTTCACGTTTTCTCCATATTCTCCAATTTTCTTAACCCACCACACTTAATTTAAAGTTATTCTATTTTTGGTCATTTTAATCTTTTAATGAAATTATATCTTTCATCGACGTAGCATTAAATACTGCATTTTTTATACATACAATGTCTCTTACCATTCTTCAATATTTGAATATAGTAATTATTACAGTTTGTTATCTTTATTTAGTGTATTTTATAATTTGTATTGTTTCCTATTTTAATTTAGAAATTATTTTGTAAATTTTTATATACCTACTTGAAGAAATGTGAATAAATATACATACATACATATACATATGACCCTAAATGGAAAAAACGCTCTCACGGCTAAACCGCTACATCGGCTTCAACGAAATTTGGTATGGAGATAATATTGGCACTAAGGAACGATAACATGACCATCATGTTTTCAATGGGCAGTGCCACGCTCCTAAATGAAAAAAAACGCTTTCACGGCGAAATTTGGTATAGATATAGAGTAAGCACTATATAGCACGATAGCATGATTGATTTTTATAAATTTTTGTATAGAAAGATATCAAAAACTGTTTGCTCTAAATGGAAAGTAGGATATTGCAACTTAGCTGCTGCACCGATACAGATAACCTGAATCCTAATGAAGAATATTAAAAGCTTTTTGTGTTTTATCGACCAAGGAAGGGTATAAAAACTTTTTCCTTTATTTTATGTTCAAATCGAGATGGTCGAATTTCAGCCACAAGGCGAACTCTAGTTTTTATAATCCGGCCTAACACTGAATACACTGTAGATTCGATAATCGCAAGAGCTTCGGAAGTATTATTATTGAGCTTAAAAGATTGCGATTGTTAATTCGAAGTTTGTAGAATTAAAACGGCCTTTTAAATCAAATAACGATACTTCTCTGACAACAAAATCGAAAAAAATTAAGAAATTAGATGTTCTTATACCATTCAATAAATTTAATTTAATTTTAAATTTTTTCTTTTTCTTGCTCGAACCCCCTCCCCCCCTAGAAGCGTCACGGAGTTTATGGACAGCCCCTAACAGAAGATGATAACGTCATAATATTATCCACATGCTTGCCATATAAGATGCACAAACAATGATATTACCTCTTGGATGACAAATAGTGATGCACAATTGATCAAGCAGACCATCTAAGGTATCGATATTACATAACGAGGAGCATAAATCGCCTCTCGAGCAACCAGTTTTATCGGCACTCCTATCTTTCCGTTAAACTTGGAATAGAGAGGATCAGCAACTTCTTCATTGTAAAAATCCACTCAAAGCCAAGTTTCAGTAAATATAATAAAACTTCATACAGCAATTAATTTTGTTCGCATTCCAGAACGACTTTGGTAGTAAAAATTTAGAACATTGCAGCGAGGGCTTAAGCCAGCTAAGTTTTGAGCTGAGTTCCCCTTTGCATCTCCTAAAAAAGTAAACGGGCGTACCAACACATTCGGAGGCCATAGCGATGCGTTAAAAACCTTGTTGTAGTACTATAGCAGGCTGGAATAGTTAGCATCTCTGTATCTTAGTAGATTATGGCACTCCAAGTAATTTTTATCAATATAAGTGCGTGATGAAAAATAATCAATAATATAATCATCTATCACTGATGGTTTGAAAAAGGTAATGTGCAGAACTTTTTTCGATACAGCAACATCAAGCTCTGAATCAGCGCAGTTTCCAACAACCAAGTTTTAATTTTTAAATTTTCGTGAACTTCTATTGCGAGCTACAACTTGACATCTCCAATTTTTGCAATAAATTGATCAGGTATTGTTTTTGACAGAGATTTAACTCACCTTTCGACTTGTCACGTTTTATATTAATTCCTAAATAAATTTTTACTTCGTTTATATCAGTCATTTCAAATTCTTTGGATAGTGCTTGTTTAAAACACTGAATTGCTCCAATATCATCACCAATTGTAATAATGCTTTCACATACAATAATACATAAAACTTTTGTTTGTCATCAAATTTTGTGTGTAAACAGCGATCTGCAGTTGATAACCGAAAATTCAGATGCGTAATAAATTTATCAAAGCGTTCGTTCCATATCCTAAACAATTGCTTCAAGCCGTAAATAGCCTTGTTTAATTTACAAACCTTGTTTTTAACTTTATAACAATAAGGCAGTTTCATGTATAAGTAGCAATATCATAACTAACTATTGTTACATATATGTATGTGTAAATTATAATTTTTTAATGGTTTTCGTGGATTTTTATCAATTTCTTCGATGTTTTTCAATATATTTTGTTACAATTGAACTTAAGCGATATTTTAAATGCTTTTCGACACTCTTGGACTGTTACCGATTTCTTCGAAATTGTTCGATATTTTTCGATACTTTAGGACTTTTGACGATATTTTGGTTTTCGAAAAAGCCATTAAAACGCGTTTACTAAAATTTTTAAATAAAATTAATTTTTTAAGTCCTAACCAATTTGGTTTTCAGCAAGGGATCTCCACAGAAGATGCTTTACTCGACTTTAGTTCTAGGCTTCATAAAAATTTAGATATGAAAATGCAATGTGCCAGCCTTTTTAAGATCACCTCTACAGTTTGAGAACTCAGACCGAAAATAATTATCGCGGATTAATGGGATATCACGTTTAACCTCCGAAGAAACTTTAAGATAGCTATTTTTAATTTGAACATTGCATTTCTTCGAAGATGTTCGATATTTTTCAATACTTTTGGACTTTTTACGATTTTGGGATGTTTTTCGATACTTTTGTACTTTTGACGATGTTTTTTGATTCTTTTGGACTTTTGACGATATTTTTGATGTTTTTCGATACTTTTGGATGTTCTTCAAAATTTTTCGATACTTTTCGCCTTTCAACGATATTTTAGATGTTTTTCGATACTTTTCGACTTAAACCGATTTCTTCGAAGTTTTCGGATATTATTCGATACTTTTGGACTTTTGAAGATATTTGGATTTTAACGATTTCTTCGAAGTTTTCCGATATTTTTCGATACTTTTCGGCTGTTGTCGATATTTTGAATACTTTTACCAATTTCTTCAAAGTTTTTCGATATTTATCGATACTTTTCACAATATTTTAGATGTTTTCTACATGCATATTTCGACACCTTTCGACTTTTGACGATATTGTAGATATTTTCTATAATCTTTTGGACTCAAACCGAATTCTCCGAAGTTTTCGGATATTTTACGATACTTTTGGACTTTTGTCGATCCAAAAGATTTTTACTGATTTCTTCGAATTTTCGATGCTTATATTATTACTTAATTAAAAAATGTACCATTGTTAAAAATTGAGGCGTTGCGTGCAATAACGCCCCAAGTCGAAAAATGGCATTTCGAGATAATTCAGTTTAAAGTTTTTAAATGCTGATAAAAAGAACAAACCATAATTTAAACCTTGAAAAACAAATTTATTCAATTAAACCTAATAAAATGAGTAAATAATTACCGCTAACACATAATACTAACGCATATTGACAGAATTATCGAAGAAAGAAAAACTTAAATTGTAGGGCGTTTTTGCATAAATCCATTTGACTATCACTGGAGTAACGTTAGCATTTTGCTTGGGAAACCGGCAAAACTGTTCCGATTTTAATGATTTTTTTTTTTAAATGAGGGGAATGAAATATACTTTCACCCCAATTATTTATAAATGTGCGTTTTTGTTTATTTCTTTAAAATTTTAATTTTATAAAATGCACACATACATTTGCATCTAAGTTTTGCACCTGATAACGTTAGCATTTTGCTTGGGAAACCGGCAAAACTGTTCTGATTTTAATGATTTTTTTTTTAAAATGAGGGGAATGAAATATACTTTCACCGTAATTATTTATAAATGTGCATTTTTGTTTATTTCTTTAATATTTTAATTTTATAAAATGCATGCATACATTGCATCTAAGTTTTGCACCTGGTAAATATATAGAGATTTTAACGAAATTTGTTACAATGTTTTATATTAGTATAATATTAAGAGTGGGATAAATTCTAACCCTGTAGATACTCATAGAAAGGCGTCGAAAATTCTTTAAAATTAGAATTTATTGGGCAATATTTCGCAAATGGTGGCTCAGTTTGGTAGACAAATCCTGATTATAAATAGCGAAATGTGGATGGGATGGCAAGAGTGTCACACCCACTTTTAAAGGCTTGAATATTTTGATTCAATTTTACACAAAAGCGGCGCTATGGATTTTATTGAATTTATAGAATATTGAAATCAAAAAAAATTTTCGAATTCTTGTCTTTTTTTACTCTTTTGACTATAACTTATTCTAGATCAAAGATAGGAAAAGACAAAATGTAATAAAAAATAAGGAAACAAAGTTTCCTTTAAAATGCTTTATTGAAAAATTTCTTAGGCTACAAATTTATCGAAATATGGTCACTCAAACATAACAATTTTTTTACCCAGCCGGAAAAATGGATTTAATTCAAAAGCAAGGTACCTTACGACAAAAAAGTATATTACGCAGAAAATGCTTGGAATCGTCCAAAAAATATGTGTGAATTTTTTCGAACATTTTATAATTTTTCAAAATTTGGCTAAAAAAAAAAAAAAAAAAATCACACGTACTCTTTGGACAACTCTAAGCTTTTTTTGCGATATATAATTTTTTCGCTCGGCACCTTGGTTTTGAGTAAAAATCTTTTTTTCCTACCGCGAACTGATTTATGCAAAAACGCCCCAAGTCGCACTACGCCCTTCTTGCACGCAACTATTTAAACAGTATATATTGTATATTGCTCTACCACATTCTGTGATCGTAATTGGAAGTTGAAATTAAGTACACATATATTTGAGGACCCAAGCTTTTCAAAAAAGCGATGGGCGCAAAAACGCCCTAAGTCGACTTAGGGCGTTAATGCACGCAACGCCTCAATTACTCTTACTTAATTTTGCAGGGATAGACATAATTCCAATAACGGCCATTTTTCACAACCGGACAAACAAAAGATATTTCAGAGCAATATAATTTTTAGTCGGCTTAAGAGCGTCTTCATTGTCTCTGCTCAATGCGTTAAGTGTAAAAAATATATAATATTTAATAAAGTGTTGAATTAAATAAAGTGGAAGTGAAAAAAAAAAAAAAAACAAAATAAAACTCATTGTTAAGCTTCTGTGGTAATTAATCCTAACAATTATAATTTTTATCAATAATTAAAAAGAAATTGTGATGTGATCTTAAATGTTTTTTTTCTACTACTTGTACTCATTATCTCAGTTTCTACCATACTAAGGTGCAAAGGATATTTCATAAAATTGAAGCCCATTAAATATCATATCTCTACACAGTTTTCTCAAATTGTTGAAATTGATAAAGCTACAGCGTATCTAACACTTCAGTGCAAAATAACCGGAAGTCGACACCCAAAGCTATGCAAGATTTTTTTTTTTTATTTGTTTACATACTGTTTGAAATGTCAAAAGTTAAAAAAAAGAATATTGCCCTTGGCACCTTAGAGTGGCAGAAACATTTGAGATAAATTACTTCTATTAAAGAAATATAGCCCACATTTACAACGATATACTATACTTGTTGACCGGACGTCAAATGGCGGAGCAATAGGAAAAAATCAAATAGGGTATTATTTAGTGGCCGAGGTCCTTAAAAATCAAAACCGATAAGCTTTCAAAATGGGGTTTTTTTTTTGTGATACTATTTAATGTACGTACATATTAGAGCGCCCATATGTGCGAAATTCTGATTTTGTTTGCTCCCCGTCCATTTCCTGAAATTAGAAGTCAAAAAAATAAGATCTCAAAAAAAATTTTCGATTTAGTAGTGGAAAAAACCCAGCCGGTTCTCAATCAAAGGTCGAAAAATTGACTAAAAAAAGACAAGTCGTTTTGACTACCCGTTACTTCGAAACTATTAATTTTTTCGTAATGTTTTCAACACAACTTTTGTAGAGAATGACTAGGTCAACATTATCTTCTAAGAAAGTTTTGGTTCAAAAATTAAATTTGTTGCTGTTTCGGTACAAAAACTTAAATTTTTTAAGAAAATTTTGATGATTTTTTTTTACACCAAGCCGTTAGAGAACTCCACAAATTCAACCTTGAGATATTGGGACTAAGCGAGTGTAGATGAAACGGTACCGGCAATTATGTACTTCCTGACGGCGAAAAATTTCTATACTCCGGTAGAGCGCAAAATGCCATCCACAGGGATGGAGTTGGATTTTTGTTAAGTAAAACTGCAGTAAAGGCAGTTATGGAATGGAAACCTGTAAACGAAAGGCTCATTTGGTGCAGATTTCGAACCCCCGCAAGAAATATTACCATCTTCCAAGCATACGCGCCCACCGAGTTGGCAGAGAGAAACTAAAGATGAATTCTACAGCCAGCTCGCTGCAGCAATAAACAGTGCTCACAAGAACGACATCTTAATGGTTATGGGCGATTTAAATGCCAAATTAGGCTCAGAAAACCTTATCCTTGAGCACGTGATTGGAAGACATGGTTTGGGTGCGAGAAACGACAATGGAGAGCTTCTCATTGACGCCTGCAATGCTGCCGGTCTTGTCGTTGGAGGTACGCTATTCCCTCATAAAAAATGCCATAAAGCTACTTGGGTTTCTCCGAACAACATCACTGAAAATCAAATCGACCACTTCTGCATTAGCAGAAAATGGAGAGGGAGTCTTCTGGACGTACGAGTAAAGAGAGCCGCTGACATAGGCTCCGACCACCATCTTCTCGTCGCGGTCATTCGACTAAAACTTGCCGCTAATAAAGGTCCCAACTAACAATCTGTAGCAAAAAAATTCGACGTGCTTAAGCTTAAAAACGACGAGATACGCAGATCTTTCGTAGAAGAACTTAAAACAACTGCGTTCGATTGTGGAGGAAGTATTGAAACATCATGGAGGGCAGTTAAGACGGCGTTCTTAAACTCCAGTGAAAAAATACTTGGGTTTCGACCCTCGAATAAGAAGCACTGGATGAGCGAGGAAACGTGGGGTCTTGTTGAAAAAAGAAGAAGCGCGAAAAAACTGAGAGACGACGCTAAAACTAGAGCGCAAAAGAACGTCGCCGAAATGGTCTTTAATGGTAGAATTAGCCAAGAAGTAGCGTTTCGTAACGTGACTTCTGTCAAAATCTATCAAATGGCAGAAGCGTGTAAGCGATTAGTGAAATCGTAAAGTAGCGGTACGCAACGTTGAGACCTGTTGAAATTAGATTTTCAAACGTCCCGCTACGTTGTTAGATAAAACAAATTGAATTTGGATGTTATAAATGGATTTTTTTGAACAAATTACTTAAAATAAGTATGACAATGGATGCTTGTTTACAAAAACTGGAATTTTTCAAGTAATTTTTAAGTTGTAAGGTGACATTTCGAACGTTGCCTACTGTTTTCACTAATCGATGCTACGTTGACAAGCAACCGTGACGTTACGTTACGAAACGCTACTTCTTGGCTAATTCCAGCATAACTCTCTCAGTAAAGAAGTCAGGCGATCGTTCAGACAAGACAAAAGAAGAATGCATAACGACCTCGCGAGCGAAGCCGAAAGCGCTGCAAATGCTCAAAATCTCAAGCAGCTTTACGAAATCACCCGCAGATTATCTGACAGAAAATTCCAACAGAGCCGCCCTATCAAAGACAAAAATGGAAATCTCTTAACATCCGCGGACGAACAACTAAAGAGATGGAAAGAGTATTTTTGTGATATACTAAATCCCATGTCTACCACATCCCCACATCCAGAATCACCAACTACAACTGCCGCAGTGACTCGTAGTAGAAGTCGAATACAAACACCACCGCCTACAATCGATGAAATAGTGAAAGCTATCCAAAGCATGAAAAACAACAAGGCCGCCGGTATAGATCAAATAACAGCTGAACTGCTAAAGGCATGCCCCATAACATCAGCTAAAATTCTCCATCCTCTGCTCACCAAAATCTGGAGCGAAGAGCGTTTGCCAGAAGATTGGCTACATGGCATGTTAGTCAAACTACCGAAAAAAGGTGACCTTAGCGAGTGCCGAAACTATAGAGGAATTACCTTGCTCTCAGTACCATCAAAAGTATTGACGAAAGTACTTCTGAACAGGGTTAACGAAAAACTTGATTCGGCCACCGACATTCACCACTAATTCAGGCGCACGGCAGGGGTGTCTACTATCACCATCACTCTTCCTTATCGTTCTTGATGATACCCTAGATAAAGCTCTTAATAAGGCCAAAAGGGGTATTCAATGGAACTTTACCGAACATCTGGAAGATCTCGACTACGCTGACGAAATCTGCCTCTTATCGTCCAAACATTCAGATATGCAAAGCAAAATTGAAGACCTTGTCTTGGAATCACAAAAGGCCGGCCTAAAAGTCAACGTATCCAAGACAAAAAGCATGAAGTTAAACGCAAACAGGGATGACATCACGTTTAGAGCAGGCAGTGATGACATCGAAAACGTCGATAGCTTCACGTATTTAGGCAGCATTACCTCCATGGATGGTGGAGCAAAAGAGGATATCAACTCAAGAATAGCAAAAGCAAAAGGCGCGTTTGCTCAACTAAACAAAATATGGTCTTCATCCGTTATATCCACCAAAACGAGAGTGCGCATTTTTGATTCGAATGTGAAATCGGTTTTGTTATATGGGTGCGAAACATGGCTTGTTACTGAACAACTAACGAACAAGCTGCAAGTATTCGTCAACAAATGCTTAAGGCGTATACTAAAGGTTTGGTGGCCCCGCACTATATCAAATGCCGAGCTATATAAAAAATGCAATCAGAGGGCTATAGCAAACGAGGTCAAGCTGCGCAAATGGAGATGGATTGGTCACACTCTCCGGAAACCACATAGCGAAGTTTGTCGCCAGGCTCTTGAGTGGAATCCACAAGGCAGTAGAGCACGTGGTAGACCCAAAACCAACTGGAAAAGGTCGCTGAAAAGGAAATCCATGAATCGGGAAGGTCTTGGCAAGAGATCAAAGTCATCGCAAGGGATCGCAACGAATGGAGATGTTTCATATTGGCCCTATGCTCCTCCTAGGAGTTAAAGGAGAATACATACATACATAAGAGTTCCAGAACAAATATTCCGTCCTTTGAAAATTACAAAAAACCAATTTATAGAAAAAAAATCATGAACATTTTCTTAAAAAATTTAAATTTTTGCACCGAAACAGCAACAAGTTTAGTTTTTGGACCAAAACTTTCTAAGAAGATAATGTTGACCTAGTCATTTTCTACAAAAGTTGTCTTAAAAACATTGCGAAAAAATGAACAGTTTCCAAGTAGCGGGCAGTCAAAGTGACTTGCCTTTTTTTAGTCAATTTTTCGACCATTGATTGAAAACCGTCTGGGTTTTTTCCACTACCGATTCCTAATTTTTTTTTGAGATCTTATTTCTTTGACCTCTAATTTCAGGAAATGGACGGGGAGCAAACAAATTCACAACTTTGCACATTTCATATATCTTGTGGGCGCTCTAATACATACACTATATACAGCCATGATCAAATAAATAGCACACTTTTTTTAAGCTTAAGGAAAATCATTTTTGTTTCAAGGAACTTTTTTTTCTAAAACTAAGACGATGTATACACTTATCTTAAATTATCACCAATTCAGTTAGCAAACAAAAAATTGAATAGAAATAAAAAACTAGGAATTTTATCAAAGAAATGGCTCATACAGCCTTAATTTGTTGATCATATAAATAGCACATATCTTGTATATTGTGAATATTTTTTTTTTTTAATACTACAATTTTACAAAATTTGTCTGCAAATGTTTACAAATATTTATTATTTTGTATTAAAGCCTTTATTTTGTACAGCAGCTTCGGATCTTCGGGCTCATGCTCTCCACAAGCCTTTGACACCTCTCCTTAGGGATGGAGTACCAAGCTTCTTGGGCTGCAGTCCACGATTCATCAAAATTTTGAAATTTTTTTTTGAAATTTCAGCCTTTACATCACCCCATAAGTTTTCTATCGGTTTCAGGTCTGGGCTTTGAGTATGCCAGTCCATAACGCTTATTTTCTCACTCCGAAGCCAGTTTTTGATGCTTTTGGCCGTACGTTTCGGGTCATTATCATGCATGAAGATCCATTTAAATGGCATAGATGCGAAAACAAATGATTCCATCACATCTGTTAATATATTTAAATACCTGTTTTGGTCCATTTTTTTCTTTATTAGTTCGATTGGCTCCTGTCCAAAAAAAATGTGAAAAAGCATTTGTCATTCGCTAAAGAACATCGAAGAAATGTTATCCAGTTTTGGAAAAATGTACTTTGGATGGTTGAGACTAAGATAAATAGACTAGGAGCTGATGAAAAAACATTTGTTCGTTGCCAAAAAAATCAAACCGTGACCCCAAGATTCACCAGGAAAACAGTTAAGCATGGTGGAGGCAGTATCATGATTTGGGGTTTTTTTTCATGGCATGGCGTTGGGCCAATCAAACTAATAAAGGAAAAAATGGACCAATACAGGTATTTAAATATATTAACAGATGTGATGGAAGCATTTGTTTTCGCATCCATGCCATTTAAATGGATCCTCATGCATGATAATGACCAGAAGCGTACGGCCAAAAGCATCAAAAACTGGCTTCGGAGTGAGAAAATAAGCGTTATGGACTGGCATACTCAAAGCCCAGACCTGAAACCGATGAAAAACTAATGGGGTGATGTAAAGGCTGAAAATTCAAAAAAAATTTTCAAAAATTTTGATGAATTGTGGACTGCAGCCCAAGAAGCTTGGTACTCCATCCCTAAGGAGAGGTGTCAAAGGCTTGTGGAGAGCATGAGTCCGAAGATGCGAAGCTGCTGTACAAAATACAGGCTTTAATACAAAATAATAAATGTTTGTAAACATTTGCAGACACATTTTGTAAAATTGTAGTATTAAAAAAAAAAAATATTCACAATATACAAGATATGTGCTATTTATATGATCAACAAATTAAGGCTGTATGAGCCATTTCTTTGATAAAATTCCTAGTTTTTTATTTCTATTCAATTTTTTGTTTGCTAACTGAATTGGTGATAATTTAAGTTAAGTGTATACATCGTCTTAGTTTTAGAAAAAAAAGTTCCTTGAAACAAAAATGATTTTCCTTAAGCTTAAAAAAAGTGTGCTATTTATTTGATCATGGCTGTATATACTGTATGCACCCAGTGTGCCATACGGTTCAAATCTCCGCTTTTTTATCCGTTACGGATCCGTTATTGATCCGTTGGCGAGATAGATTCCCAAAAAAAGCGAATCATTTTTTTTTTTTGGAATTTCTCCCGCAAACGGATCAGTAACGGATCCGCAACGGGTAAAAAAGCGGAGATATGAACCGTCTGGCACATATATCAGTTGTGCCAAAGCCAGACTTAGAATGCTTCTCTAGCTATTTCATTTTAACTCAAGTTCTCCCAAATGAAACAAAAGGGGATAAATGGCTTTCCCACGGCATCACAATTTCTTTATTTATTGATATAAATTATAATTATTAGGATTACTTACCACAATATCTTAACATTGAGTTTTATTTTGTTGTTTTTTCACTTCCACTTTATTTGATTCAACACTTAATTAAATATTATGTATTTTGTACACTTTACGCGTTTAGCCGGAGAGCCAGCGCCTAAAAACAACTTTGCGTTTCTAAAAGCTGAATTTGTTACAGTTGGTTATAGTAATTGTGTACATCAATAATCTGTCGGTCAGTCAAGCGAACTGTAGAACAGGCGGCTGCTATATGGCCTCAAACATGTAAAATTTCGATTTTTCTGCAATCAATTTCTAAGAGCTGAAACTTCTTATACACGTTATATAGTGCATACAAATAACAGTTTTGTCGGTCAGTCAGTTAAATGTCAGAACGGGGCTAGTCAGCACGCCCCAATATATGTGCAATAAATGAATCAAGTCAAAATTATTTCTAAAAGCTGAAATTTTTTTTAGGGGTACTTAATTGTATATTAACCACAAATAAAGCAGTCAGTCAACTATATTGTAGAACAATCTCCGTCAGCAAGCTCAACAAAACAAAAAAAAAAAAATGGTTTTTAAAAGCTGCCATATAGCAGCCGCCTGTTCTACAGTTCGCTTGACTGACCGACCGATTATTGATGTACACAATTACTATAACCAACTGTTACAAATTCAGCTTTTAGAAACGCAAAGTTGTTTTTAAGCGCTGGCTCTCGGACTAGTTGAGCAGAGGCAATCTTTCGGTTATGTTCATCCCTGCAAAATTAAGTAAGACAGTCATTTTTAACAATGGTACATTTTTTGATTAAGTAATATAAGTAAGTATCGAAAATTCGAAGAAATCGGTAAAAATCTTTTGGATCGACAAAAAGTCTAAAAGTATGGAAAAATATCCGGAAACTTCGAAGAAATCGGCTAGAGTCCAAAAGATTCCAAAAAAATATCTACAATATCGTCAAAAGTCGAAAATTATCGTAATATGTACATCGAAGAGAGTGTTCTGTCAAACTTGTCGGTCGCTACTAAAATCGCTGTGTGCTTTGTTTATCGTTTTAAAGAGTTTAAATACAAAATATTTGTTTAAATACATAGTGACATTCGTGTAGTCAATTTTATTTCTTATTCGTGAATTATAAAATTTTTATGAATTTTTGACTGTGCATTTGTTAATTTTCATTTTTATTTTATGTGTCCAGTATCAGTGCTACTTAAACTGTCGTAGTTTTGACCTAAACCTTTTTTTATTAATAGTATTTCGTTAACGGTTTCATTGTTTTATTTACAATAGCTATGCCGTGCACATTCCAAGGTTGCAAACTGTCTGACGATGATCGTCAAATCACGTGTTATTTGTGATGATTTGGTCCACATACTTAGGTTGCATAGGTATGACGGGTGGTATAGCAGATATGCTTTCCGAAGATAAAGGCTTGTGATGGTGCTGTAAGAAATGTAAAACTGTTGATGCGTCTATTTTTAAACTTTTTTAAGAAATTAAAAGGGAATTTTATGATATTGGAAAAGACCTAGCCTCTCTAACTGTAAAATTTCGAAAGCTAGAATCAGTTTTTAATAATACCAGTGATGCAGGTATTTCTTTGCCAAGAGTTTCTAAAAATCTTCGTAGTCAAACTAAAGTAGGGAAGTCGCAATTAGGTAAAACAGTCCCTGAATCCGATATTGAGATTATCGCACCTGATCCTCAAATTGATGTTTTAGATGTACTATCCAATTTGAAAGTTCCGTCAGGGCAGATAACAAAGCCCGTAGTTGTTGGTTCAGAAGTCCCTTCGAATCTTCTGATTCCGCCATTCTTAAATAGTGCTTTATCAACTGAATGCTGCAAGGATCCACTGACGCAAATACCCCCTAATCCTAAAGAAATTGTTGTTATTCCGCCTGAAAAGGCTATTTTATCTCTCGCCTTGCACTTGACACATTGCACGAGTGTTCAAAACATTTTTTAACCCTCAAGTTGCATCACTCGGAAAGTTTTTATATCTTCTTGTTCAGGGTACTTTCCTTATCATATAAAAAAAATTAAGAAAATCCGTCGGGCGCTTTTTTTTAAATCGAATTTTCCGTTTTTGGCAAAGTTGAGTTACATCAAAAATAACATGCGAAAACTAAAATAAATAAAAAGGAGCACGAATAGTCATTTCTAACTAACTTTTGGAATTTTTGAATTCAAATCCGTTAACAAAATTGACCTATCGCTACAGAATTTTGAGATATCCTAACCCAAAAATTACCAAAATGTAAGATTTTTCGTTATTTTTTCCTTCTTTTGAGGTTATTTAACACGACGGTGTAATACTTTGTCATAAAACCTGTTATGTATGTTATGCGTACAAAACTCTTTTTAAATTATATCAATATCTTTTTTTTTCCTGGAGTTATCCTAACCTAAAAATTTAAAAAGAAACAAAAACAAGATTTCCGACTACGTTGGAGGCTACATAGAAAACGCACGAAATTTTTTTGGTCTTTTATAGCCTATTCTCACTTGCCTGGTTAACCAGATGAATGCTAATTAAACACTAACCAGGATAGTTTTCCATATAAAAAGCTTTTTGATTTGTATGGAAAAGATTAGCTAGTTTTTAAAAAATTAAATAGAAAATCATATACTTAAGTTTTTCACCTTGGCAATACTATTTTAGTCGTGCAACCGTGAAAAGCTTTTTTTGACACATTTATGACGTTTGAATTTAAATAACTTCAAACAAAATATTTATAAAGTTAATCTTTTGCCGTTGCATTTTCATGGTGTTTGGATGTTTGGAAAGTACATCATTTGTTAAATTTGAAACGAAACTATGTCGGAAAAGGTAAGTAAATATGGAATCAATGTTATAATGTTTATCGGAATCTCCTGACCTGATTTTTATTTTTTAAGACTAAAAACAATAGAAAACGTTGGACTGATGAGTCTGACCTCCATTTCCTGGAGCTGTGGGAGGAACGTCTCCCACAAATAAGAGGCCAACGACGCAATGCCCATATTTTTGCCGAAATGTCTTCAGAAATTGGAAAACGAGGATTTTCGGTTTCCAGCGAAGAAGTGCAAACGAAAGTGCACAACTTCACCAAAAAATTTAAGTGAGTACAATGAATTACAAAAAAAAATGGAATCGTCAATAGACTTGCAGAACTTCAAGATATCCTTGGTTGAAGTTGGAGAAAACGCTGTTTTTGACTTATGGTGTAGCTACAGGAAAAGTTGAATATTTTGGGGGTGTGACATCGCCCATTATTTTATCTAAAGGCCTTCCCCAACGTGGCACTTATATATTTCATGCCCTGCAGCAGATTTGGCTTAGTTCTAATTTAGCAACTGTTAATATTTTTAACAATATATATTTTTTAAAAATTTTGGAAGACGAAATTTTAAATAAATTATAAAAAATCAAAGAAGCGTTTTTTATTAATTTGGACCTCAAGCCCGTTAAATAAAACCATCTATTTTTAACTCTCCTTGACTGTTTTTTGGCCATAAATGGGTATTTCGATACTAATATCTTGTTTTTTTTTTATACGAGCTAAAATTGTATGTACTTACTTATGTTCTTACTCGTATGTAAGTATGTATGTTTGGAACGGGCAAAAATTTTTCTCAAAACGGCTGCAAAAAAAGAAATTCACCTTTTCCTGTAGCTACACTATAAGTCGAAAACGACGTTTTCGCCAATTTTAACCAAGGCTATCTCGAAGTCCTGCAGGTATATCGATAATTCTGAAGATGCAGTCAAATTCAACGTCATAAATTATGCAACACCGCATGCATGTAAGAAATAAAAAGTTCACTCCATTTTTTTCATGTGCCGGATAGAAAAGCAAGGGATGGGTTCATCGGGCGGCTCGCCTTCAAGTTGGAAGCATTACCATCGAGTTAATAGAATTATTGGTCATTTACCAATAAACAATACCGAAAATTTGGTGATGGACAGTATCGCAGGTAAACTCTTTTTTTGAACTTGTTATAAAAAGAGTTAATTTTAGCAACACCTACACGATTTTTGTACTCTACACCCAGGGTATATTTTTTTGTCCCATGTTCAATAGCCAAATGTGAGGGAATATATTCCTAGACGTATAAAATGAAATTCTCAATAGATGAACAAAAAAATTTCGACCCGAGATGGTTTCAGGAGGTCGTTTTATCTAAAAATTTAGAGTTTTTCGTTTTTTGCTCATCATAGGGGGCTTAAATCAAAAAAACCTCATAAAACCGCATTTTGTAATAAGTACTGCTCATCTGACGTCCAGTGCATAGTATTAAAATATTTTTATAAATTAATATTCAATATTTATTATTATCCTTAAAAGGATTCTGAAATTTTCATAAATACTATATTATAAAATTAAGTCATTATTGTTTTTTATATGCATGCATATATTTTATTCTGCAGATGATCATGATGATTGGATATCTTCGCCTTCGTTGTCGCAACCTTCATCGCCACTTCAATCTTCGAACTCGAATGCTGGTCCTTCGGCTTCTCGGTCAACATCAATGGACTCTGCCGGTCCTTCGATGTCAGCCACTAAAAAAAAAGGAAAATCCATGAACCAAAAACTGTTGCAGGAACTATCAGTGATCAAAGAAATGGAGAAAAAACAGATCCTATTGCTGAAGGAAACTGACGAAAAGTTTCTGAAGCAAGATGAGCGAAAAACTATAGCGATTGAGAAACAAGCTCAATCAATGATAAACATTGAGAATTTGTTAAAATCATACCTTGAAACATAAATCGTGAAAACACGATGTTGTTTTTTAGCATTATAATTCAATGGCCCGTAGTTATAGACAAATTAAAATCAGGGTTTAATAAGTTCAGTGCGTTTTTCACACTCTAAGTTCTAAAAACCTGGTGTTAAATTATCCATTACTACGAGATAATTTTTTTATGTTCAATAAATAAAATGCTAAGGAAGAAAATCGAAAACTTTTCCTTTTTTAGTGTGCTATTATTGAGTGCTAATTGGAAAATAGAAAAATAGTTGGTCATAATATGCGATTGGGGCAAAAATTCCACATAATATTCTCAAATTTTTTTTGTTTTTAAGCTAAGGACTTACTAAAATAAGTAGCTAAACATCTTCTTATTTCTTCCACACTTGCGTCATTATCATACAATGTTGAAGTGTCATTTGGTTGCTGTCTTCCCCCTTGCTCTCGCAATGCTTCTGCTTCCCCCATGGCGCGAACCCAGTTTTCGTTCACGGAATCATTTTTTTCATTTAAAAAATTGTGCAGTACGCAACACGCTCGAGTAATTAAAGATGCATTGTCAATTCTGTTGTCAATACCCTTACCAATCCTGCGAAATCTTGCCTTTAGGTGCCCAAAAGCATTTTCAACCACCCTTCGACATTTCGACAATCGATAATTAAAATTCTTCTCAGAAATGCTTGCATTTTCGCGGTATGGGTAGGTTTTCATAACTATTGTGGAAAAACGAAAAGCGGAATCGCCAAGGATAACAATTGTCACGTTGACACCATTAATTGGTTTGCTTTTTTCTTGATAAAGAGAGCACTGCTCTAATTCCTTTTTTAAATTCGAATTTTCAAAAATGAAGGAGTCATTGCTCCTTCCGGGATAACCAACACTGATGTAAAGGAATCGGCATCTGTAAAGAGTATTTATTACTTTTTTATTTTAGAGTATTTCTGCAGAAATGAGGAACTTACCTATAATCAACCAAAGCAAAAAGAACCATTGAATACCATCCCTTGTAGTTGAAATAATCCGTTGCATTGGTAGCCTCGGGTTTTATTTCAATGTGGCATCCATCTGAATTTATGTTATAGTTTATAAACGAAAACCATATGAATTTTATAACATACCTATAGCTCCAAAATATTGCGGGAACTGCATTGCTTCAAATCCTCGGACACATTCTTCCAGCTTACCAGTGGTTAGTGGAAATGCATTTAAATATAGAGGAAGGAGTACTCTCCAAACCTCACTACAAAACTCTTTCAAGCAACTGCAAACCGTTGACCTCCCTACACCAAACAAATTTGCAATACTCCTGTATTCTGAGGAAGAGCCAAGACTATATAAAGCGATTGCGACGCGTTTTTCTAAAGGGATTGCTTGCCGTCAAGTTGTGTCTTCTTTTTCTAAATTTTTTAACAATCCACAGAGCTCCTTAAAGCAATCAAAGTTCATGCGGAAGTTCTCTTTGAAAAACTCAGGACCATTTCTTTGACAATCTTCCTCCCAAAATTTTTTGGTTCTATTCTAAAATATAACGTGTATTCATCGCATCATCAATTCTCACTGTGGTGCACACTCACCAAACTCCTACATTTTCTTGAGTTTACTTGAAATAATGCTGATATTAACATAACTTTCTTCCATTTTATAAATCTTAACCTATCCAGGTGCCTTCGGCGTTGTTTTTTATGCAGATGTACTGCGCTGTCTATTTGCTGACAATTCCTATTTATAATTCCGCTCAAATTTAAATACAGTTTTATTAATTTGATAATGTCCATTTCTTTAAAGATATTTAAAATAAATTGTCAGAAACCGCAAATTTTTAAATAATTTTTTTTTTTTTTTTTTTTTTTATTACTTAAACCAACGCTCAGGGGATAGCCCCTATAAATGCAATGCACCGTGTTGATTTGTAGAAAAGGAAATAGGTTAGAGGGATGGGGGAAAAGAGGAGTAGTGTCGATGAACATTTTTTTTAAATCTACCGATGTCACAACTGTCGGGAAAAACGCTCGCAGGGAGATTATTCCACAACTTAATCGTACGACCAAAGAACGAATTATCACGATAGTGCGATGTACTGTTAAACACCGTTGCAATGCAGTAGGGATGGGCCTGATGGGACGCCCGAGTGCTGCGAGAAAATATACGAACTGATGGAACCAGCCCATAAATTTCTCTAGAGCACATCCCATGGTAATATCTATAAAAAAGAGTAACACACCCAACGTTACGACGGTGTTCAAGAGAATCAATAGAGGATGCAACATCCGCATCCCCAATCAACTTCATCGCACGACGTTGAACTCTGTCTAGCAGCTCCAAAGTAGTTTTTGGAGCCCCGGCCCAGATGTGCGAATTGTACTCTAGCTTAGGTCTAATATAGGCGAAATAGACAGTCCGAAGATCAACAGGAGTGAAGTATTTCTTGCACCGTTTTAGATAACCTAAACACTTGGCCGCTTCTTTCGACACATCGAAAACATGGTCCGTCCACCTCAGATCAGTTTGAATCGATATGCCCAGAACGTCAAGAGTTGCTGATCTCATAATGTCTACGCCGGCCATATTGAGGGGTGGAGGGGGACAATCCACTCGTCTGTGAGACAACAGACAGCATTGGGTTTTGCTAGCGTTGAATTCGACCCGATTAGCTCGACCCCACTCGGAGATTGTTTTGAGGTCATTTGTGAGTGTGGCATTCATATACCGCCTTTTTCTCTCAATCTCCTCAGAGCTTGGACGCTTTTTGAAGCAATATGAATGACAAATACTGCTGTCATCCGCAAAGGAGTGGATTGGATTGGATTAATGGTCGATGACAGAAGGTCATCGATGAAAACAAGAAAAAGAGACGGGGATAGGACCGAACCCTGAGGAACTCCAGCGTTAATGGAGTATTCGCTAGATGTGGAACCGTCTACGACAACACGAATAGAACGGCCACTGCAAAAGCTCGTTATCCAACGAGCGAAGGAATCACCGACGCCATATGCAATTAGTTTTGTTACGAGGGCGCTATGCCACACACGATCAAAAGCTTTAGAAATATCCAGAGCAACAACCATACTTTCACCAAGAAGGTGGACACATTGGTTCCACCTCTCAGTGACGAACGCCATTAAGTCACCAGTAGAGCGAGCTCTCCTGAAGCCATATTGGCGATCATTAAGTAATTCGTTGCACTCCAGATAATTCATAAAGTGAAAGTTTATAACGCTTTCCATAACTTTGGAGAGCGCTGAGCATATTGCAATGGGCCGATAATTATTGGGGTTGGTAGCCTCGCCTTTTTTTGGTACTGGCTGGACATTAGCAACCTTCCAACATGATGGAAATTCACCACAAGTGTAGGAAATGCTAAATAAATTCCTTAATGGGCGAGCCAGTGTTGCGGCACACTTTCGCAACACATGGGCTGATATGCCATCCGGCCCTGACGCTTTGTTAATGTTGAGGTTAGCAAGGACCTTTTTTACCGCCCTAGTTCGAAAGAAGATTCTTGGCATAGCCGAGGACCTTCTCTCGATGTTAGGCGGAAGTTGATTGCTATAAGGCAGAGTAGCATTCTTAGAAAAGATGCTAGCCAAAAGATTAGCTTTGTCAACGGGATCAGTGAAGATTTGGTCATTCATTAAGAGAGTTGGAATAGACGATGAAGACTGATTCTTCACTCTCTTAACAAACGACCAAAAGTTTTTACTACCTTTCGGTAGTAAAAGGATTCTTTTGCGCATTTCGAGCTCGTGAAGATGCTTTTCGCGCTGAATCGTGGCATTACAGCGATTTCTAGCCTCACTGCGAAGTCTTTCAGTATCGGCATTCCTATTGAAACGCCAATTTTGAAATGCTTCCTCTTTGGACCTGACTGCAATCCTGCAAGTCTCATTAAACCAAGAATGGTCCTTAGGTTTGATGCTAACTTTTTTATTAGGAATGAAGGACCTCATACCCAATAAAATAATTTCCTGTACCATTAAAGCCGCGGCATTTATGTTTCTGTCAGCGAAACACAATTTCCAATTGAAACTGCGATAATACAATATATACAAATAATACAATAAGTAAACTAGATGACATAGTCTGAATGCTGATTTGTGAGCTTTTGTTTTTTTCTTATTTCATCTGGTTAACCAGGCAAGTATGAATAGGGTATTATACAATCTGCATCACTTATAATCATTTATTGTCTTCAAAATGAGCCATCAAATAGTCATCTACGATTTATTTATAAAAAGTTATGAGCTCTTTAATATGACATCAAGAAACACAAAAACGTTATGCCAAAACAAGTAATACACTGAAGCTAAAAAGTTAGTTTGCTTCAAATTGTTGTGACGAAGAAGAGAAAATTCGTAGGTGGCCACTCGATAGCTGATTTTGAAGACAAGGGATTGTAGTAAGTAATTCAGTTAGTATAAAAAAGCAGAAAAATTTCGTGCGTTCTCTATGTAGCCTTCAACATAGCCAAAAATCTTGTTTTTGTTTTTTTTTTAAATTTTTAGGTTAGGATAACTCCTAGAAAAAAAAGGATATTGATATAATTTAAAAAAAATTTTGTTGACAAAGATATGTACTTTTTACTAACATAACAGGTTTTATGACAAAGTATTACACTGTCTTGTTACATAACCTCAAAAGTGGGAAAAATCACGAAAAATCTTATATTCTGGTAGTTTTTAGGTTAGGATATCTCAAAATTCTGTACCGATAGAACGATTTTATCAACGGATCTGAATTCAGCATCCAAAAGTTAGTTAAAAATGACTTTTCGTGTTCCTTTTTATTGATTTTAGTTTTTGCATGTTATTTTTGACTTAACTCAACTTTGCCAAAAACGGAAAATTCGATTTAAAAAAAAGCGCCTGACGGATTTTCTTAATTTTTTTTTTTTTTATATGATAAGGAAAGTACCCTGAACAAGAAAATATAAACGCTTTCCGAGTGATGCAACTTGAGGGTTAAAAAATGTTTTGAACACCCGTGATTGACTGAGTTTTATATAAACTCAAAATTGAAGTCTAAAATCGATGTCTCCATTAAAAAGTTAAATTTTTCATATACTAGAGATAAATCTTCTTTTAAAATTATTGTTCCTGATGATTCTTTTGCAACTATAAATGACATCAAATTCTGGCCTCAGAATACTTTTGTCCGTGAATTTGAGTATCGAAATAGTCGTAGAATATAATGTTGTTAATCATTCCGAAACAAATACTTTAAATGCTACTCCAAAAAACTAAATCTTAATTCTTTCTCTAATTTTTCTCATATTTATCAAAATGTCCAAGGCCTTAACACTAAACTTTCCGACCTTTACGAGTATATTAATAGCTTTGACTTTAAATCCGATGTTGTTGCTCTAATAGAATCTTTGCTTCGAGTAGGAGTTTTAAGCACAGGAATCTTTTGCTCCAAATTCCAAATCTTCAAAAAAGACCGTACTTCCAGAATTGGAGGCGGTGCCTTAATTGCTGTGTAAAATTCCTTTCTATCTAATGAGGTTATTGTTGATAGTGGTGATCTTGATCTTTATTAATTAATCTCAGTCACTTTAATTGTTCTATTACATGTTCTTACATTCCCCCAAATTCTGAACTTTTAGTCTACCAAAGTCATTTAACTTTAATAAAAACTGTAAATGAATTGAGAATAGGAAATGATATATTATTTGCGTTAAGAGACTTTAATCTTCCTTATTTATATTACCTGGAATAAGCTCGATGGCTCTTCATTTCTTATTTTATCCACCTTAAATAACTGTTTTTGTGATCTGTTTGATAGTTTTGCTGAGTTTTGTCTTCACCAGATGATATTTGCAATGTAAATAATAGAATACTCGACCTTGTATTTCCCGATAGTTTTACAAATGTATCTATCGAACGTTGCGACCCATTAGTTAATCCAGAAGATAAACACCATCCAACAATAAAAATAAATATTGATGTACCAACAACAACAGTTCACAATTATATAAAATCATTTTCGGACAGGTATAATTTTTGTTTTAAAAAAGGTGACTTTAAAAGGTTACATAATTTTTTAGCAAGAACAGACTGGTCATTTATGAGTACCACGGTACCAGTTTCAGAAAACGACTTAGATAGTTCAGTGAAATCGTTCACTATTACTTTCCAGAACTATTTTAATTTAGTAATTCCTAAAACAAAAGTAGTGTCTAAACAAAATGGTTCACCTTGGTCTAATAAAACTTTAATTATGATTAGAATAAAAAAACCGTATTTTTGAAAAATATAAATTGACGGGTTCATCCGCTGACTACATACAATATTCTCTTCCGCGGCAGATACCAGACTTATACTAAAGTCTGCTATAACAACTAGTTCATATAGACCGATCCCCGCTCGGTCAACAATATGATCTTATTATTTTAGTCGATGTTTTTATTCATAGCTATTTATTTTCATGCTTTCAAAATGATAAATTAAACGATGAGAATAATAATATGAAAAAACTCGGAAAGTATCGAATGGTATAGAAAATATCAAAAACTCAAATTTTTTTTTTGCTGAAATAGAATGCCCTAAAATAAATAAATGGGATATGCCACGCACCCAAATTTTCGTCTTTTGTATGGTGGCTGAAATATCATATCTTCAAAGGACCATGACTCGGAAAATAAGAATTCTATTGGAAAAATCCGAACAGGAAGATTGTGGCTATTTGATGCTATTAATAAAAAATAATTTCACCTTTCCTTGTAGCTACGCTGTAAGACTGAACACAGCGTTTTCTTCAAATTCAAGCGAGGATATTTAAAAATCCTGCAGGTATAATATAAGAATTAAAAAGTGCATTCCATTTTTTTCTGATTGAATTACACTGTTCAGCGAATTTTAGGTTTTTGTTTTTATCTGAGTTCAGACCATAAAATTATTATTCCTTGCTATTGACATAATAGAACTGCATTTACAAAATTTTTCCATCACGTCTCAATTTTCACATAAATTGACAAATCCAAAATCACGACTTACATCTGCGCGAAAATAAATTAAAAAATTTTTATCCGTCAGAATTTAAAAAAAAAAAAAATGTCAAACGATTCAGAAAATAGCAATAATTTCAAATCTGAAAAAAATTTTGAAATCGGTCCTGCAGATTTTTTTGTAGGCCCGTTTAATTGAGAAAATGTACTGTAAAAACCAACCATCTTTAATTACACAAATCTTGCCTAAATCAATACAAGATTAAAAAAAACTCTTCACGCTCTCTTGTGCGTCATTATTTTAGCTTTATTTTAATACCAAACTTAATACCAACTTATGGATTGGACCATGAATAACCAACTTATTTCCTTTTGAACAAAAAATTTTGTATTGATTTAGGCAAGATTTTTGTAATTAAAGATGGTTGGTTTCTGGTTTTTCAGTACATTTTTCAATTAAACGAGCATACAAAAAAATCTGCAGGACCGTTTTCAAAATTTTTTCAGATATGAAATTATTGCTATTTTCTGAATCTTTTGACATTTTTTTTTTTTAAATTCTGACGGATAAAAATTTTTTAATTTATTTTCGCGTGGTTGTAAGTCGTGATTTTGGATTTGTCAATTTATCTGAAAATTGAGACGTGATTGAAAATTTTGTAAATGCAGTTCTATTATGTCAATAGCAAGGAATAATAATTTCATGATCTGAACTCAGATAATTTTTTGCCGTTGAACAGTGTTATTAACCAAAATTTTAATTTTGATAAAAAGTGAGCGTGGCAATTATTGAACACAGCCTACTTTTCGTTATGCTTTAGATCATAGCTGCCCGTCTAGAGTAAAATTAAAAATATTTGGCACTCGCATAAAAAGTCGTGGCCCCCATGTAAAATTAATAAAAAAGAAAACAAATTTTTTAAAATTATTGAAAACAACAACCAGCAAAGATTTTTAAACTAACAGTTACTTGTGCGAGTGTTTTTTTTTTTAGCAAATCTAAAAAATCCTGAAAGTTCATAAAATGATCAAATTTGTTGTTGCCATTGTGTGTTGTTGTTTTTTTCTTTTCGATAGGAACCCTTGCGTTTTGTTGCAACAACCAAACACGCAGTCCTGTGTGGACGAAAAAACAACAACAAAACACAGTCTTGTGCGGTCGCAAAAAACAACAACAAAATTTACGTATATGTTGTTGCTGGTGGTCGATCGCAATTCTTCAAAATTTCGCATATACCGTTACTTGTGTGTGCGGTTTTCATTTTCAATAATTAAATTTTGCTGTGGCACGTGAGATCAAGTGATTTTCAAATAATGGCACTTTGCGATGGCACGCGTGGGCGGCTATGCTTTAGATACTCATGATCCAGATCCGCATACTAAATTTCATCAAAATATGTCGTACCATTTGCAAGAAATGACATTTAATGTGTTTTACTTGTATGGGAGGTTCCACGCGCACAGGCGAATTTTGCCAATTTTCAGTTTGTAGGTGGCTAATAGTAAGTAGACTCCCTACAGTTAAATCCAGAAAGATTGATTTAGTAGTTTTCTTTTTATAGCGTATTATATTTTTGTGGGCGGTGCCACGCCTTTCCACGAGTTTTCCCAATACAACGGCATATTACATATTAATTCTCGTTTTCAGTGGTATAATCTCTTAAATTTTCATTAAAATTGTTGAAGTCGTTTTCGAGTAATATTGAATTAAAATTTTCAATGGTTAAAAAGGGAGCGTGGTACTTTTTCGATTCCACCCACTTTTCGGTTATTACAAGACATTATTAAGCAGTACCTACATACCAAATTTCATTAAAATATCTTGTAATATTTGCGAGAAATAGCATTTAACGTATTTTGCTTGGATGGGTGGTTCCACGCGCAACGGCGATATTTCGTCCGCCTTCAGATCAGAGATGTCCTATAGCAATTAGGCTCTGCACAGTTAATTTCAGAATGATTGCTTTACTAGTTTTCTTTTAATACCGTTTTATATTTTTGTGGGCGGTGCCACGCCCTTCATCGAGTTTTTCCAATATAACGGTGTATTACATATTAATCCTTGTTTGTAGAGGTAACAACTCCTAAATTTTCATTAAAATTGTTGGAGTCGTTTTCGAGTAATATTGAATCAAAATTTTCAAGGGCTAAAAGGAGGGCGTGGCACTTCTTCGATTCCGCCCACTTTTATTAGAATAAGATATTATCAAGCCGTACCTGTTCACCAAATTTCACCCAAATATCTTGTATAACTTGCGAGTTATGACTAAATCAAATTTAAAATTTAGGGCAATGCCACGCCCCCTGGTGAGCATTTACAAAGTTCAGACCTAGCTCATTCTTCGTTGTATGCTCGTATCTAACACTGTTCCAGGTTTCATTAAAATAGCTGTAGCCGTTTTCGAGAAAAAATATTGGCACAGAATTAAGTACAAAAAAACAAACAAAAAAACAAACATACAATTTTAGCTCGTATACAACAACTATATTTTAAAATTAAAAAATAACTTAAAAGCTAACCCGCAACTGTTTTATAATTTTGTGAACTCTAAGGGAAAACAATCATACTTTCCATCAAGTATGTCTTACAATGGTGTCTTATCTTCATTTGAATCTGAGATCTTAAATTTTTTTGCCGATTTTTTGAAGTCTACATACTCTAATTTAAGATACAATTCAAATGTAGGATATCCGTATCCTTTAACATTAATAATTCATAATAATTTACCCATCCTGCCGCCAGAAATTGTTCTCCAGTACTTGAAGAAAATTAAAAGCTCCTATAACTCGGGACTTGATGAAATTCCTAGTTGTGTTTTAAAATTTTGTGCAGAGAATCTGAAATTTCCTTCAACCTTGTTATTTAATGCATCTCTTCGTTGTAGACATTTTCCTGATTTGTGGAAACAGTACTTCATAATACCTTTGTTTAAGTCCGGCAAATCTGACATAAAAAATTATAGAGGCATAGCTAAACTCTGTGCTATTCCAAAATTGTTCGAAAGTATCATTACAGACCATATTCAACATTATATTTTATCTTCTGTGTCTCCATTTGAACACGGTTTTCTTAAGGGTCGTTCATCCGTAACAAATTTGCTTGAGTTTACCACTACAATCATAAATGAATTTATAGCTGGTAAACAGACTGATGTCATTTATACTGATTTTAGTAAGGCTTTTGATAGTGTTAATCATGATCTCCTACTGTACAAACTGAACTTAATGGGTCTTCCAAACAATATATTCCGGCCTGTTCCGTAATCCGTGTGATTTCAATTACTTTTAATTTCGAAGACTTGTTGATTACTTTTTACTTTCGATGTGGATGTGAAGCCTATTCAACGACTGTTCAAGACGTTTAACTTTTCACAGTAGAAACGCAAACATTTTAGCTGTCAGTTAAAAAATACACACAAGTTAACAAGATTTATGAATCAAAATGCTTTTTATTAAATTTATTAACTTTAATTGAGTTTCACTTTAACAACGGCTGCTGCAATGCACTTGAAATTATAAATGCTCGCAATTTTCTCTGTCAAAATAATGTATAAGGCGAGAAGCCCAATTATGGGGTTTCCTCGGATTTGAGGGAATTCCAGAAAGTTTTTTTTCATGCTCAGTGCATTTTATTGGGTTAATTAGATGTTCTATTGCAATTTAAGAAATAAAATCAGGTGGCATCCTGTTTTCGAACTATTCTTACTAACACCATGATATAAAGAAATGTCAAATAATTCACACAAACACTGACTTCGAAAATGCCAATTTGCCGACTTTTTACTTGTCATCGGAAAAAATATTTTTTTAGTTAGAGTTTTTTATTCCAGCAATATTTACAATATTACATTTACAATAAAAATAAGAATTACTCGCTAAAAAAGGGAAAAACTATGGAGCTTATACGTGTGTATTTTTTTTTTTTTTTTCAATTTGATCTATAAAAAAGCAAAATTAATTGAAAAGTCGTAGCATAATGCCGACTTTTCAAAAAGTTTCGCATTCCACTTTATACCCACTTTCACGTGAAAGTGGAATTGGGAACAGGGCGGATTGTGTTGGTTATGCTCGTATTTGACTGCTAGGAAACAGCGTGTAGAATTCAAAAAAACTTATTCTATGTAAATATATTTCCATTACTTCTGGTGTTCCACAGAGTAGTCACCTTGGCCCTATCCTATTCTTGCTTTACATAAATGATCTTCCTATAATTATCAAAAATAGTAAAATTTCATTGTATGCAGATGATGTCAAACTCTTATTTCTCATAATTCACCATCATCACAATAGCTGTGTTCCAATGGTAGTGGATCTGATCCGGATCAGATCTGAACTCATTGGAACGCACACGGATTCAATTTAAAAAACTTGGTAGCATTGGCGAATATAAATACGAATGACATATCATAAATGTCATTGAATTTATAAAAACAAATTTAAGAAAGTTGAAAAAAAACTTAAATGTCTTCCAATATGTAAAAATTGTCCTCATTTTATTATGCCATTCAACAAATGGTTTAATTTAAACTTAAAAACTTTTTAATTAAAAATCAACTATAATGTGGTGCTTTCATTGAAGATTTAATGCGCAGGAAACGAACGCTCTGCCACCAATTCGCCGGATTTCATCGGTTTTTTTCTCCCGATGTGACAAATGACCAGGAAACTTGCAAGCTTTGATCGAACCGGATGTGACGTTGAATCTGATTGTGATCAACAATTCCAAAGCCAAGTCTAGTTATACCCTACACCCAGGGTATATTCACTTTGTCCTTCCGTTTGTAACGCAGAGAAGGAGGCGTGGTAGATATAGAAAAGTATATATATTCTTGATCAGCGTCACCTCCTGAGTCGATATAGCCATGTCCGTCTGTCTGGCTGGCTGGCTGGCTGGCTGGGTGGCTGGCTGGCTGGCTGTGTGTTGAAATACACTTTTTGGGAAAACTGAGAAAGATATTTCAATGAAATTTGGTACACTGCCTCCGTCATCAAAGTTAGCTCGGGGGATTGAAAAAGAGCGAAATCGGTCAACGGACACGCCTACCGCCCATACAAAAAATATATTCAAAATGCAATTTTAGGAGTATTTTTCACGACAATTCACCCAAAATACGCATAAATACTAAGAATTGTAAGAGCAAGCTTTGAAAAAAAAACTGAGCAAATTCGGACAAGAGGGCGGGGCACCTCCCATATAAGCAAAAGCTTCAAAACGCTATACTGAAAGCGTTTTATGAGATATTAGAACCAAATTTGACTTAGACACTAAGAATCATAAATAGAAGCTCTCAACAAAAACTGGGTGAAATCGGACAAGAGGGCGTGGCACCTCCCATATGAGCAAAAGCTTCAAAATGCTATACTGAAAGAGTTTTTTGAGATAATCCAACCAAACTTCACTCAAATACTACAGACTGTAAATGTACGCTCTAAGCTAAAACTAGAGGAACTCGGACAAGAGGGCGTGGCACCTCCTATATATGCAAAAACGTCAAAACACTATGCTGAAAACGTTTTTCACTCAGACACTAAAATCTATAAATGCAAGCTCTGAACAAAAACTGGGTGAACTCGGACCAGAGGGCGTAGCACCTCCCATATGAGCAAAATTTTAAAAATACTGCAGTGTAGGGTATTTAATGTTTGGCCAGGCCAAATTTTACACCCTTACTAGTTTTTCACTAATTTCTTTGATTTTTTTTGAAAGTTTAATCAATTTTGTTTTGTTTTTATACCCTACACCCAGGGTATATTCACTTTGTCCTTCCGTTTGTAACGCAGAGAAGGAGGCGTGGCAGATATAGAAAAGTATATATATTCTTGATCAGCGTCACCTCCTGAGTCGATATAGCCATGTCCGTCTGTCTGGCTGGCTGGCTGTGTGTGGAAATACACTTTTTGGGAAAACTAAACAAGATAATTCAATGAAATTTGGTGCACAGCCTTTGGCGTTAAAGTTAGCTCGGGGGATTGAAAATGAGCGAAATCGGTCAACGGACACGCCTACCGCCCACACGAAAAATATATTCAAAATGCAACTTTTTGAGTTTTTTCACGATAGTGCAACCAAAATACATATAAATACTACGAATTGTAAGCGCAAGCTCTGAACAAAAACCAGGAAAATTCGGACAAGAGGGCGTGGCACCTCCAATGTAAGCAAAAACTTCAAAACGCTATACTGAAAGCGTTTTTTGAGATAATCAAACTAAATTTTACTCAAATGCTAAGAACTATAAGTTTAAACTCTGAGAAAAAACTGGGCGAATTTGGACAAGAGGGCGTGGCACCCCCTATATAAGCAAAAGGTTCAAAACGCTATACTGAAAACATTTTTTGAGATAATCCAACCAAATTTCACTCAAATGCTAAGAACTATAAGTTTAAACTCTGAGAAAAAACTGGGTGAATTTGGACAAGAGGGCGTGGCACCTCTCATATAAGCAAAACTTTGAAAATACTGCTGTGTAGGGTATTTAATGTTTGGCCAGGCCAAAGGAAACACCCTTACTAGTTTTATTTAATGTATTTTTTTGACAGTATATGACAAACCGTCAAGAAATAAGCCAGTGCTACCAAATAAAACCCGTAATTTTCCGAACGCATTCATGGATCCAAAAAATGGAACTGAAATCTGAGCTGGTTCTGAATTTGTTTTTGTTTTGCTTGAAAGTGAATCTGATCCGGATCAGATCTGCTGCCATTGGAGCACAGCTAATATTTACTACAATCCGACCTAAATAATTAATCTGAATATTGCCAAGTAAATCGCATGGAATTAAATTTTAATAAATGTAAGAAAACGGTATTTTCAAGAAAATCTGCTCTAAGCTTCTCTTATTCCATCAATAGTCACACTCTGGTAGCTGTACGTAGGCTGCTATATATATTTCTGGCCTAATAATGAAAATGCGAATAATTATCATCAAAAATGGTTTTATTGTTTTTCAAAGTATTCTCCAGCATGATTTATACACTTTTGCATGCGCTCAAACCAATTGTCGAAGCACTTTTCCACTCCGATTGAGACACCTCCAAAACATGGTTTTTGAACGCTTTAACAGCATCTTTGGCGACGAAAATCGTTGACCATCATTTTTTTCTTGATGTGTGGGAAAAAAAGAAGTCATTGGGTACCAAGTCAGGGCTGTACGGCGGATGACTCATCAATTCGACGTTTTGACCGGTCAAAAAGGCGCTGGTTTGAGCCGATGTGATTCGTCTTCTCTTGTTCGTTTTTCGAATTTCTCCGAAGACTTCAGGCAAACAAATTGTGGTGTACCACTCAGAATTGACCGTCCTACGTTACTCAAGCGGAACAGTCGCCTCATGACTAGTTTTGCCGAAGAAACAGGCGACCATTTGCTTCGAAGTGCTTCTTCCACGAACAACTTTCGTTGGATTTGGCTCGTCTTCGAAGACCCACACGGTCGATTGCTGTTTTGATTCGGGCTCATACGCATAGATCCATGATTCTTCACCTGTGACGATCTTATAAACATCTTTTGAAGCACCGCGATCGTATTTTTTCAACATTTCTTTGCACCAATCTTCAGTTGTTCATGCAATATTGATGTATGCTTGTGGGAGAAATTCCCAATGCCTCTATCTCACGGTATGTCACATGACGACCTTGCATTATCAGTTCACGCACGGCATCGATGTTCTCTGGCACAACGGCCGTTGGACGACCTTCACGGAATTCGTCTTTGAGCCAGCGTCGGCCACGATTGAATTCATTAAATCCGTTTTTGACAGTGCTATAAGATGGTTCATCGCCATACAAAGAATTAAGTTCATCGATGCACTGTTTTCGAGATAGTCCACGTCGAAAGTTGTGAAAAATGATCGCACGAAAATGTTCACGAGTTAATTCCATTTTTTTGCCAAATTGATTTTTTCAAGTCACTGTAAACAACACAAATGATGGTCGTACGTCAAATCGTTCTGAGTAAGTTTATACTAAAAAATGTCAAACTTTCCAATGAAAATGTCAGATTGCACATGGCAACACTAAGTGTTACCTAGGCCAGAAATATATATAGCAGCCTACGTAGAAAGGTTTAATGATCTAGGAGTCATGCTTGTTCCAAAGCTCCAGTTCAAATTCCAAATAAATTTGACCATTAACAAAGCTAAAGGTGTTCTTGGCTTTATCAAGCGTTGGGCCAAAGAATTCAATGATCCTTCTACAACGAAACTCTTTACACTGCTCTTGTGAGGCCTATCCTAGAGTACGCATCACCTGTGACTGATTCCATTTCAATTCATACGGTGAGCACTTAGGTTTGCGTATCAACTGCAAACTAGCAAAATATTTTTCTACAATCAAAATAAGGGAACACGTATTTTTTTTTGATTTGAACCAAAATTGGCGATTTTATGGCGTTTTGTAGAAATTTTGCCCAAAATTTAATTTTGAAAAAATCATGAAGTACAATCGGTTTTTCTAACCGCATTTAACGTGAATCAAAGTTTATTTGATGCTCCATGGTACAGTCAAATTGTACGATGACCTAGAAAAAATTTTTTTTCCTTGATGTTTTTTAAACCACTAAAAAAGCTTAACGTCAGAAACGTGACCTCCCCACCCTTGCGCATTAGCCGCCATCTTGAAATATGTTTGATTCAATTTATCTCGTTTCCTGTTGCACGGACAGAAAAAATTTCAAACAAAAATTACGGGCAATAAAATTCTACGTTTTTTTGATCTCGAACGCGATATCCATAAGTTGATATTTTGAGCGGTAGAGGCTGCCAAAGTTACAAGAAAACAGTTTTTTCCATTTGCATCCGCTGGGTGTTGATTTTTCAAAAAGTTGTGATAACATAATTTGTAGCGCTTACAAAAACAAGCACAATAGTGTTTAAATGAAGTGATTATCTTAATTGGTTCTCGAGTAATTAAGTATTATGTGATCAATGTTCAGATAAAAAACATAAGCAATAAATTAAAAAAAAAAAAATTAAATTTTTTATACGCATTTTATTTTTAACTTGTAATAACTCGAGAACCAATTGAGATAATCATTTTATTTAAAAACTATTTTGCTTGTTTTTTCAAGCGCTAAAAATTTTGTGGTCCCAACATTTTGCAAAATTAACACCCAGTGGGTCAAAATGGATAAAACCCGATTTTTTGTAACTTTGGCAGCCTCTACCGGTCGGAATATCATTTTATGGATACCGCGTCCCAGATCAAAAATACTTCAAATTTTATTGCCCGTAATTTTTGTTCAATATTTTTTTCTGTGCGACCAATAGGAAACGAAATAAATCGAATCAAAAATATTTCAAGATTGTGGCTGAAGCGCAGGGGGGGCGAGGTCCCCTTTTTGGTTTTAGGCCTCTACAGTGGTCCTATAAACATTAGGCAATAAAAATTGCAGTGCGCAATTTTTTTTAGGTCTTTTTACATGTTTACGTACATTTTAGGACATATTTACTGTACTATAACTTGAGAACCAATTGAGGTAATGACTTCATTTAAAAATTATTTTGCTTGTTTTTGCAAGCACTTCAAATTATGTTATGACAACTTTTTGAAAAATCAACACCCAGTGGGTGCAAATGGAAAAACTGATTTTTTGTTACTTTGGCGGCCTCTACCGCTCAGAATATCAACTTATGGATATCGCGTCCCAGATCAAAAAACGTGGAATTTTATTGCCCGTAATTTTTGTTCAAAATTTTTTCTGCCCGTCTTACAGGAAACGAGATAAATTGAATCAAACATATATCAAAATGGCGGCTAATGCGCAAGGGTGGGAGGTCACCTTTTTGACGTTAAGCTTTTTTAGTGGTTCTAAAAACATTAAGCAAAAAATATTGCAGTGCGCAATTTTTTCTAGGTCTTCATACATTTTTTGACAACTTTGTTGTATTACCATGAAATTCTTTTACGTAATATGGAAAAAAATAATTTCTTTAACCCTTACTTTCCTCAAAATTGACATTTATATTTTTAACAAAAATACTAATTTTCTCAAAAACACCATCTTTTTTTGAAAATTTACACATTCTGGCTTTTTTTGTTGTAAGTGTAAAATGTGGAATTTTTAATGTTACAATTGCGTTCTTGTCTACAAAATGAATAAGAAAAATTACACAGGTCTGTTTTCACTTTCCTATATGGTTTTGCGATACTGATTCCGAAAATTGCACTTATATTCTTCTACCATTTTTGGTTTTCAAGATATCTTGAATAACTTGAATAAAACCTATAAATTTAAAAAACCGAATTCTTTATTTTCGAGACACGAAATTCATTCATAATAAGTAAGATGGAAACTAAATACACTCAAGGTATAGAAAACCAAGCATTGTTTGTGTTTTTTGCGATTTGACTGTACCTAGGCTTTGGTTTTTTCGGAAGTTCTCGGGATTTTTATTTATTTATATTTTACACATCTCAATACTTTAAGACTTAACAAAAAGTTTATAAATTGGCACTGATCATTTATAATTTCAATAGATTTTTTTAAAATAAGTAATAATGCACATAGAAATATGGAATAAGCTTATACAATTGCATAAGGTTTAAAACTATTTTTTTTTTTTTATTATTATTAATTTCTTATTATTAGGTGTACAAATATGAAACCGGTAATGACATCTAGCGGTCGATAGCCGTATATGTTTGAGCTTCCGAACCGTACCAAATGTCTTAATTGTTCATTCTGTCATCTGTCAACAATATTCAGTTCACAATTTGTCAAGTTTCATACAACAACGCATTTTTTCCGCTCGTAAAGATGTCGAATTTTGTGCCTGAAAACTCTCATTTGCGGGAAGCCAGGCTCGCCAAGCAAAACAGAAAAGGTTTTCTCCATCGAATCATCACTGGCGATGAAAAGTGGATTTATTTCAACAATTCCAAACGAAAAAAATCATATTTGAGCCCCGGCCAACGACCCAAATCAACGCCAAGACCAAATCGCTTCGGCCGAAAGACAATGCTGTGTATTTTCTGGGATCAGCGTGGTGTTATTTGGTATGAGCTACTAAAATCAGGTGAAACAGTTACTGGTGCACGCTACCATCAACAATTGATCGCTTTGAACCGTGCTATACGTCAGAAGAGGCCCGAATTTCAACTTCGCCATGACAAAATTGTATTCCAAGATGACAACGCATCGCCACATCGAGCAGCGGTCAATAAAAACTTGATAGAATCGTACAACTGGGAGCCCCTGCCCCACCCGCCGTACTCACCGGACCTGGCGCCGTCCGATTACTATTTGTTTTCATCGATGGGACACGCACTCAACGATTCGCACTTCAATTCTTACGAGGAAGTGCAAAAATGGCTCGATGAATGTATAGCCTCAAAAAACGAAAAATTTTTTTGGCGAGGAATTCTTAAATTGCCTGAATGATGGAAAAGATGTGCAGCTAGCGAGGGGAAGTACTTTGAAGATTAAATTTGGAATCATTTTCGCAAAATAAACGTGTTTTTTTTAAATAAAAATTACCGGTATCATATTTGTACACCTAGTAACCATATGTTTCAATGATTGTTCTCTTTAAAGTATTTACCAAGTTCATTCCTAAATCGAGCTGCATTGACTATGCGTTTTATATAATTGGGGAGAGTATTTCAGAGACGTACTGAATATACAAAGAACTGTCTTTCAGAGGTTAAAGTAGAGTGCCTGACAGGAATTAGATTATTGTTGCGCTCAGACCTTGAAAAACGAATTTTATCAAACAGATAGCTGGGTTCAAGTGTGCAGATAATTACACAGGCCGACAAAATTTGATCAAAGTACATACCCAGAAACCGGACTATATATTTCCGTAGGTTTTCGATGCGCTGATTCCGAATCTGGTCGCAGAATTGCTCCATCACGTCAGGTTTTTGAGATATCCTAACCTAAAAGTGCCAAAAATGACGATTTTTCTCAATTTTGAGGTTAAATAGCTCTAAGGATTTTATTTTTCTTGGAAAACTATGAACGATATTTTAAAGTACTAGTCTTTTTCTTTCAAATGCCGTTGAGTTTGTTTGAATATCTTTTTTTTTCTCTGAGATATGGCATTTTGAAGAATGCATATAAGAGGATTTCCCTATATATACACAGACAGACACAGACACAGACATGCATTCTTACATGCATTCTTCAAAATGCCATATCTCAGAGAAAAAAAAAGATATTCAAACTAACTCAACGGCATTTGAAAGAAGAAGACTAGTACTTTAAAATATCGTTCATAGTTTTCCAAGAAAAATAAAATCCTTAGAGCTATTTAACCTCAAAATTGAGAAAAATCGTCATTTTTGGCACTTTTAGGTTAGGATATCTCAAAAACCTGACGTGATGGAGCAATTCTGCGACCAGATTCGGAATCAGCGCATCGAAAACCTACGGAAATATATAACCTGGTTTCTGGGTATAATTTTTGTCGGCCTGTGTTATTATATAATAATTTTTAGATACAAAACAACCCTAGATCGTATTGAATTTTCGAAGCTTAAGCCATACAGATTGCTTGCAAAAATGGAGATGTGATCAAACCGTTTCAGACCATAGACGTACCGGATTATATTGTTAAATGCAACCTGTAACTTGCGTTTATGTGCTGAATCACAATTTGCATAGACCTCACATCCATAGGCATAAGATGAGTTTTAGCGATGAGCATCCGAATGCTTACTGGTAGATAAAACTGGGTGTCCCATAACATTCTTAGTAAGCCGTACACCTTACCAACATTGTAAGTAATGTGATCATTCCAGGACAACGTTTTATTAAATATCACTCCCAGGTCCTTTGCTTTTTGTACATATTCAATATTAGTGTTATTTATAGTTATGCTAGATAGGCTAGAAGTAACAATATTTTTTTTTAAGATTACTACACCTTTTCAAGTTCAAAATGAGAAAGTGTAAAATCATAATGAGAATGTGTAAAATTATAATGAGAATATACATATAAATTGATATTGAGAATTGTAAATTAATATTGAGAAAGTAAAAATTGATAATAAGAAATGTAAATTTATACTGAGAAAATTTAAATTAATAATGAGAAATGTAAATTCATATTGAGAAAATATAAATTGATAATGAGAAATAGTAAAATGATAATGGGAATCTGTAAATTGATAATGAGAAGTGGAAATTCTTACTGAGAAAATAAAAATTAATAACACTATGCAACAAATGAGTAAAAATTTTTTCCCCAGGGAATGCCATTATTATTTATATGAAAATGAGCTGCTAATTCCGAAAATCGCATTATTTTTTTTTTTTATTTCGTGTCGTTTTTGAGATATCGGTCATTTTCGGTTTTCGGACCAAAAAAAAAAAAGATAGTTCTATTTAAATACAAATATCTCAAGACGTAATGTTTGCATTCAAATGTATTATATGTCATATTAAAGGTAATTAAATTGCCTACAAATGATATTCACATCACTTTTTGGTTGGTTTGTTAGTTTCGGCGAAATAATTTGATTTCTAAAAAAAACATTCTTTTTTTTCGAAAAAATTAACAAAAAATCAAAATCAACTGCAAATTTATACAAGAAGGTATAATTTATAATTTTTTTTGTTTTTGTATCATAGACTATATATTTGTGAAGAAAATAAGATACCACTTAAAAAAATCGATGGGAAAATGCAAAAGTTGTATACAATTTATTGATAAATTACTAAAATGCGTTTTTGCCTATTTTTTTCTGTTTTTTTTTTTAGTTAACTGTCGATAATTTGAAACTTTTTGTAAAACACCTGAGAAAATCCAAAAAATTCTTAAAGTTAGCGTTAAAACAAAATATCCGTGTCTCGTCGTTTTTCTCCTTACATTTGAGGTGTATCATGTGTTCAGTAAACTTATGCAGGATATTACGAGGAATATTTTTGTAGACAATTTTAACCCTCTAAAACCCCCACATGTAGGTCTTTTAACCTAAATGTGGGGGGGTCAAAATGACCCACATGTAAGGGTCTTAGAGGGTTAAAATTGTCTACAAAAATATTCCTCGTAATATCCTGCATAAGTTTACTGAACACATGATACACCTCAAATGTAAGGATCATATAGTTATTTGCATCGATTTAACACAAGAATGCGTTATTTTTGTTTTTTTCATGTACAGTGGATTCAAAAACTTCAAAAATCGATTAAAAAAACATCTGACGTGCTGGAGAAAAACGACGAGACACGGGTATTTTTTTTAACGCTAACTTTAAGAATTTTTTGGATTTTCTCATGTATTTTACAAAAAGTTTCAAATTATCGACAGTTTACTAAAAAAATCCGAAAAAAATAGGCAAAAACGCAGTTTAGTAATTTATCAATGAATTGTATACAACTTTTGCATTTTCCCATCGATTTTTTTAAGTGGCATCTTATTTTCTTCAAAAATATATAGTCTATGATACAAAAACAAAAAAAATTATAAAAAAGTTATTTCTTCTTGTATAAATATGCAGTTGATTTTGATTTTTTGTTAATTTTTTCGAAAAAAAAAAAATGTTTTTTTTAGAAATCAATTTATTTCGCCGAAACTAACAAACCAACCAAAAAGTGATGTGAATATCATTTGTAGGTAATTTAATTATCTTTAATATGAAATACAATACATTTGAATGCAAACATTACTTCTTGAGATATTTGTATTTAAATAGAACTATCTTTTTTTTTTGGTCCGAAAACCGAAAATGACCGATATCTCGAAAACGACACGAAAAAAAAAAATAATGCGATTTTCGGAATCAGCAGCCCATTTTACATATGAAATAGATAGTGGCATTCACTGGGAGATTTGGCTGTTGCATAGTGTAATTAGAAGATATAAATTTATAATGAGAATATTTAAAATCAAAATTAGAATATAAAAATTCAAAATGAGAAGCTGTTATTTTGTGAAATAGATGCAAAATTTTTTTATTAAGTGCATCAAAATATCTACTCTCCAGCACTCATATTGTTAAATGCAAATCCTTAAAAACGTGGTTGAGTGTTGTACAGCTCTCCATTATTGCAGCCGCTGTTCGCACACACAGAGCGCATTATCAGTGGTTATATGAAGATTCGATTTGACATTCATCTTAACTTTAGCACAAATGTTCTCAGTAGGAATGAGCATAGGCGAATAAGGACCCAGACGCAAAACTGTTGCTTCTCCTGCCGAATGCTCCACCACTGTTGCGCCTATGTTCTAATGATTTGGGGCGTTATTGCAAACTATGTTTAACTAAGTCTCATGCATTATTGTATCTTTCTTGTCATCGCTCTATGACCATTCCAGCCCAATTACCACATGTATTGGTAGTGAATGATCCCCTCCTACGAAATATTCTCATTTTGTTTTTACATTTTCTCATTATGAATTTATATCTTCTCATTATCAATTTTTATTTTCTCAATAAGAAATTCTTCTTCTCATTATCAATTTACAGGTTCCCATTATCATTTTATATTTTCTCAATATGAATTTACATTTCTCATTATTAATTTATAGGTTCTCAATATGAATTTACATTTCTCATTATGAATTTATACTTTCTCAATATGAATTTACAATTCTCAATATCAATTAATATAGTCTCATTATAATTTTACACATTCTCATTATGATTTTATACTTTCTCATTATGATTTTACACTTTCTCATTTTGAGCTTGAAAAGGTGTACCATTGGGATTTTTTTGGATTAATTGATAGCTTATTATCAGTAGCCCATTGACTTATTTTCTTTGTGTTTTCATTAAGAAATGCTATGCAGTTATTCATATCGCTATAGTCACACGCACAGTAAATTTGGACATCATCAGCATACATATGTGTTTGAACTCTACTAATGGTTGTGAGGAAATCATTGGTGTAGACGGAAAAGAGAAATGAGAAACTGTGATGACGTTGATGACCCAGAAGAAGCGCACTGTGATCTTCCATTCAGATATGAGGATATAAGGCAGGTAGCCGAGGACGAAAAATTATAATAATTACTGAGCTTATAGACGAGTATTAGATGGTTAACGTTGTCAAATGCTTTAGAATTGTCCAGCAGTATTAAAAAGTTAACCTTACCTTCATCCAGGTTCAGTCTTAGGTAGTCTGATACATACAGGACTACCGAGATGCAGCCACGCTTGGCTCTTAATGCGGACTGTCTATCAGTTAAAAGCTTTTTATCAGTGAAGTATTTGTTTATTTGGTTATATGTATATAATTATTTCAAGTGCTTTCGATAGAAAAGGGAGGATTGCAATGGGACGAAGAACTGGAATAATTTTTGCAACCTTCCATAAATTAGGAAACTGAGACGACATTCAAACAAGTATTAAATAGATTAGTTATGTAAGGTAAAATTATTGGAAAAATAAGTTTAAGGAATTTTGGATGGATACCATCCAGGCCGACTGCATTTGATTTTACAGCCAAAATATTACTAAGGACATCACACAACTAAAACTAAAATTAAATATTGCACTTGGAGACGGGGTATGTATAGGTTGAAAAGTATCAGGTACGGAATTATCACAGGAGAAAGTAGTAAATTTTTTATTTAGTTCATCAAGGTCAAGATCTATATTTTGCTTTTTTTTCACTCCAAGGCCTACATTTCTAATCAAGTTCCACTTAGATTTAGAACTGCAAGCAGTAGAAAAATTATTGAAATAATAGCGCTTTTTACATGCTCGAATGTGCTTCGTGACTACATTTCTTAACTGCCTGAAAGATTCAAGATCTGCATGGAATTTGTACCTTTTCCATTTGTTATAGGTTTTATCGCGTTCGAATATAAGTGATTTTAAGAACGGTGTGAACCACGGCTTTTCATTCGGCCTGATAAATTTAGTTTTTAAAGGAACATGAAGTGAAAAAAGACTTTAAACGTGTTGCTGTATGAAATTAGCCTGATCATTTATCGAAGTCATATTATAAATGTGCGTCCAATGAATATTCCTACAATATAAAGACAAATTGTTAAGGTCAATATTTTAAAAATCACGATATTCTATCACAGAAAGAGTACTTATCGCAGTGAAACTATATGTAAGAAACAACAGATCATGTTTTGAAAAACATGGAGCTGACAATTGATCAAAAAAGAGACATTTGGATTTATAACTTATAAAAAAAACGTCTAGTAATGTTCCTGAATTACTGGAAAAGTGAGTAGGCATCGCGATATTTACCGGATACAACCCCAGGCTTTCCATATTTTCAATCAAGTGACTTTCCTGAAGCAAATCAGAGTTAAATCTCCAGCTACAATAATGTCGGAAAAGGGAAGTGTAATATTAGAGAGACTCTCCATGAGTAATTCATAATTAGTACTCCTATGCCTTCGGTATACTGTTCCAAAGAAAATTTTTTGATTATTATGCACTAATTCAATAAACAAGAACTGAGTCTCGCTTAAAGTCTCACTACAGGTTACGATATTTGTCTTGTGACATTGCTTTACATAAATAGTAACGCCTCCTCCATGGCTTAAGCGATCAGCGCGGTACCGACTTGAACGATCTGCACGGTACAGAGTGTATCCGTTTATACTTAAAAAACTATCTGCGTCATTAGTGTTGAACCAGATTTCCGATACACAAACAATGTCAACATCAGAGGTCTCAAAAATGAAACCAAATTCATCGACTTAGGGCGTTTTTGCGCCCATCGCTTTTTTGAAAAGCTTGGGTCCTCAAATTTATGTGTACTTAATTTCAATATATATATACTGTTCAAAGAGTTGCGTGCAAGAGGGGCGTAGTGCGACTTGGGGCGTTTTTGCATAAATCAGTTCGCAGTAGGAAAAACGGTTTTTACTCAAAACCAAGGTGCCGAACGAAAAAATTTTATATGGCAAAAAATGCTTAGAATTGTCCAAAGAGTACGTGCGATTTTTTTTAGATTTTTTTTTTTTTTAGCCAAATTTTGAAAAATTATAAAATGTTCAAAAAAATTCACACATATTTTTTGGACGATTCTAAGCATTTTCTGCCTTATACACTTTTTTCGTAAGGCACCTTGCTTTTGAATTAAATCCATTTTTCCGGCTGGGTAAAAAAAATGCTATGTTTGAGTGGCCATATTTCAATAAATTTTTAGCCTAAGAAATTTTTAAATAAAGCATTTTAAAGGAAACTTTATCTCTTTATTTTTTATCAAATTTTGTCTTTACCTATCTTTGATCCAAAAAAAGTTATCGTCAAAAGAATAAAAAAAGACATGAATTCGAAAATTTTTTTTGATTTCAATATTCTATAAATTCATTAAAATCCATTGCGCCGCTTTTGTGTAATATTGAATCAAAATATTCAATTCTTTAAAAATGGGTGTGACACTCTTGCCATCTCATCCACTTTTCGCTATTTATAATCAGCAAACTTAACCACAGTTTGCGAAATATTGCCAAATAAATTCTAATTTTAAAGCATTTCGTTACCTTAATGTAGAAAGGCCCTAACTAACAAATTTCGAATTTTACAGGAGGAAGAAAAAACTTAATAAAAACTAAAAAAATAACGATACGAAATTTTTTTTGATGCAATTTTAAATAAAAAGCGGTGAAAAATCTAGTATTCAAATTATATTGTATTTCTTTTACTTTATATAAAGTTATGTTACATAGGGCCTTTTGCGTATGAATTTCTTAAAAGTTATTGTGAGTTAGGGCTTTTTGAAAAAAGTGGAAGGTTACGCGTTTATCGTAAAATATTGAAGTTTTCCATAAAAAATGTTTCTAAAATATAGACTAAACTATAAAGGAAATACATAAAACCCAGAAGTCAATCAAATTAGGTTGCATAGGGTAAATTATCATAGAAGTAAGCGCAGTCTGCAGGCATAAATTTTTTCAAATCTTGCAAATGATCCCACTTTTTTTTGGTGATTGGAATTTTATCCTTATAAAGACAACCAGGAGTGATTTCTTTGGTACAATACTTCGATCTCTGAGGAAGGAGCTCATAGTCGGCATTTATGTCTGTCTTAAAGTAAATTGATTGCGAAGAGTCATATCCAAGGGCTCGCAACGTATTAACAGTGGGAGCGCCACTGCTTCTGCCTGAAATTTTGTTGAAGATATAGTTTAATGAAATGTTTAATTTTGTATGATAATAATGCAGACATAGATATGCTTACCTGGTCGAATTGATGAATAACGCTTAGGAATACGATCGAAGTCCAAGAAATCATCGTAATGCAACTGCTGTGCGTCCAAAGGCTTGGGAAATTTGCGTGCCCCTTTTATGAGCTCCACAAACTGAGAGGGCAAGTATATTAACTTTTTACTTATTTTCCTCTCAATAAGGGAGTGAGTTGCATCGCACTCCATTTGTGTGTGACCTCTTATTAAATACTTTTGTTCGATGGACACGTTTTTCTCCTTACAAAATGACAGCAAGGCATTAGACAATACGGCATTTCGATTTTGGTAGAAGCAACCATCTGAGTAAAGGATTATGTGATTGGTCTCTGGCGATTTAGCAAGAAAGTTTGTTAGGTGTTTTGTTATGCATGTCGCGAAAACTGAAACTACAAGAGTGCCGTCCGATTCATCCCAAACGTAGTTCTGAGATTCGTGTGTGACAACATTGTACATTGTAAAGTTATGAACTTGTAACTTCATTTTATAATACGCAGCAGTTGCATTTAGTTGTGGCACTAGTTTCACTGCTTGCATATCCATACAGAATACTGTGCATAAGCCGGACTGGGCATTTATTACGTCATTTTCTTTTTCTTCTCTCATTTTTTCAATTTGTTCTCTGTGCTTTTCATATTCTTCAGCTGATAAATTATTTGTTTTAAATGAAACGCACAAGTCACACTCATCATTTTTCGGTTTGAAAATAGAAAAGTTCGATTCCTTAATCATTTGTGAGAAAATTGGATATGACAACTTCATATTTGTATTTTCTTTGTTCGATTCAGTCTCTTTAACATATAGCTTATAAATTTCCTGATACGAAGAGAAATCCTTTTGGAAATATAATTTTTTCGTCCGTTTTCTACAATAGTGAGACTCCATCTTCGGTAGCTCACCTAGCCATTTTCGTAAATAAGCGTGTCTTTGTTGATTGAGTTGGCCACCTTCGGAACAGCGCTTAACTTTACTGCGCAAATCTGAGGAATCATCGGGATGAAGCTGAGTGCCATGTTCTCCACTATTGCTTATCCAATTTCTAACTGTTTTTTCTTTCAATCCCAATGTCGAAAGGAACATTTGTCGGCAAACTTGTAGGCGTTCAAAATTGTGCCTCAAAAAATATGATTTCGATTGTGTACGAATAGAATTTTCAGAACAAACTTTTTTTATATTGACACAGGTAACAAGACTTGTCACATATAGGCGTTTTTGATCCCAGGACATCTCCCAAAACTTTGAAAAAATTTCATTCCGCATGCTATTGTCAAACGCAGAGCAGTTTCTTAAGGAACTTTTTTTACAAAAACTAGATGAACAAGCCATTCCTAATTTTCTTGCAGTTTTTTGTATAAGTCCATTTTGCGAAACACTGAAATATTCTTCGCCTTTCATTCGCTTATTTTGATTTGCATTCCTCTTCCATTCTGGAGGGCTTGCAACTTTCTTTCTCTTGCGAACACTTCTTTCTACTATTTTCAAGTTTTCTTCAGAGTTTTCAGCTGTGTTGTCCATTAAATTGTTAGTTTTTATAATTCCCACTTTAAATACTTTCTGATTGTCATCAAATAACACCACGTTGTCATAAGCAAAGAAGAAAAACGTCAGTAAAAGAAATGCAACAAACAGTGCTGCCACATTACATTTGAGTTAGGGCTTTTTGTTTAAAGAATTTTTTGAAATCAGTTAGGGCTTTTTTTAAAATGCGTGTATATCCGTTATTTTTGATCACGAAACATAGTTTTTTTTTCAAGATGGTGTATTTGGGGGCGGTTTATCGAAATATGGAAAAAAGTCGATTTTGAAAAAAATGTTAGTTAGGGCCTTTCTACATTAAGGTAACGATTTGCTACGCCCTTCTATGAGTATCTACAGGATTAGAATTGATCCCAGTCTTAATGTTATACTAATATAGAACATTGTACCAAATTTCGTAAAATCTCTATAACCGTTTGCAAAAAAATATTTACCAAGTGCAAAACTTAGATGCAAATGTATGCATGCATTTTATAAAATTAAAATTTTAAAGAAACAAACAAAAACGCACATTTATAAATAATTGGGGTGAAAGTATATTTCATTTCCCTCATTTAAAAAAAAAAAATCATTAAAATCGGAACAGTTTTGCCGGTTTCCCAAGCAAAATGCTAACGTTACCAGGTGCAAAACTTAGATGCAAATGTATGCGTGCATTTTATAAAATTAAAATTTTAAAGAAATAAACAAAAAAGCATATTTATAAATAATTGGGGTGAAAGTATATTTCATTCCCCTCATTTAAAAAAAAAAAATCATTAAATTTGGAACAGTTTTGCCGGTTTCCCAAGTAAAATGCTAACGTTACTCCAGTGATAGTCAAATGGATTTACGTAAAAACGCCCTATAATTTAAATTTTTCCTTCTTCGATAATTCTGTCTGTCAATATGCGTTAGTATTATATGTTAGCGGTAATTATTTACTCATTTTATTAATGTTAATTGAATAAATTTGTTTTTCAAGGTTTAAATGATGGTTTGTTATTTTTTTCAGCATTAAGAAACTTTAAATTGAATTATCTCGAAATGCCATTTTTCGACTTGGGGCGTTAATGCACGCAACGCCTCAATTGATTGTATGTAATAGAAACGACAAGTACATAGCATGCAAATCGATTTATTAGTTTTTTTTTCAATTACTTTCATGTAATTGTGTTGTGCTGTTCTGAGTATGTAACAAGAAGTTATCCCTCTGGTTCCCACACTCTTCCTAACATGGCTGCCTTCATATGTAAGCCGTTTGAAACTAATACGTTTACCTTCATTGAATAGTAGAAGAGTAATGCTTAATATAACTTTTTGCATAAAATTATTAAAGGCGAAACGAATTCACCAATTTTACTTCCGCTGAACAGCAGAGCAGTCCGGTCTGCTACGTTACACGGATGCGCCTCTAGGAACGTTCGTAAAAAAAAAATAAAAATAAAAAATTGAAGCTTCTTAAGGAAAGGTTTGAAAACAAGTCGATAATTTTTTAAGCCCATATTAAAGAACTGTTTGAAATGCCTCTACTTCCACGGCAAAATCCTTCCAATTTAAGAGAACTAATAGATAATGTAAACTCTCATTTACGAGCACTCAAATCGTTAGGCAGCATGGAAGATATCGCTAACGTCGTCATTTATTATCTCATTCGCTCTAAAATTGATACTGATTCGTTGAAGAAATGCGAAAATTTGCCTTCATGGCAAATTCTCTTGAATTTTCTCTCAAGTCGTTGTATTGCAATGGAAAATAGGGAACTTAACTGGTCAATTACTAGCTCCACGCCTTCCTGCGATGGCAGTCACTCGATATTAAGTTGTCCAAAATACCTAAAATTGTCACCTATGCAACGCTATTTCGAAGCTAGAAAGTATTCGCTTTGCACTCTTTGCCTGTTAGGTAATCATTCGTCTCAAGCTTGTGTTGGTACTCATTGCTCGGAATGTAATGGCAATCATAATTTATTATTGCATAGAGGAAAAAGACAAAGCTTGACTAGAACAACAGCGCCTGAAGCGGCTGCTAAAATTTCTCAGGCTAATAAGGTTCCGAAAAAAGTTTCTGATACAGCGCAAATCGTAAATAGTACACAGTTCAGTTCCCTTTATAATTCTTTACTGGTTTCGAATTCTACGAAATTTCTGGCAGCAGCTATAATGCTAGTAAAAAACTGTTCTGAAAGATTTTTAGAGTGCAGGGGTATCTTGGACTCTGGTAGTCAGTTGAATTTCATTTCCGAAAAATTGGTCAGTAAGTTACGACTAAAACTGCACCCTAATCAAACAGCCATAAGCGGTACCGGAAATGCAACCACTGAAGCCGTCGGAATGGTAACCACCGTCATTCGATCAAAACTCACCAACTTTTCAGAGACGTTACAGTTTTTAGTGTTGCCAAATATTACTCTGTATTCTCATAATGTTCCGGTAGGTGCAAACACGTTAAAAGAACTTATGTACCTATCCGAGTTACTCAGTTTGGGGAAATTTGATCTTCATAAATGGTGTATGAGCTAGTCAGCAGTTGATCAAGCTTTCATTGGTGCCTTAGAACAAGAACCCTTAGAAATTTTCACAGACAACGCCGCTAAGACCCTAGGAGTACATTGATATTCTTCACAAGATGTTTTTGGATTTTCTTGTTCCGCTAAAAGTTCACCTAAAATAACGAAAATAATTGTGTTGTCGGAACTAGCTCAGCTCTTTGACCCCTTAGGATTAATTAATCCTATAACTGTCTTAGGGAAGGTATTTATGCAGTAGGGTGCAGCAAAATTCAAAAAAAAAAAAGTGCATCATAAATTATCAGTACCTGGAGACCGATCCCTGCTCGGTCAACAATCTTATCTTATCATTTTAGTCGATGTTTTTATTCATAGCTATTTTTTTCAATGAAATTCGTACCTTTTCACCTCCAAAGCTTTCAAAATGATAAATTAACCGATGAGAAAAATAATAAGAAAAAACTCGGAAAATATCGAATGGTATAGAAAAATATCAAGAACTCCAAATTTTTTAAGAGAATTAGAATGACCTAAAATAAATAAATGGGATATGCCACGCACCCAAAATATTTCGCCTCATGTATGGGGGCTGAAATATCTTACCATCATGCCTCGGAAAGTTCATTAAATTTTTTTTTGTGCATGAGTTATTAACTAAAATTTTTATTTTGGTAAAAAGTGGGCCTTACCATTATTGAACAAAGCCCACTTTTCGTTATGCTTTAGATACTTGTAATCCAGGTCCGCATACCAAATTTCATCAAAATATGTTGTACCATTTGCAAGAAATAGCATTTAATTTGTTTTACTTGTATGGGAGGTTCCACGCGCACCGGTGATATTTTGCCCACTTTCAGGTCGTAGGTGCCTAATAAAAAGTAGATTCCCTATAGTTAAATTCAGAAAGATTGCTTTAGTAGTTTTCTTTTTATAGCGTATTATATTTTTGTGTGCGGTGCCACGCCCTCCAACGAGTTTTCCTAATATAACAGCACATCACATATTGATACTTCTTTTCAGGGGTAAAATCTTTGAAATTTTCATTAAAATTGTTGAAGTCGTTTTCGAGTAATATTGAATCAAAATTTTCAATGGTTAAAAAAGGGGCGTGGCACTTCTTCGATCCCGCCCACTTTTCGGTTATTACAAGGCATTGATATGTAGTACCTACATACCAAATTTCATAAAAATATCTTGTAACATTTGCGAGAAATAGCATTTAACGTATTTTGCTTGTATGGGAGGTTCCACGCGCAATGGCGACATTTCGCCCACTTTCAAATCAGAGATGCCCTATTGCAATTAGGCTCCTCACAGTTAATTTCAGAATGTTTGCTTCATTAGTTTTCTTTTTATACCGTTTTATATTTTTGTGGGCGGTGCCACGCCCTTCACCGAGTTTTCCCAATATAACGGCATATAACATATTAATACTTGTTTGCAGGGGTAACTTCTCCTAAATTTTCATTAAAATTGTTGGAGTCGTTTTCGAGTAATATTGGATCAAAATTTTCAAAGGCTAAAAAGTGGGCGTGGCACTTCTTCGATCCCGCCCATTTTTTGTCCGTTATGAGGTATTATTAACCCGTACGCGCTCACCAAATTTCATCCAAATACCTTGTATGGTTTACGAGTTATTACTTAATCAAATTTAAAATTTAAGGCTGTGCCACGCCCTCTGGTGAGCATTTACAAAGTTCAAACTTAGCTCATTCTTCATTGTATGCTAATATCTAACACTACTCCAAGTTTCATTAAAATCGCTGTAGCCGTTTTCGAGAAAAAATTTTGGCACAGAAATAAGTACAAAGAAACATACAATTTTATCTCGTATAAGAAGAGAAGATAGATTAAGATCATAAAACAAAGACTGCATACTTAGTTTTGGTCAAAACCCCCGAAAAGATGGCCCGCCCGGAGCTTGAATGAGGGTCTAAACGACAAAAATCATTGTTTTTTCACATTTTTTTTTAAACTTATCTCGAAAACCACGAAATGATTGGTAGTAATTCATCCTAAGCCTTTGAAAGGGATTAATTTTCTACATCTTTTGTTTTGTTCTCATTGCTCTACAGTGAAGTTTGCCCTATGGAAGTCCCGGAAGAAGTTAAAATTTTTTGATTCAAAAAACGATTTTTTTCTTATAACTCAAGATACAAGATACGCACAAAAATTTTAGACCTCAATAAATGTAGGAAATCTGTTTTCCTATAGTTTTGCGTTCAAATCTTTATTCCAAAATTAAACGGTTTCCCGTTAGAGGCCGAAATTTGTTAAAAACAATTGTATATCATGAAAAAGCGACCTTTTTTTAGTTTTTGTTTTAAAATGTACCCAAAATTTTGATAAGAAAATAATGAAAAAATCAAATACGCGAGATATGACAATTCTTATATACTTCGTATTTTTTGTAAATGTGTGATTTTGGGTATTTTTGTTTCACAGCGTATTTTGCAACCAGAACTTAAAAAAAATTTTTTATTCGTGCTACATTACGTCAAAGCGTAATAAACGGCGCATTTTTCAAGACCAAGAACGTCAAAATCAATCTGTGGTTTCCTCGCAAATTTCAGCCTGAGAGTTCCGATATTTTTAAGTTTTTGTCAAAAACGCCTTTTTTTGAGTATGAGAGACTGTATACTAGGCCGGGTCAATTTTTTTTGCGGCAAAGAGTATAGCAACTACAAAATCTACGGAAAATTCTAAAAAACTTTGCCCAAGAAACCATGGGTCAAAAGTCAATATCGAGGCGCCGTAAATTGCGTTGAAGCTTGGATGCAGTACTTTAATATACAATACAGTACAAAAAAAATAAAAAATCAAAATGTTTCAATAATTTTATATGAAACAAACAGAAATTTTTTTCTTTTGAATTTTTTTTTTTTCACAAGTAGAAATAGCCCAGGAAAATAAGACATTTTCTGCGAAAAAATTCTCAGTGGAAATTTTTCACCGGAATTGTCTTTATTTATGCATGATACACAAACTGTGAAAAGCCCATTGCAAAGTCGTGTGCGCATAAAAAGTTATTCGGGCTCAAAGGTCAATAAAATCAGTTTTTTGGAAATATCTCGCTAATGCTAATTTTTATAAAAAAATGTTGGTACCCAATTTTGTAGCACAGAAAATTTACTACAAAAGTACGTCAAAAATGTTTTCGTACCACTTATAGTTTAGGAGATCACCCAATTTAAAAAGTTGTGAACAGCTATGATATGAAATGCTGCGTATAAGTTTATATTAAAATATCTTACTTTTTAAATTACGATAACAAACAAAATTAAAACACCGTTTAAAAGATAATTTAATTTTCTATGTACCGTATAAAATTTTTCTTCGAACGGCTCATGACCTTAAAAATATTCTTAAATAACCGTTAAGGCTTCGAAATTACTGGTTTTTTAAGGATATCTCCGAATTGGTAAGTACTACGATAAAAAGTAATGGGACCAATTTTGTAGAGAATTACAAGATCTACAAAAAAAAGCGATATGTGTACACATAGAAGTAACCGTTTACAAGATATTCTAAAAAAACCCTTAAAATGCCAAAAAACCGGTTTCTATTGAATAACTTCTATACGGTTACTTCTATGTGTACACATATCGCTTCTTTTTTGTAGATCTTGTAATACTCTACAAAATTGGTCGCATTACTTTTTATCGTAGTACTTACCAATTCGGAGATATATTTAAAAAACCAGTAATTTCGAAGCCTTAACGGTTATTCAAGAATATTTTTAAGGTCATGAGCTGTTCGAAAAAAAATTTTATACGGTACATAGAAAATTAAATTATCTTTTAAACGGTTTTTTAATTTTGTTTGCATGCCTCCTTATTGATAAGTTATCGTAATTTAAAAAGTAAGATATTTTAATATAAACTTATACGCAGCATTTCGTATCATAACTGTTCACAACTTTTTAAATTGGGTGATCTCCTAAACTATAAGTCGTACGAAAACATTTTTAACGTACTTTTGCAGAAAATTTCCTGTGCTACAAAATTGGGGACCAAAATTTTTCTGTAAAAATTATCATTACCGAGATATTTGCAAAAAACTGATTTTATTGACCTTTGAGCCCGAATAACTTTTTATGCGCACACGACTTTGCAATGGACTTTTCACAGTTTGTGTATCATGCATAAATAAAGACAATTCCGTTGAAAAATTTCCACTGGGAATTTTTTCGCACAGAAGCTCTTTTTTCGTCTTATTTTCCTGGGCTAAAATTAGTTATTGAGAAAAAAAGTACTTAAATATTAACTGATACATACAAATTTGAAACCATAACAAATTGATATTTTTAGGGCTGCAAAAAGTATGGTTTCGATAAAATCATGTTAAACATGCTACAAAGTAAAAATTAATTAAAGTAATTACTATTAATATAATGAAATTTAAACTTAAAACTCATAACGCGATGGCCGCCAATTCATTTTTAAGTCATATATTGTCTAATTACACTATGCAACAGCCAAATCTCCCAGTGAATGCCACTATCCATTTCATATGTAAAATGGGCTGCTGATTCCGAAAATCGCGTTATTTTTAAAAAAAAAATTGTCTACAAAAATATTCCTCGTAATATCCTGCATAAGTTTACTGAACACATAATACACCTCAAATGTAAGGATCATATAGTTAAATTCATCGATTTAACACAAGAATGCGCTATTTTGGTATTTTTCATGTACAGTGGATTAAAAAACTTCAAAAATCGATTAAAAAAAAATCTGACGTGCTGGAGAAAAACGACGAGACATGGGTATTTTTTTTTAACGCCTACTTTAAGAATTTTTTGGATTTTCTCATGAGTTTTACAAAAAGTTCTAAGTATCGAACAGTTTATTACAAAAAAATTAAAAAAATAGGGAAAAACGCATTTTGGTAACTTTTCAATGAATTGTATACAACTTTTGCATTTTTCCATGGATTTTTTTAAGTGGTATCTTATTTTCTTCACAAATATATAGTCTATGATACAAAAAAAAAAATTATAAAAAAGATATTTCTTCTTGTATAAATCTGCAGTTGATTTTGATTTTTTGTTAATTTTTTCGAAAAAAAAAAATGTTTTTTTAAGAAATCAATTTATTTCGCCGAAACTAACAAACCAACCAAAAAGTGATATGAATATCATTTGTAGGTAATTTAATTACCTTTAATATGACATATAATACATTTGAATACAAACATTAGTTCTTGAGATATTTGTATTAAAATGGAACTATCTTTTTTTTTTGGTCCGAAAACCGAAAATGACCGATATCTCGAAAACGACACGAAAAAAAAAAAATAATGCGATTTTCGGAATCAGCAGCCCATTTTACATATAAAATGGATAATGGCATTCACTGGGAGATTTGGCTGTTGCATAGTGTAATTATCATCATTTGTTGCATAGTGTTAATGAGTGATTGCATTGCAGTTACAAGTTCTGCAAATGTGGCTTTCATTCCTTACATCGACTTTCTAATATCGTTGCAATAACCACTAGGCGATTTTTCTCTATAAGACGTCGTGAAGTGCTACTTAAAAGCTGAACATATCGTGTTATCGCTTGTATATGACACGCCATATTGGATGCAAGAAAAGGTAGATCTTCAAAGTCAATACATTGTACCAATTGGCCGTATGGAATATTTGCTGTGAATGGAGGCTCGAATAAAATTTTGTCATCATTCAGATCAATCATTTCAAAATAATCTGTACAATTAAAGTTATTTCTTGGTTCTTATATGATCTATCTTACTTCTCCAGGATTCCAAACTTTCACTCTAAAATGGTCTATTTTTCTTAAAGCCATTTGACGAACTTCCAGTCTCTTATCAAAGAGAATTGAAAGTAATATATTTTTGGAATGCGTAATACCCACTGTCCACAATAGTTTGATAAACTATTTCGCATAAATTTGGATCAAGATATTTGGTCGAAAGTATAAATTTATGTAAAAGGACAGCACCGTTCACAACAGAGTTGAAATACTTAACATTAAAATACATTGGAACGTACACTCTAATAACATACTTAACAAGTATTTTTAAAATTAAAATCCAAAATTGAACAAAAATTGTTACATAAGTTAATGCATCTATTATTTGGTTCATTTATTCCATAATTTGTTCTATGAAAGACTCTTCCAACATTTGATTATGACGCAAATTCCTAGGTGCTTGAATAAATTAAAACAGGTCGACAATTCCTCACAATCAATTTTATTATAAAAAACATTATAAATGAACATGTGATCTTCTATCTTTCAATGACTGCAATCCAAGCAATTTACGTCGGGCATCTTATGTGGGAAGACTCTCAGGCCCAAGAAGTTTTTTTAGAGCGTATCTTGTATAATTTCTCTGAGTTCTTTCAATCCGGTTAGAGTTTTTACTATAGCAAGGTTTCCAAATATCCAAACAATAATCCAAATTACTGCGCACAAGTGCCACATAAAGTGATTTTATGGTACGTATACAAGGATCGTTAAAGTATTTTGAATTCCATTTTATAAATTCAAACATTTTTATAAACTTGAAAATTATAAGAGATACCCTGCAAATTGTAAATTTCTGAAGTCAGCGCAGTCACATTAACAAAATTGATACTCATTTTGCAAAAAAAAAAACTGCGACCTCACTCTAACTTTGTATGGGAGGTAGTTGCGTCCGTCGGTAAATTTTGCTTTTTTTTAATTTTTATTCCTTAAGGCCGTTCGATATAAGCCCATCCACACTGTGTGTTATCCCGACGTTATAAATAAATTACTCAAAAAACAAAAAAAAAATTAAAAAAAAAAATTTCGGTGTGTTTCATCCAAAATTATTGAAATATTTAGATTTTTTTTTTTTTGTATTGTATTTTAAAGTACTGCATCCAAACTTCATTGATTTTATTGATTTTAGACCCATGGTTTCTTTGGCAAAGTTTTTTAGAATTTTCCATAGAATTTTTTGTTGCTATACTCTTTGCCAATTTTTTGCATCCCGAACAAATTGACCCGGCCTACTGTATACCCTAAAAACCGTAAAAAATGTGCAATTATATCCCAAAAACAGTAGGATATATAATTTGCTATATTTTGTTCCTGAAAATCATCTTTCCACAGCTAACAGTTTGTGCGCTTGAGGTCGATTTTTGTGAAAAAAAACCGAATTTTTTGAAAACTTTTGTTTTGAAGAAACATTTTTATATATTATTTACAAAAGTTATTCAAAATTTTAGCAAAAACCTAAAGAAAAAGTTAAGGGCCTTAGAACGTGGTCTTCCAAATAGAAATCGGATAAAATTTACGCAAGATATAAGAGTTATAAGAGAGAGATATTAGAGTTTTTTTTTTTTTTGTATAGATATGATTTTTGGTTATTTTTTTGTATCACAGAGTATATATAAAAAGTCAAATCTCGCGGAAATTTCAACCGATTTCTATTCTAAAGATCACGTTTGAAAGCTTATGACTTTTTCTTGATTTTCTCACCAAAAGTTTGAGAAAATTTTTGAAGAAAAAAATTAAAAGTTCGCTTCAAAATAAAAATTCTTAAAAATTCGATTTTTTTATCACAAAAATCGGCCTCTAGTGCACAAACTGTTAGCTGTAGAAACAAGATCTTCAGCAACAAAATATAGCAAATTATATATCCTACAGTTTTTGGAATATAATTGTGCACATTTTTTACGGTTTTTAGGGTATACAGTCTCTCAAAAAATTTTAAGTTTTGGTTGCAAAATACGCTGTGAAACAAAAATACCCAAAATCACACATTTACAAAAAATACGAAGTATATAAGAATCGTCATATCTCGCGCATCTTTAATCCGATTTCTATTTTGAAGACCACGTTTGAAAGCTTTTGATTTTTTCAATATACTCTTATCAAAATTTTGGGTATATTTTAAAACAAAAACATGTAAAGGTCGCTTTTTCATGATATACAATTGTTTTTAACAAATTTCGGCCTCTAGCGGGAAACCGTTTACTTTTGGAATAAAGATTTGAAAACAAAACTATAGGAAAACAGATTTCCTACATTTATTGAGGTCTAAAATTTTTGTGCGTCTCTTGTATCTTGAGTTATAAGAAAAAAACCGTTTTTCGAATCAAAAAATTTGATCTTCTTCCGGGACTTCCATAGGGCAAAATTCACTGTAGAGCAATGAGAAAAAAACAAAAGATGTAGAAAATTAATCCCTTTCAAAGATTAAGGATGAATTACTACCATTAATTTCGTGGTTTTCGAGATAAGTTATAAAAACTGTGAAAAAAACAATGATTTTTGTCGTTTAGACCTTCATTCAAGCTCCGGGCGGGCCATCTTTTCGAGGGTTTTGACCAAAACTAAGTATGCAGTCTTCGTTATAAGACCTGCCCCTAAAATAATCTTTGATTCATCCTTTAATATTCCCATTGTTTCGAAAAAGTGCTGCACCCTTTTATGCAGGAGATATGGCTATTGCGATTAGACTGGGATGAATCTTTACCACAATCTCTTATGGCATAAATATCGTGAAGAATTGCATCTGATTTCGAACTATTGTTATCAAGATATGTAGTTAATATTTTTTCGGCAGAATCAGTTGAGCTACACGGGTTATCTGATGCTTCGAACCGTGCGTATGACTGCGTTATTTACTTGAGCACTATATACTGTACTGGAAATATTTCTATAAATTTGTTGACCGCAAAATCTCGAGTTGCCCCACTCAAATCTGCTTCTCTGCCACGCCTCGAGCTCCAAGCAGCTGTTATGCTAGCTAAGTTAACAGATCGGATAAAACATTGCAGTTCAATTAAATTGAATTCAATTCACTTGTGGACCGACTCATTTATAGTCCTTAACTGGCTTGCAGCGCATCGATCTCGTTGGGTTACTTTCGTTGCCAATCGGGTTTTCCTAATTCATGTACTATCGGCTGGATCTAGTTGGCGTTTAATAGGTTCTAAATCTAATCCGGCGGATATCGTTTCGATAGGTATGTGGCCTAGTGAATTGAAAAATAACTCTCTTTGGTTGAAAGGGCCACCGTTTCTAAATTCGTTGAATTCAAATTGGCCTACACAACCAATAACATAGGACGATAGTTTGGAGGTAGAAGAACGTCGAAATGTTAATTTTATTCTTTCAGTAAACTTGGATGCAATTGAAGATGTCATATCGAATTCTAGGCTTGTTAACGGCTACTTAAAGCTTAACCGTGTTTTCGCATTTATATTTCGGTGGGCTAATCGTGTACGCAAAAATTGTCAGGTTAAAAGGTAAATCCTCGTCCATCACTAACCGTTCATGAGCTAAGGATGGGTCTTAAATATATATTGTTTAACGTGCAACAGAACTCTTTTGTGTTGGAAATTAAAGCACTACAAACAAATTCAAAGTGTAAGCATTGCCCTTTTATACTAAGCATCCCGTAGCTTTGTCGTGCGATCATCCGTTCACCATTAGCTTTCATGAGGCAACGATTTTGGGTGGTTAACGAAAGAAAATTAACGCGAAAGTTAGTTAGGAAATGTATCTTATGTTTTAAGCAACGACCAAAGGCTGTGGAGCAGCTTATGGGCACTTTATCTAGAGACCGCGTTGTTGGCGGCATATATCCGTTTCGGAAGGCCGGCATGGATTTCGCGGGTCCCATAATGATCCATTTCAAACTCCGTGGCAAAAGGCCAACAAAAGCTTATTTAGCTCTATTTTTATAAAAATTTAGCCTGCCACCTCGAAGTGGTATCGGATTGACACCTGTTTTTCGTTGTGCACTTAGACGCTTTTTCGCTCGTCGCGGATTAAGTTCGGACTTGTACTGCGATAATGACACAAACTTTAAAGGAGCAGCACGTATGCTAGACGAATACTCTTAACAGTTTTACGACAATGACTTCAAGGCGCAAGTGGTAGACGAATGTTCAGCACAAGGTGTCAACTTTCATTTTAACCCGCCTCATTCTCAGCATATGGGAGAGCGCAATTAAAGTGGCAAAATCTATGCTCACTCATTACATCAATGGGGCATCTCTGACGTTTGAAGGACTCACCACTGTTGTCACAGAAGCTGAAGGAGTCATGAATTCGCGACCGCTTTACCCAATGTTATCGGATCCCAATGACTTTGACGCCATTACACCGGGGCACTTTTTAATTGGACGTCCTCTTAATTCAATTCCTGTGGCATTCAATGACGAAGAGCTGAGAATGCCACCTGTTAATCGATGGAAGCGGGTCCAACATATAAAGCAGATATTCTGGCATTGTTGGAAAAAGTATTTGCTCTCTCTTCAAGAGCGCACCAAGTGGAAAACTACTTCCCGAAACGTTAAAGTCGACACGTTAGTCCTGGTTGCGGTGATAATTTGCCGCCTTGCAAGTGGCAATTAGGCTGCACTGAAGCTTTAAGACATGGTCCTGATGGCTTAGTAAGAGTGGTGACCATTCGCACAAATTCTGGTACAATCAAGCGAAACATACACAAAACTTGCGCATTACCACTAGAATAGAATAGTAGTCAGTAATATTGAAAAAAAAAAAAAAAATTAAGTTTAAATATTTAACATTAAAAAGAATATCCGAAGAAAGTTATAGTATAAGGTTAAGGTTGAAAGCACGTAGGTACTTTCAAGGCATGGAGCATGTTTGCGCCAAATATAGCTTTTCTATTTTTTGTATATGCAGCCCACTGTGCCTAACTGCAACTTAAATTCTTCAAGTCAGTTGTTAAGCGAATTTTATTGAAGATTAAGTATTTCGTTTTATTTAAAAATCTTCGTTGCAAAAAGACTCCGCTACTGCAAACAACTTAGCATTAGCGTCATCAATAATAATAATCAGTGTGCTTTCCTACTATGTATAAAACACCAAAGCTCAATATGACTGTCAGACTGTACAACTTATGACGCTTCATCTGTTTACGTGATGCAACAATTAATCATTCCAGAAATAAGAAAGGTATGCCCAAAAGTAAAAAAAATTACTTATGTTAGTGATGGTGCGAAACAGCACTAAATAAATTCCAAATGTGTAATCTTGTACGTGATGAAGAAGATTTCAATGTCACCACTGATTGGCATTTTCATGCTACAGCATGTGGTAAAGGGGCATGTGATGGAATAGGAGTGACCTTGAAAAGAGCCCTATTTGAGTGGGCAGAAAAAAAATGTTAAGATATAAAATTTTTCTATTATAAATAATAAAAAGCAGCACATAGAAGCTTAAAACTTGCTCTCAAAAAGATATTTTACAGCTCCTAAAGTAATTAAAATCCAGTCGGGACATGCTTTGCATGTGCTACTAAATGTCCTCAGGTACTCTGGACGTGATAAGCTGCTTTCAACAATTCAGTATTAAGTAAATAAAAAAGAATAAAAAGAAATAAAAAATAATCACATGCAAATACACGCGCGCACTCGCACCATATGGGATCAGATTTCCGCCACGTCCACGTCGTTGATCCTGGATTAAGCGGAGAGCGGAAAAAAATTAAAAATACAATTGATTGTTTCATGTACATGAGACTCGGCCTATTTTTTTGTCAAAATCGTTGCTTTTATACTGTTATTTCACCACATTCATACAATTTCTGCTAAAAAATATATTATTTACGATCAAAAGTAATTTAAGGATATATCGCCGGTGGTTACGAAGAAAATCTTCCAACCGAAAGTAGCGGCGAAGAAAATCTTTTTTTTTTAAATTGCGGCGAAAAAAATCTTTTTTGTAATTATGCGGACAAGAAAATCACTTTTTACAAAATGCGGCGAAGAAAATCACTTTTTACAAAATGCGGCGAAGAAAATCTCTTTATTTAGTGAATACTTTTTCGACGAGTTACTAAAATAAACATTTCACTTAAAATCGCAGCGAATGAAGCGCGATGAGAATAAACTCAACTTGTCCCTTATGGGCTAAATTTCCTGAAGTGTCGTAGTGCTCTGCCGCGCGGCATCATTTGACCAAATCACTCAATTTCTAACTCGCCGTACGAGTACCAAAACACACCTAGAAAAAATACCTAACTAATGGTTCCGATAGGAAATTTTCTCAGCTTTTTGATGGTGCCATCAGATTTTCCGAAATTTTCCATTTTCACCCGGAAAATCACCACAAAACATTCAAACCTCAATATCTCAAAAAACGCCACTTTTTTGCGTTTTTTATTGTTCCAATCGAAAGATGAGGTCGTTTTACATCGGGCATGGTACTTTTCAAAGTGTACTTCGTATGAAAACTAAGGGAAATACGGAAAGCTGAAGTCAGCGTTCGGCCGTTCGGACGCGTTTTTCAGCGTTGTGTTGCTCGCTATAATCGTATCTCGCACGTATGACGTTGCAATTCGACTTAAAAAATAAATAAAAATATGTTTTCCATGCGTTTTTTCTCAGCTTTCTCATGGTGCAATCAGATTTTCCGATATTTTCCATTTTCATAAGGAAAAATAGAAAATTAAACATTGCTTATATACGATTGCTCATGTACGATTTCCTAGTTTTCGTGAAAAAAATATACGATTTCCCAGTTTTCGTTAAAAAATATATACGATTTCCTAGTTTTCGTCAAAAAAATATAAGATTTACTAGTTTTCGTCATAAAAATGCACGATTTCCTAGTTTTCGTCAAAAAATGTACGATTTCCTAGTTTTCGTCAAAAAATTATAAGATTTCCTAGTTTTCGTCAAAAAAACTAGAACTTTCTACTTTTCATGAGACACAGCGCGCACGCTAGTATAGTGGCTACTCCGATCGGCGCATTAGCTACTCTTTATAAGCGTGCGACGTACTCGTTCAAATGACACAACAGTTTCTCTCGTTATCATTGGAGTAAAGAATACTCGTTATCGGAACGGTAGTTACGCTAAACCAATGGCGCTTGCAGCGCTCTTTGGCTTGAGCATCATTGGCACGGAAAGTCTCTCGGTCAGTGATGTCGTTTGAAAAAAAATCTCGGTACTCATTTTTAGATTTTTGGGGAGTATTTTGGGCTAATGGGGAGTACTATGCTAACATGTTCGTTTTTTAACCGTCTGACAGAATTAAATGATTTTTAATGACGGTATCAATTACAAGTTGTTTCTTGTAGAAGTTTTTAACTGGCAATATTGCTCATATGTATGTACCCAATGGGGAATGGAGCGCATCAATAGCGCTTCTGAACCGCTCTAAAGCAGCAGTGAAGCGCATCTCTCTCGTTGCCAAAAGCGCTGAAATTAACATTGGCATGTCATTGGAACGAAGCGCTACGCTCTCGCTACCAGAAATGCTCTTTGGATGCGCATCGCTCTCGCATCCAGAAATGCTGTTTGGATGCGCATCGCTCTCGCTACCAGAAATGCTCTTTGGAAGCGCATCGCTCTCGCATTCAGAAATGCTCTTTGGATGCGCTTCGCTCTCGCTACCTATAGCGCAGAAAAGTCACTACAAGAGCGTCGAAGTGGCTCTTGAAGCATGTAGTTAGTTCTGTGATGACGGTCAAAAATAGAAGGAGTGGTTAGATATCGATTTTGTACTATAAGTAATTTGGGGTCGCTGAGCTCAAAAATGATCTCAGATTTGTTGTAAACTTTATAGTTTTGCTAAAAACCAGGTATATAGGACGATTTTCTTAAGGTCCATATATAACGAAGATGAAAAAGTAATGTTTAATGTTAACAAATGAAATGTACGTAGTAGAAATAATGTTTTTTGTACTTGTGAGACCATTTGTATTCATAAAAACAAAAAAAAAAAAATTTCAACATAAATTTTATATTTCATGCAAATTTTTCGTTTTAAGCATTTTTTAAAAAAAGAAAAAAAATATTTGTAGGACGAAGTAGGAAAAGTTATTTGCAGTTCTTGATTATATAGAATTCGAACTAGTAGATTAAGAAAAAAAAAAACGGCACTTATTTTTATAAGATTTGTTTTTTTTTTTTTTTCATCAAAATTTGTCAATTTCTGAAGTTTTTCATTTGATAATATCGTGTATTAAAATCACTACAATTTACATCAAATTATATATTTTCCAAAATTTTTTAGTTTTATTTATTTACTCAAATAATATTTATAATAAAAAACTTTACTTCGCTTAGTTTAATCAAAAGACAAATTTTTGATAATTATTTGTTTAAGAGAACCCAAAACGAAGTGAATAAAACATGATTTTTTTTGAAAAATATCTCAACTTTGAAGTGTCACAGCGTAGCCAAAACTGAGTTTTTCCCCTAAATATTTTGTTTTTATTTTATTGATACAATTACCTGTCGATTGATACCAATATTATTAGGTTTCGAGTCACAAAAAATTTTGATTTTTGCCCACTAGCCAACGCAGTGTGCGCTCTTACGAAGACGACTTATTGATTTATTTTGTTTTGTACGTTAATACGTGACCGAAAGCGCTTCGTTCTCGCTACCAGAAATGCTCTTTGGATGCGCATCGCTCTCGTATCCACAAATGCTCTTTGGATGCGCATCGCTCTCGCTACCATAAATGCTCTTTGGATGCGCATCGCTCTCGCATTCAGAAATGCTCTTTGGATGCGCTTCGCTCTCGCTACCTATAGCGCAGAAAAGTCACTACAAGAGCGTCGAAGTGGCTCTTGAAGCATGTAGTTAGTTCTGTGATGACTTAGGTAAAAAAATTCAAAATGCCTAGTTGGGCGATGAGGTACATTGAAATAAACATTACTCAATAGGAATTCACTATAAATATTGCCATTTATTAGTTTTAAGATAAAACAAGCATTAAGGATTGTTCTGCGGTTTCCTAAAGTGGGCAGGTCAATCAGTTTGAGTCGATGAACGTAAGGCGGTAAGTTGATGCTAGGATTCCAACGTAGGTTTCGTAAGGCAAAGATAAGAAACTGTTTTTGTACCGACTCAATACATTTTATATGGCATTCATATTGAGGACTCCAAACAACGGAGCCATACTCCAAAATCGGTCGTACGAGGGATGTGAATAGTAATTTCGTTATATAAGGATCGGAAAATTCTTTAGACCACCGTTTTATGAAGCCGAGAACACTGTTGGCTTTATTTACTATTTTAGAAATGTGCAAATTAAAGCTCAGTTTGGGATCCATTGTTACGCCCAAGTCTTCAAAAGATTCAAGACACTCAAGAATACAGTTGCCAATTTTGTAGTTGTAAGAAATTGGAGGCCTGCGTGAAAATGTCATGAAATTGCATTTTTTTAAGTTTAAGGTCATGCGATTAGTTATACACCAGGCAGTAAAATTATCAAGATCGAGTTGAAGGTTAGAATGGTCTAATGCGTTTTTGACAGGCTTAAAAATTTTTACATCATCAGCATACATTAACACATTACTGTTATTTATGACAGATGGCATATCGTTCATAAAAATAATGAATAATAATGGTCCAATGTGGCTGCCTTGGGGAACTCCTGACGTAACGGGACATTCATTTGATCGTTTACCTTTAAATATAACACTCTGAGTTCTGTTACTTAAATAGGACCTAATCCATTTTAGCAGTGGGTTTGGAAACCCAATCAGAGAGAGTTTTAATAGCAACAAATCATGATTAACAACATCAAAAGCTTTGCTAAAATCCGTGTATATAACATCAGATTGATAGCCCTTTTCAAATTGTTTAATTGTGCAAGTAGAGAACTCCAACAAATTTGTAACAGTTGATCTACCTTGCAAAAAACCATGCTGGTGAGAAGAAATATATGGATTGACACTATGAGCAATTTGCAAAGTTAAAATGTGCTCGAAAAGCTTAGGTAATGAATGCACTTAATTTAGCGATACCCCTATAATTCGATATAAGAGATCTACTACCAGATTTATGCAAGGGAATTCTAAACGAAGGTTTCCACACTTCAGGAAAAATACCAAGAGTTATAGATTTTTTAAATAGTACCGTTATTGGAAAAACAAGAGCTTCGCAACAATTTTTAAGAATGCAAGATGGAATACCATCGGGTCCCGCAGCAAATGATGTTTTAATATTTCTTAATTTGCTAAGGATATTGTCTTCATCAATGTGAGGCATTTGTACTACTCCTGAAGGTATTTGAAAAGGATAATCATTGCGATTATAGGAGGTAGATGAGTATGTAGATTGAAAAAATTTAGCAAAGAGATTGCAAATCGTAATTTCATCATCTGATTCTACTTCATCATATTTCATTGCGGTTGGAAATGCATTGATCTTTCGTTTTAAGTTAATGAAGCTCCAAAACGACTTGGCGTTGGATTTCAAATTCAGTTTAACCTTATGAAGGTATGATTTATACGCCATATTGCACAAAGTTTGATATTTGTACCGGATACTAGTATATGAAGAGTAGTCTGATGATTTTGACGACAATTTAAACTTTTTGTAAAGTTTAGATTTTAAGTTTCTTAATTTACGTATTTCATTTGTAAACCAGATTAGACCAGAAGCAGCGGATTTGATATATTTTGGTACAGACTGTTCAAAACACTCAACAACAGTATTATTAAAGGCTAAGACTGCCTCATTGAGATTGTTATGCCCAATAAAATCATTATCGAGAAGGAAAACAGATTTCCAATTGATTCTAGATAAATTTTCATTCAATAAAACATAATTTGTTTTTTTGAAGTTAAAGAATTTGTCAGTTGTGAAGTTACTTTTAACTCGACATGCCAACTGCACTTCTAATGATATCTCAAGAGAAGGATGGTAGGAGTCTTCAGGCATCGCAAGAGGGTCGCAGCGAGAGATATTGATTATGTCACTATCATCAAAATAAAGCAGATCTAAAATTCAAGATTTTGCATTCAATACGTGATTTATTTGTAAGAGCCCTAAGGCAGAAATTGAATTTAGAAATTCTGTTTCAAATTGGTTACCTCCTGAAGGAAAAAGCTTAATAGGGTCTAGAGTATCAGCACTCCAAGAGATATTTGGTATATTAAAATCTCCAGTAATCAATAAATGATCGCCAGCATTAAGTTTTGAACTAATAAGTTTTATAACATTATGATGTTTAGTATAAACTTCATAACTAGAGTGAGGAGGAACATATGAACAAGTAATATACAAACTTAAGAGCTGGAATTTTAAAAATACGCAGCAAAATTCGATATCTAAGGCTTCCTGCAAGATAATTTCTTGGGAGAATAGGTTTGAAGATACAGCAATTAAAACGCCACCACCATTGGAGAGATTATCAGGAATATCATTTCTATCTTTACGGTATAAAACAAAATTACTATCAAAAACTTCAGTATTTAAAGTATAGGGTTTTAGCCAAGTTTCAGTTAAACAAATGACGTTGTGTTCAAGTCCACTACTTTTAATGAAGATATTATTAAGTTAAGTGCTTAAGCCTCTTACGTTTTGATAGAGTATGTTAAAACCAATTAGTTTTTTGAAGCCGAATCTTGGGGAAGCAGAGGAGTCTTCTGTGGTTTATTTGACGAAGTGTGACTATTTGATTTCGCGTTTTGCCTATTAGGATTTGAACGCGAAATGAACTCATGAAGTAGTACATTATTAGGCCAAAATAAGGGATCAAGTAACTTTTCAAATATATTAGGTGGCAAAGTTATGCGAAACGAGCATGTAACCCTTTCATAAGAGAAATTAAATTTTGCAACTTTATCTTTTATGTTAGGTTGCTGCAACTGGGAGCTAATGTGATGCAAAACATCTGCCTCAGTAGTATCAGCAGCTAAGCGAGAGATGAAAATTGATTTCATTGAAGGAAGAGCTATCAATTTTTTAGGAACAGCACCAGTAGCAATGGCAGTTGAAGAGCCAGAAGAACCACAAGCAGCCACAATTGAGGAACCAGAAGAACTAGGAGTAATGTCCGCAATGGCCGTTGAAGGGCCAAAAGAAACATCAGCAGCGACAGTATGAACAGTTGAGGTACCAGAAGAACTAGCAGTTTGACCATGAGCCTTAACAACTTAATTAAAAGGCACATCATTTTGAACTGATGAAGGTGATTTAGGCGGCTGAATCTGAGTGGGAATAGATTTGGCCATAGACACGGCTTCAGCAGAATCAGTAAAAGTCTTTTTAGGAGCTTCTATCTGGTCAACTGGAGGTGCAGGAGAGTTAATATCAACTACTGAGGGTACAGTAGGCGAATTCATATCTATTATGTTAAAAGAAATTAGAGAAATATCTAAACTTAAAGGAGTGGGTAAAGTATTTTTGTTCAATAATGGCGCTTTGCACTCATTATAAAACTTTTGAAGCTGGTTAAAGCTCGCTTGTGTAGCAGTAAAATTTTTCTGAATTTCAGAAAGACCTCTTCGAGTTTCTTTTAATAATTTGCATTCTTCGATAGCAGAGGAATTGCAACTCCCACAGCACCAGCGAAGACCAATATTTTTTAAGATGATATCGTGAACCCTTCCGCTTAAACCAGCACAAGCAAGATGCGCTACATTCTCGCAAAGCCAGCAACAAACGAAATGTTCAGTGATACCCTTTTTACACTTTGGCATGTAACAGTTCATGTTAAAGCAAAAAGTACTAATTGTCAATATTAGTAAAAATATAAAAATATATTACAGATTGATTCTGAAGTTAATAAGTGTAAATCGGAATAAAAAATAAAAATTCCCAAAATTTTGGATATTTATAAAAGGATGGCAACACCAAAAATACAGCAAAAGTATTTTGCTACTGGATGACAGATGGCGCCAGTCGCGCGGGTTTTGGCAATTTGTTGAATTGGTTGGCAACGCTGAAACCAATGTAATTGAGACAAGGCCAGCAGCTGATGCTCACAACCCAAGAGGAAAAATTTCTAGCGCTTCTGATCCAAGCACTTCAAAAGTGCTTATCCCCATAGAAATTTAGAAGCACTATCACAATGATTTTTTATAAGGCTGCAGTAAGAACAACGTGAGTTCGAACCCAGCCCGGGAGATTTTTTTTTTTTTACTTTTTTTTACTTTTTTTTGCTTTATTTTTTTTTTTTTAATTAAATATTTTTTATTCAACATCTTTCATTTCACTTTTCTATTTTCCTTTCTCTTATTAATTTACTTTTGTTTACCCGAATTGAAATTGATTACACAATGATTCCATATAAGGCTGCAGTAAGAACAACGTGAGTTCGAACCCAGCACGGGTGATTTTTTTTCCCGTTTTTTTTATTTGTTTTTGCTTTATTTTTTTTTTTATTAAAATATTTTTTATTAAACCTTTTTTATTTCACTTTTCTATTTTAATTTCTCATTTTTATTTACTTTTGCTTACTTGAATTGAAACTGATTGCACAATGATTCTATGTAATGCTGCAGGACAACATTTGCTTAATATACAAATTTAATACCTCTTCATATCATCGGGCGTTGGTGGAGCGGTCTAAAGGGTGGGTAAATGTAAGAAAAAAATATCCAGCTCGCGGAGGGTCGTGGATTCAAATCCTGGCACGGCCAGTTTTTTTTTTTTTTCCTTTTTTTTTTTTTTTTAATTTTATTGAAAAAACGCTTACCGCAGGATTACAAATAAGCGCTTTAAAAACTCTTTTTTGGTAAGGCTGCGGTAAGCTTTTGCTCGCTTACATCCTATGACATGCAATGTTAAAAAGAAAGTATTGTTCTTACGGAGCAGAAGCGCTTATTGGTGAAAAGGATGCACTTCAGAAGGGTTTTTGAAGCACTACTTTTCCCCTTGGGAATGTCAGACACCAATACAGATGCACGCCAAAACAACCTGATATCCAGAAATTGCGATGTAACAAAATTACTTTTAAAGTGCCGAGAAACCGAAGTGATTGCACCAAATCAAACAAATATCACAAGTTTATATTTTGATAAATCACTTAGCACTGGAAGGACTAAGTAGATATAGATATAAACCACTTTAAAATTGAAAAATACAGGAACAAAAATTTCGCACGTAATGACAGCTTGACAGTTGACAGTATATATAAGCCCAAGAGGAAAAATTTCTAGCGCTTCTGATCTAAGCACTTCAAAAGTGCTTGTCCTCATAGAAATTTAGAAGCACTATCACAATGATTTTTTATAAGGCTGCAGTAAGAACAACGTGAGTTCGAACCCAGCCCGGGAGATTTTTTTTTTTACTTTTTTTTAATTTTTTTTGCTTTATTTTTTTTTTTAATTAAATATTTTTTAATCAACAACTTTTATTTCACTTTTCTATTTTCCTTTCTCTTATTAATTTACTTTTGTTTAACCGAATTGAAATTGATTACACAATGATTCCATATAAGGCTGCAGTAAGAACAACGTGAGTTCGAACCCAGCCCGGGTGATTTTTTTTTCCCGTTTTTTTTATTTGTTTTTGCTTTATTTTTTTTTTTATTAAAATATTTTTTATTCAACCTTTTTTATTTTACTTTTCTATTTTAATTTCTCATTTTTATTTACTTTTGCTTACTTGAATTGAAACTGATTGCACAATGATTCTATGTAATGCTGCAGGACAACATTTGCTTAATATACAAATTTAATACCTCTTCATATCATCGGGCGTTGGTGGAGCGGTCTAAAGGGTTGGTAAATGTAAGAAAAAAATATCTAGCACGCGGAGGGTCGTGGATTCAGATCCTTGCGCGACCAGTTTTTTTTTTTTTTTCTTTTTTTAAATTTTATTGAAAAAACGCTTACCGCAGCATTACAAATAAGTGCTCTAAAAACTCTTTTTTGGTAAGGCTGCGGTAAGCTTTTGCTCGCTTACATCCTATGACATGCAATGTTAAAAAGAAAGTATTGTTCTTACGGAGCGGAAGCGCTTATTGGTGAAAAGGATGCACTTTAGAAGGGTTTTTGAAGCACTTCTTTTCCCCTTGGGAGTATAGACAGTATGTATAGCATTGACGATTTCGGCCGCTTTTGTTTTCACGCATTGCAAGTTTTTGCATATATTTGAATCGGATGCTACGTTTTTATTAACGCCATTAGGTTGGTTATCAACAAAAATGGCAAGTTTTACTGAATTAGGAACAGAATTGTTTGGAGCTCACAAGTTTTGACTGCATTATTTTTGGCATAAAAAATTTTGGCAGCTTTAGAGATGTCTGTTTGATTTTTCAAGCTCAGCACAACCTTGGAATGAAATTTTGAACTTTCATGTCTTGTCATTTGCCTGACGTTGATTGGAATTGAACGTTGGCAATATTTTCAAAACGACTTTGCTTCATTCTTTGGACTCATTCTTGATTCGAGCCAACTAAAACTTTCCAACCAAGCAGTTCGAAATAATTTGTGCTCTTTTGTTGCTGTATACTTCAGCACGTCTGATATCGTTTACCTCCTCGTTTCTGGTGATTTGCTAGCATCAATGGAGCTCGCAGCTACTTTTTTTGCTTTAACTATAAGCCTGTTATAAATATATAGAATTAAAAAATTTTTGGATATTCGGGCTTTAAGGTCAATTTTTAAATTAAAAACTTTACAATATATAGAATTCGTAAATTTAATTGCAAATTCAAATTTTTCACTTAATGCGAATTTTTCATATATTAAGAATTAATTTAAAAGTGGGTATTGCCATACAACATTTGAATCTTTGTGCATTATGTGCACTTCAAAATTATTAAGCAGCACAGACATTAAGACAGAATAAATTGTCTGTCGTGTGAACCAGCTCTAAGCAACATTGAAAATTTTAGCTTACATTATACATGTTTTTTGATTGAAAACTTGCAATGAAGCACCAAGTATTGAAAAGGAGTACAAAAATGGTTCAGGGGAGTATAGGAGTACGCTTGCTCAAATAGGAGTAAAATACTCCTATAGGAGTACAAACGACATCACTGCTCTCGGTGTACATTTCATGCAAAAAATGCTCCCCACTCTCGAAAATAGCTATCATTGCTCGCCAAAGAGTAGTGAGCACTCTTGAAGAGTGTAGTGACCATTCTTATTGTCAAAGTAGTGCACGCTCCCTACTTATCCCTCTCTACTTCCTACGTTTATACGTATACTTACTGCTAGGACCTTGTTGTAGAGTTATGAATGTAAATAAGAGTTTTCCTTCATAATACTTCGAATTCACAATCGGTGGAAGCATGAAAAATAAAACATTTAGCGCGACTGTAGACCCGTATGAATTAGTCGTAGATCGCAGGGCCTCGCCATCAGTCACACTTTTTGCGTTGATTCGACTACGTGTAGGAAGTGACTTGAAAGATTTTGTAAAAGTGATTTAGTGACAGATAAGAAAAAAGATGAGCACAAAAAGAAAAAATCCACATAAAAGTCAAGTAACGACGATACGAGTGAGCTTCTGTCGCCAGAATTTCGTACGGTTTTGCAGAAATTAAAAAATATTTGGCTTCAACAAACTAGTTCTGCTGCACGTCAATGCGAACCGCCTACGATTAATTCAAGTATGCCAAATGTGCTTATTAGTCGCAGAAAATCAAAACGTCAAAATGTACCGAAAGAGGTACTGAAATCGCGGAAACGGAGGCACGATCCAAGCACAACGATCGATGCGAGAGCGAAAAAAGCACGATGTAATGGAGAGGCAGGGACTGGCAGAAAGGATGTGGTTATCACACCGAAAAAAATTCAATGACGGATGCCGTCAGAAATGCTCAAAAAAATGCCAACTCAATTTATCGATTGAAGGCAAAACGAAAATTCACCAAGCATTTTGGAATCTTTCAGAGCATCACCTCAAGTGGCAATGCCTTACTAATTGGGTTATTAGAAAAAATAAAAGTATTTTTCCAGATACCGATTCAGAAGCAGATTCTGATTCTGATTCTGAATGCGAGTCAAATGTTGGAAAAGAGGGAACATTAACTTACAGGTTACCAAATGCAAACGGGAAAACTAGTGGCTGTTTGTCGAAAAACCTTTCTTGGTGTATTAGGTATGAATAAATGATTATTATACACCTTTTTAATGTTGGATCTGCAACACGGAAAAATTTAAATTTAACGTTGTAGGGGCTTTGCCTATCCAATGTACTATTCCTGTGTGTGATATGTACTACCCCAACCAATGTACTATTGTTATTATTGTCGCATATGCTCATCACAATCATAGCCACACCTCCCGGGAAGATAGGGACAACCTCGACTTGGAGTCACTGAAGATTTTTTGATGAGGTTTTGTTCGTTTACCTCTCCTGAGTTGGTAACTATGAAAACGAATATCCCGACTCGTCCTTCTTGCAACTAAACTGAGTTTAAGTCCTTTTTTACGAGGCAAGTTTGAATTACTAATATTATAGTGACCTCGAAGTCTTGAAAGTGAAATTTTTTTGATGGGGTTTTGTTCGTTTATTTGCTCAAAGTCGGAAAATAAGAAAATTAAATCGGAATAGTTCCTTACTACGAATAAGCCGAGCTTAAGCGCCTTTTTTCTTTGTATGCTTAAACTATTAATATTAAATCGACCTCGAAATACTGGCAGTGAAAATTTTTGATGAGGATTTGTTCAATAAGTTTGCTTGAGTGGGATAAGACGAAAAAATGAATCAAAACAACTCCTTCTTGCGCAGAAATCGACTTTAAGCACCCTTTCTGCCTCTAAATTTTGAATAAAACATACTTCTCTTAAATTATATAAATAAATATTTCCTATGAAATTATTTTGAAAAAATAATTTTTTCAGAGAAATTTTTCCTATTCCTTTTTTCGAAAAAATTTGCATTACTAATCGAAAGAATGATTTTTTACGCTGCATTTTTAAAAAAGAGATTTTCTTCGCCGCATTTTGTAAAAAGTGATTTTCTTCGCCGCATTTTGTAATAAGTTATTTTCTTCTCCGCATTTTGTAAAAAGTGATTTTCTTGTCCGCATTCGCACAAAAAAGATCTTTTTCGCCACAGTTTGAAAAAAAGGATTTCCTTGTCCGCATTTAATGAAGAGATATTCTTCGTAAGCACCGGCGATATGATAGATGGGTGTATTTTATTATTGACCACGCCCATTTTTTGTGAGTATCATTAGTTATTAGTATGCTCTTATTTTACTTAATTTTAACAATTTTGGATTAAAAATGTAAGAGTTATGATCAAAATTAATTTTAGGTAATATGGGAGGTGGGCGGTTTCGTCGGTCAAATTCGTCCAAATTTACACACATGGTTAAGGAATATTTAGAAGTCATGGCTACCTATTTTGAGAATTCTTGGATTATTTTTTCGACTTATCACCAGAATTATCCAAAATGTGAGACGCCATCTTGGATTTAGGAACTCTCAAATTCTGAAATCAGATTCGTGATTAGCGACTCCTTAGACCCCCGAGTGATAAAATTTACCCCAAAACATTGAAAAAAAAAATATTTTACGCCCCCTTTCGGGGCATGTTACTACGTCGTCCAATTTAAATCTTTTAAAACGCCACTCGGCTTTCGAAGCTTTTAAAAAAACGAAAATTTTTAAATCCAAAACTTTATTTTCAGTCCATAACTATTCTGGCGATGGAAGTGGCCCGGTTGACGTAAAACGTCCCATATACATGTATAAACAAGCTTGACTCATCTCAAATCATTAAATTTAGCATAAATTGGATCATCTTACAAAGGTGTAACTTCACTCGCAGAGTATGTCGAAAGTATGGAATCAACAATTGCCCGAAAAAGATGACAAAAAATTCCAAATTTAAGACAATTTTTAACTCCGTCACTCGTTAAATGGCTAAGTGCAAACATCATAGACATACAATAATGACTTTTAAAAGGAAGCATGTATAATTGTAAAAGGAAATATTAATTTTAGTATTCTTAATTGGTTTTTGTATCGAAATTATTTTTAGTTTTAAATTTGTAATTGCAATATTATTAGACTTTTTAATCATTGTTTTAAGATAAAAAGTTACATTAAATGAAATTTAACTTATAGGTATTACATAAAATGAAATCATTTTAAATAAAACATATAAAAATCAATTAAAAAGTTAATAAATTTAAGGAAGAATGAAGTACTGAGAAAACCTAATGCTATCGCAAAAATTTTTATAAGAAATAATGCAAATAAGTGAACTGGATAATGTTTTCCAAAGTTATGAGTGTGATTAAAATATATTCCTTTTATAATCCATGTTAGTCAATCTGCATCTATCATTGAACTTCAGCCTCAAATCCTTCAAATCATGTTAATTGTTCGAAGTTTTAATGCAGCTCAATAGTAAGATATCTATTGGAGAATTTTTGAATGATTTTAAAATTTTTATTTTGCATTTATTTTTTGTTACGCGTTTTTAAGAGTTAAAAACTGCATTTTAAATAGATACTTACTCATACTACATTTGAAAATACTCCTACGAATATATATTCTTCAAAATTGCCGTCTGCGAGTGAAGTAACACCTTTGTAAGATGATCACTATTACAGGGATCTTCCAAGATACCCAATTTATGTTAAAATTTAATAATTTGAGATGAGTCAAGCTTGTTTATACATGTATATATAATACTAGGTGTTTTACCCGGCGTTGCACGGGTTTTAATAAAAAGCCAGATTGCACTAAAAAGCTAATGACGAAAACTATAATGTGCCACAAACACTTGCTCAAATATATTTATTTTACCGGTAAAATTCCAGAAGTATCGAAAAATATTAAAATACATTGAAGAAATCGGTAAAAGTCTAAAAATTCTAAAAAATTAGTAAAAGTTCAAAAGCATTGAAAAATATCGAAATCAATCGAAGAAATCGGTAAGAGCCCAAGTGTATGGAAAAACATCCAAAATATCTGTAAATGTCCAAAAGTATCGAAATACATCGAAGAAATCGGTTAAAGCCCTAATGTATCGAAAAACATCTAAAATATAGGTAAAAGTCCAAATATATCGAAAAACTTCCAAAATATCGGTAGAAGTTCCGAAAAATATTGAAAAACATCTTTAATATCGGTAAAGGTCCGAAATATAGAAAAATATCCTAAAATCTGTAAAAAACCAAAAGTATTGGAAAACATCGAAGAAATTGTTATTATTATGAAGAAGGGCATGTTAAAGAATAAGTTCTTCTATGCGAACAATTTAAATTAATAAATAAATAAAAAAAACGGTAGAAGTCCAAATATAGCGAAAAAGATCCAATATATCGAAAAAAGTCCAAAAGTTTCGAAAAACATCGAAGAAATTGGTTAAAGTCCAAGTTTATCAATAAACTTCCTATATATCGATAACAGTCCAAATTCATATATTGAAAAACATCCAATACATATATCGAAAAAAGTTCAAAAGTTTCGAAAAATAGTGAAATAAAAAAAAATAAAACGTAAAAAATATCGGTCAAAGTCGAAAAATGTCAAAAAACATCCTACATATCGGTAAAAGTCCAAAAGTATTGGAAAACATTGAAGATATCGAAAAACATTCAATATACCGAAAATGGTAAACTTTCGCAAAATGTTGAAACACGTCGAAGAAATCAGTACCTTAAGTCTAAGTTTATAGAAAAACATCCAAAATACCGGTTATAGTCCAAAAAAACTCGAAAAACATCAAAGAAATCGCTAAAAACCAAGTTTATAGAAAAGCATCCAAAATATCGGTAAAAGTCCAAAAAAAAATCTAAAAAAATTACTCTCATTTTTGCTCTCATCAACAACACAGCATCAAATTCTGTATTTTTTTTTTTCAAGAATAAAAAAAAAACAATAAGTGAAAGGGAAGCAAAAAACATATATTCTATACATATATATGGGACGTTTCACGTCAACTATGCCACCTCGCTGTCCAAAATCTGGTGCGTCTAAATATGTCATATGATATCTCATTTTTTTTTTGTTGAAGTGTCTGCTTTCGAATGCCGAGTGCTGTTTTTGAAAAAAAAAAAAACAATATGGCATAACAATATGGCGACGGGAAAGATGGGTAGTTGGAAAAATTCATCAAGTTGATTCATTTATAAGGTTATATCCCACAAACGACAGAAGATAATTTGGTGAAATTTTGCAACTCGAGGTCTAGTGAAACTACCTTGCAACGGGCGAAAAGTGGGCCGGATTAAGTAACACGCCCACTTTTTGACATTTTGTGAATTGAATTCCATATATCTCGAAAGTGGTTTCAACGATTTTGATAAAAAGCTGAGATCACCTATTCGTAAAGATCAGCATTAATTTGTAGAATGTCAAAAAATTATATAGTCTCGCATGTGGGCGTGGCACCACCCACAAAACTTTAATACGTTGTAATAACAGAATAAATAAAGTAATTTTTCTGAAATTTAGTACAGAGTCTACTATATATGAAGTACTTCTGAGCAAAAAATGGGCGAAATATCACCAGTGGGCATGGTACCACCCATACAAGTGAAATATGTACGTTAAATGGTATAACTCAAAAACTAAATAAAGTATTTTGATTCAATTTCGTTGAAAGGTGTACCTCGAAATGGATAAAAAGTAGAAAGCATTAAATGAGTGCCACGCCCATTTTTTAACAATTGATCTTTAAAAAAAGTTGAATGATGCTTACCCTACAGATAAGAAGCATGTTAACAGATCGTATAGACTTGTAAAAGGGTTAAAATTTTCAATTGTTAAAAATAATTTCAATAAGAATGGTTAAAAATAGAAAATAATTTACAAAAAATTACAAAAAAAAATTTTAAAAAAAATATAAAAAAAAACACAAAGGGATTAAATTCCGCCTAGTTCCCGCCGTTGATCCTGGGTAAAGCTGAGAGTGGATAGTGAAAAAAAAACTACCGAATGAACAGTGGATTGATCATTATTGAGTTAAAATTTTCAATTGTTAAAAAGTGGGCGTGGCACTCATTTAATGCTTTCTACTTTTTGTCCATTTCAAGGTACTTATAATTCACACCTTCCAACGAAATTGAATCAAAATATTTTATATAGTTTTTGAGTTATACCATTTAACGAATTTCACTCGTATGGGAGGTACCACGCCCACTGGTGATATTTCACCCATTTTTTGCTCCGAAGTACTTCATACATAGTAGGCTCTTTGTACTAAATTTCAGAAAAACTACTTTATAAATTACTATATAATTTTATGATACTCTACAAATTAATGCTGATCTTTACGAATAGGTGATTCGAGCTTTTTATCAAAATCGTTGAAACCGCTTTCGAGATATATTGAATTCATTTCACAAAATGTCAAAAGTGGGCGTGTCATTTACTTAATCCGGCCCACATTTCGCTCGTTGCAAGGTAGTTTCACTAGACCTCGAGTTGCAAAATTTCACCAAATTATCTTCTGTCGTTTGTGAGATATAACCTTATAAATGAATCAACTTGATGATTTTTACAAACTACCCATCTTTCCCGTCGCCATATTGTTCCGCCATATTGTTTTTTTCAGAAACAGCACTCGGCATTCGAAAGCAGAAACTTCAACGAAAAAAATTAGCTATCATATGACCTAATTAGACGCACCAGATTTTGGGCAGCGAGGTCGCATAGTTGACGTGAAACGTCCCATATACGTTTTTTGCCTGTTATTGTGAAAATATTTTGATAACCAACAAAAAACTATAAAGTTTTGCAAAAATATCTAAAAGAGTTCGGAAAAGAACTTCAATTAGTTTAGGATTGCAAAACTCGCTGCAACAGTATGCTGGCTATGCTGAGCGGTCTTATGAATTAAAAGCTCTTATTTAAAAGACTATAATAAGAAAGAGGACCGAATTATGAAGTGTTTTACAATACCTTCAATACCAGTTTTGAAAACATCATGAACTATCGTTTCTACGTTCCTATTTTATCTATATATCAATACGTGAACAGTTTTGTTTTGCGCCCCTTTTGCGAGCTAACTATTTAACCGATTTTCGATATTTTTATATGATAGGTACTGTGCTGTAGATATGATAGGTACTGTGGTGTAGAATGCACAAAACCAAAAATTATCCTCATAAGTTGCCATTAAGGCATTTAAAAACAGGATCAAAGTTTCCCATATAATTACAGCAACAACAGCACCCACAGTGTTATGCTGTGTTGTTAAGAAAGTGAATGAGACAGTGGAGTGAGAGAAATTTTGTTTTTTCTTGCTTGCAAGAAACCTGTTTCGTTGCACTCTGTCGACCTTCTCCACCGATATTTTGGATGTTTTTCGATATTTTGGACTTTGATCAATATTTTAGATGTTTTTGTATACTGTTGGTCTTTTAACGATATTTATGATGTTTCTCGATATTTTTGGTTTTTTACCGATATTTTGGATGATTTTCGATACTTTTGAACTTTTGCCGATATTTTGGATGTTTTTCGATACTTTGGGACTTTTATCGATATTTTGGATGTTTCTCGATAATTTGGGACTTTTATCGATATTTTGGATGTTTCTCGATGCTTATGGACTTTTACCGATATTTTGGATGTTTTCCGATACTTTTGGACTTTTGCCGATATTTTGGATGTTTTCGATACTCATAGACTTTATCGATATTTTGGATGTTTCTCGATACTTTTGGACTGTTACCGATATTTTGAATAATTTTCGATACTTTTGAACTTTAATCAATATTTTGCATGTTTTTCGATACTTTTGGACCTAAACCGATATTTTGGATGATTTTCGATACTTTTGGATTTTTACCGATATTTTGGATGTTTTTCGATACTTTGGGACTTTTACCGATATTTTGGATGTTTCTCGATACTTTTGGTCTTTTACCGATATTTTGGATGTTTTTCGATAATTTTGGACATTTGCCAATGTATTGGGGATTTCTAGATACCTTTGAACTTTTACCGATGTTTTGAATGTTATTTGGACTTTTACCCATATTTTGGATGATTTTCGATACTTTCGGACTTTTACCGATATTTTGGATGTTTTTCGACACTTTTAAACTCTTATCGATATTTTGGATGTTTCTTGATACTTTTAAACTTTTACCGATATTTTGGATTTTTTTCCATAATTTTGGACATTTGCCGATATATTGGGTATTTCTCGATACTTTTGACTTTTACCGATATTTTGGATGTTTTTCAATACTTTTGGTCTTTCATCGTTTTCTTCGAATTGCTTAATATTTTCGATACTTATGGACTGCAGTTCTGCAATGGCGTGGGCACACTTTCGCCCTTGACTATTACTATGTAATGGTTTTTGATTTTGTTTAGATAAGGGCTTAGTGCCATTTTTGCAGTGAGATGCGGTTTGATAATACTTTGTCACGGCTGAAATTTAACATTTATGCCTTAATATGCTAAGCCCTGAGGAAGAAAGCTTAAGAAAAATTTATATGCGAGTGGTGTCATGCGCCTAAAGAGAATATAGGTTATCTCGGCTAATTTGGAATGGAGATAAACGGATTTTTGAGAAAGAATATTAATCTTTTTACTTGAAAAAATTGTATCTATCTTTAAGAGAATGGCCAAAATTTGGCCACCGGTGATACTAATTAATAATTAAAACTTAAGATTGCTTTTTTATGTTTTGAACATATCGAGCCCTAACCGCACAGTAGCGTATGCAAAATTTTTTCGAATTTTTTTTTTTTTGATGCAAATATGTTCTCAAATGTCATTTACAGCTATATGCCAAATATAAAAACTGAATTATGTATATTTACAAAGGTATCGCACTTTCAATTATGTCGTAAGAGCCACATATGATTTTTTGTTGACCGCAAAAATAACGTAAGCACCTCAAAAACCAGAGAAAGAGGCGTGGCAGATATGCAAAAGTATATCGTCGGGTTAAAACTACAACTAGACATCTACATTTTCCGATGTTTTGAGTTAAGTATACAGAAACATGAAGAAATAACAGTTCTATGACCCAATTTAGTAGGTTTTTTGAAATTTTGTCTCCATCCTATTTTATATAAAGCATAAAAAGCAGAAAACTTCAAAATTCCATACAAAAAACGAATTTCGAAAAACTTAAAACGCTTTTTTCTCAAAACAAGAAAAATGTAGATGTCTAGTTGTAGTTTTAACCCGACGATATATATTCGTCATTAGTTACCTCTTTAGTCGGTATAGCCATACCCGTTTGTCTGGGTGGATGTCTGGTGTCCATGGAAATATTTATCACGGGGCGATGAAATTTTGTACAGAGGGTTTAGTAAATAGGCTAAGATTTCTCAAAAACCATATCAGATATAGCAATTCTGAGACCAGATTCGGATTCAACATCAAAATTTACATTGCAAATGATTTTTCTTGTTTTCGTCCGTTGCTAATTTTCTAAAAAACACAAAAGTTCATTTTTTTTTAGCAAAAAATTTAAAAAAAAAAAATTTTTTAAATACAATATGTCGTGATCGCGATCAGTCAAAATTTTCGAAGATCTACAAATAAACAGGAAACTATTGCATACCCAGTTTTTAGTTAATTTCTGTCAAACTTTTTTGTTTGATAAAGAAACAATGTGAAGACCATTTGGCAACCGAAATTCGACCCGGAAAATTGATTAGCTCGCTGACCGATTTAAAAAAAAAACTTTTTCTGTATATTTGGACCGCTCTGAACAACTTTACATAAAAAAAACCTGGAGTGGGATGACATCGGAGTAGAACCAAGTTCAAACTAGGTGTGTTTGTGATATCTTGTAAGTTTTCAATACCAAATAGTACTGTCAATTAATAATATAACAGTCAATCTGACCGTTTTTTGTGGGTTGGTACAATTTCAACCGTTCAAATCGTTACAAATTTCTTTCTGTGTATTAAATAAATGTATTCTTCAAAGACAAAACAATGTTATTTCAAAAAACGTATGCGCCACATTTGAATTTCAATCTGTTGCGGTTAGGGCTCGATATAGTTAATGTGAATTGATGAGTATACAAATGGGCAAATCCGAAAATAATCTCCTCTTATATGACCCAGTTTTTAAAAAAAAAATTTTTTCATGCACAATAACCAAATAAGGTGGAATTTATTCGTAGACGTATGAGCTGCAATTTCCAATAGGCGAACAAAAAATTTTCGACCTGACGCACAGTGCTGTCACCCCATACAAATGAACGGCATTTTTACAGTTTTGGTCCGATTATTATGAAATTTGCCATACTAAAGTATTTTTTCAATTTATTTTCAAAAATGCAATTAGTTTTTATCTGCAACAAACCAAAAAAAAGTTATTTAAGTAAATAAAACAATGGAAGTTGGCAGCATAAAATGTTTGTGCATACTTGTAGGCTTTATGAAAAACTACGTACATTAGAATAAATAAATAATAAATAATTTAATAAATGAATCTTTGCACTTTCTTATTAACTGATAAACTGATTCACTTTTTGGAGCATTAAGCGCTGAAAGCCAAAAATCAAAAATTTCTTTTAATTTCATTTTTATATTTGCACGCAACGACACACAATAAACAATTAACAGAAACGTCAAGCAAATTAAGTTAAAGCATGTAAAAGTATGCTACAAAAAAATGCACAAATTTAAAAAAATTTTTAAATTATTGAATACCTTTAAAAATGTAAATGCCACAAAATCACTGATTTTTACTTAAAAACGGTATATTCAGATTGATATATAAAGCAAACGGGGAAAAACGGGGTTGTGAATTTTCTCTATCTTAAAATATCATGCTTGTTCTATCTGTACGTTTTTGGGCAATGCCCGCAAGTCCCGTCTTTTTCTTTTCTGCTCTACAGAAATTTTGCATTTTCCGGTTTTTAATGTTTGAAAATTTTTTCATATAATTTCTAAAATAACTTTAATTTGGCTCAATAAATTTGCATAAAAAAAATATTGAAAATAAATTGGTATATTGTCTTTTGTTTGCTTTTTATTTTATAAGAATTGCTTGTGTGGTTTAGGAGCATTAATTATTTCTAAAAAGTGCTGCGATTAGGAAATTTTCTTAATTCATTTTTTTTCGAAAAAAAGTTTTACTTTAACTAGCTGTAAAACTTACAAATCAAACTTGTTTTCAAAAACATTGAGGGGATTTCTTAATTGGACTATTTAGAGTAGGATGAAATTAAAAAAAATTTAAATTTACACAAAAATTTTTTACGCAAATGCCTTCTATCGCAGCACTGTGTGACGGGGTGTCAGGAGGTCGTTTTATCTGAAAATTTTGGGAAAATCGAGATTTTCGATACTATACGGGAGAGCACATACTTCAGAAGTAGTAGATATGTTACGGGGTACCTTTCCAAATATTCTGAAGTAAAATTCAAAAAAATCGTATGTGGATCGTGGTGACAAAATGGGTTAAAAAGTCTAAATCACTCATTACGGCCACATAACAGGTCTTAAAATTCTGAAAAAAATCAAGCAAGTTCCTTGATAAAAAATAAATCGACTTTGCTTATGATATTTTTTAATCTAAGCGCCCCCTGCCGAGGAAAAAATTAAAAACGCTAAATTTTGGGTAAAAAATGCGATTATTGGCGATATGCGATCGAGCACACCATAGCGACACATAGGGTAAGATAGCGGAATATCTAACAAATATTCTGGAGTAAAATTCAGAAAAATCGTATGTGGGTCGTGGCGTCAGAATGGATTAAAAAGTTTGAATCGCTCATTACGGCCACGTAACAGGTCCTAAAATTCTGAAAAAAATCAAGCTAATTCCTTGATAGAAAATAAAACGAATTTGTTCAAGATGTTTTTTTTAATTTGAGCGCCCCCTGCCGAGTAAAAAATTAAAAACGCGAATTTTTGGATAAAAAATGCAATTATTGGCGATATGCGATCGAGCACACCATAGCGACACATAAGGCAAGATAGCGGGATATCTAGCAAACATTCTGGAGTAAAATCCAAAAAAATCCTATGTTGATTGTGGCGGCAGAATGGGTTAAAAAGTTTAAATCGCTCATTACGGCCACGTAACAGGTCCTAAAATTCTGAAAAAAATCAAGCAAATTCCTTGAGAAAAAAAAATCGACTTTTTTTATGATGTTTCTTTAATTTGAGCCCCTCATTTGGAGCAAAAAATGAAAAAACTCAAAATTTCGCCAAAAATCACGTTTTTAATTTTTCACTCGGCAGGGGGCGCTTAAATTAAAAAAACATCATAAACAAATTCGCTTTATTTTATATCAAGGAATTCGCTTGATTGATTTCAGAATTTTAGGACCTGTTACGTGGCCGTAATGAGCGATTTAAACTTTTCAACCCATTCTGACGCCACGACCCACATACGATTTTTCTGAATTTTACTCCAGAATATTTGTTAGATATTCCGCTATCTTACCCTATGTGTCGCTATGGTGTGCTCGATCGCATATCGCCAATAATCGCATTTTTTACCCAAAATTTAGCGTTTTTAATTTTTTCCTCGGCAGGGGGCGCTTAGATTAAAAAATATCATAAGCAAAGTCGATTTATTTTTTATCAAGGAGCTTGCTTGATTTTTTTCAGAATTTTAGGACCTGTTATGTAGCCGTAATGAGTGATTTAGACTTTTTAACCCATTTTGTCGCCACGACCCACATACGATTTTTTTGAATTTTACTTCAGAATATTTGGAAAGGTGCCCCGTAACATATCTACTACTTCTGAAGTATGTGCTCTCCCGTATAGTATCGAAAATCTCGATTTTCCCGAAATTTTCAGATAAAACGACCTCCTGACACCCCCTCAGGTCGAAAATTTTCTGTTCGCCTATTGGAAATTGCAGCTCATACGTCTACGAATAAATTCCACCACATTTGGTTATTGTACATGAAAAAATTTTTTTTTTTAAAACTGGGTCATATAAGAGGAGATTATTTTCGGATTTGCCCATATATATTTTTGTTATTGTTTTGTTTTTAATAAATAAAAAGCTTTATTCTAAACCATTTTTTTAATACTTTAATCTATGCTCCGCTGACTGCCGTTACTCATATTTACGCTCTTTTTTAGTCCATTTTTATTACTGCAAAGAATACCGGTGTATACCGGGATCCCGGTTTTGAAAAATATTTCAATACCAAATACCGGTATCCATATTTAGCACCGGTATTGCATTCCCTATCAGTAACACAGTAAGAGTTTGTAAATCATTACCAAAGACAGCAGAGGGAATTTGAAAGTAAACGTAAAAGTGAAAATTTTGAAGAAATTTTTTTTTTTTTTGTGGTGAGGTTTATCAAATGTGTCGATTTATTAATTTTATGCACTTTTTCTGATACCTATATTGCCAAATTGGCATTAATTTTTTTTTTTTTTAAATATAAATAATTTTGATTTCTGTGTAATTTTTCTTACACTACACCCAGGGTATATTCACTTTTTCCTTCTGTTTGTAACGCAGATAAGGAGGCGTGGTAGATATAGAAAAGTACATATATTCTTGATCAGCGTCACCTCCTGAGTCGAAATAACCATGTCCGTCTGTTTGGCTGGCTGGGTAGCTGGCTGGCTATGTCCGTCGTCAAAGTTAGCTCGTAGGATTGAATATGAGCGAAATCGGTCAAGGGGCACGCCAACCGCGCCCATACAACAAATATATTCAAAATGCAACTTTGGGAGTATTTTTCACGATAATGCAACCAAAATACACACAGATACTACGAATTGTAATCGCAAGCTCTGAGCAAAAACTAGGCGAATTCGAACAAGAGGGCGTGGCACCTCACATATGAGCAAAAGCTTCAAACCGCTATATTGTAAGCGGTTTTTGAGATAATCAAATTAAATTTTACTTAGACAATAAAAACTATAAATGCAAGCTCTCAACAAAAACTGGGTGAAATCGGACAAGAAAGCGTCGCACCTCCCATATGAGCAAAAGCTTGAAAACTCTATACTGACAGCATTTTTTCAGATAATCGAACTAAATTTTACTCAGACACTTAGAACTATTAATGCAAGCTCTGAGAAAAAAATGGGTGAAATCTAACAAGAGGACGTGGCACCTCCCATATAAGTAAAAGTTTCAAAATGCTATACCGAAAGAGTTTTTTCAGATAATTCAAATTTCACTTAAATACTCAGGACTATATATGCAAGCTCTGAGCAAAAACTGGGTGAACTCGGACAAGAGGGCATGGCACCTCCGGTATAAGAACAAATTTTCAAAATACTGCAGTGTAGGGTATTTAATGTTTGGCCAGGCCAAAGGTTACACCCTTACTTACTGATGTTGCAAATACGCAACATGCTCCTTAAAACAGATACAGTGAACCGGTGTTGGTACAACTAAAAAATTATTTTATTTTAAGCTGTAACAACCTAAAATTAAACTGTTCATATATTTCCTACAGCTAGAAATAATTTGGGGATGAAAGGGTTAACACTGTCACTCGGAAACCTGTTCGGAGGACAGTAGACAACAACTTAAAGGCAAATAAAATTATTGTGAGTCGCCTCAACACATAAAAATTCTACATCATTGTCTTTCGAAGCATAAATAACAACAATAGTTTAAAATTTTTGAAAAAATTCTTGAAAAAAAAATTTTTCAAAAAAAAAAATTTTTCAAAAAATTATTCAAAAAAAAAAAATTTTTAAAAATTCCAAAAAAACTCACACGTATTGAACGATTTTAAGCTTTTTCTGCCTAGTACACTTTTCGTAAGATGCCTTCCTCTTGAGTAGACAAAGAGTTTTGCCTGCCGCTGGCGTTCAAAAGCCAAAAACTTTCATCTAGCGACCGAATCCCATCTTGAGTCATACATCATTTTAAAGCATATAAATTATGCTTTATTTTAAAGTACTTTTAAATAAAAAATTTAAGGAGGGTTTTTTAAAACAAAATTCAAAAGTATTTTTAAGTTTAAAAAATTTTGGTGAAAACAAATTTTTTTCACCAAGTAATATTTTTTTATAAAAAGAACACTTAAAAATAAATGGGATCAGTTACAAACTTTGGTGTAAGCTATAAATTTTCATGATAATTACTAAAAACATCAACTTCAATACACTGTATTTTAACAACAAATGGTACTAGGACCAAATCCTCCCGGATTATTGTTCTTACACACCGGATATACTATATTTGCCAAATTTGAGGGAAATCGGAGACAAAATATTTTCAGCTGGTACGCTTGGCGTGATTTGCTTCATATACATACTTCAAAATTCAGCCGTATGCCATACACGTAACAACAACACTCGGGTGTCAAACGGCTGAATTTAGAAGTAGTCGGTTCGTTGAACATGTTTAAAATGTGAAAGAAATTTTAATTTCGTTAAATCTGGTAAACAACTTTAAAGTCCTAACCTTTGCCTTTAAAACCTAATTTAAATTATGTTGATATCTTTTTTTTCCTTAAAGATATCCTAACCTAAAAAGACACAAAAGTGCAAAAAACCCGTTTTGACAATATTTCGGTCTACGATATCTCTTAGAAGCATGAAGATATATGTAAATATAATTTAAATTAGGTTTTAAAGGAAATAATTGGGGCTTTTTGAAGTATTTAAGCCACATTTGACGAATAAATGATATGTTACATAGTTATATAGCTTCAAAAAATGGCAAAAAACGACTTTTTTTGGTATTTAGGTTACAATATCTTATAAACTATACACGATAGCGCAATTCTGAGGTTGGATTCGCGTTTAGCATCGCAAAACACATCGATTGTGATTAGTTTAATTTTTGTTTAATGTAGTTAAAAAAAATTTTTTTTTCTTTTTGTATGGGTAAATGCCCCAATTGGAAAAGCGATTATCTCAAAATTTAGTCGAGGAGTCACGAGTGAAAATTTTTTTATACATCATTTGAACGATAAGTAAACAAAATCTGGAAAAAAATTTGATGTGCTAGGACGCACTATGGTTTTTTTTGGACTAAAAAGTGCACACAAAAATAATTCACTACAAGGACCCTTTTTTTTAAAAAAATCAAATGCAAAATTAAAGGTTATACATTGAGCTATCTGAAAAGATGCCCGCTTTTTCTAGCATTTGATCCACAAATTAGGGACAGAGGTCGAAATCTCATAAATTTTGATAAAAACGGTTTTTCTGTTTAAAAATGTTAGTCGCATTAAACGCAGGAGTGATATATGAAAAAATTTATATGCATTCAATGAAATCAAGCAAGAAAAAATTAATTCCTTATAAAAATGGGCGGTGCCACGCCCCAAAAACAAATTCCTGATATCTCCAAAACTATTAGACGCAGATAGATAAGACTCGGTATGTTTGTAATAGGCACAGAGAGAAATAATATTTATTAGAAAAGTGAGCGGTGCCACGCCTCAAAAATATAAAACACACCATATCTTCGAAATTATTTTGCCCATGTGGATGAAATTCGGTTTTTATACAAAAGTCATCAAGACAAATAATGTCTGCAGAAAAAATATGTGGAGCCACACCCACAGGCAGAGCTATATGAATGAACTTGTTTCCTGTAGAACAGAGTTTCAATTAATAAGGATATGTTCATTGTTGGGTGTGGTAGCGCCCATTTTTTCAGCAAATGTTATTTGACTCACTACTCTTTATATATATACCGAAATTCATTGCTGTACGAGGGGCCTAACAAAAGTTCGCTTAGTTGAATTGAAAAAACTTTTAAATTTAATTTTTTAAATTTATAGCTTTATTCTTCATCTATTTGTATTTTTTCAACGTAATCGCCATTCATTTTGATACATTTTTGAAGTCAATAAATCCATCTTGAAAAACAGTCTTCAAAATCGGCTTTTTGCAGTTTTGCAATTTCATCATTAACCGCATTTATTATCTCCTCATTGCTGTTGAAGACTCTCCCTCTCAAATTTTTTTTGTATTTTTGAAAACAACCAGAAGTCAGAAGGCGCTGGATCTCGGGAATAAAGAGCTGGACGAATTTCTTTGACGCCAGAAAGAAAAATAAAATCGGTCGTTTTTTCAGCAGTGTGCGCCAGCGCATTATCGTGAAGTAAATCGTAGCGTAAGTAGTAGTAAATTTTTGGAAAACTTTTGATAAGCAGGTTTCAGTATACCACTAAGCAGTAACCGTCTGACCTTTTTTCAAAGGAATAGCAGCTACAACTTTCTCTCTGGTGAAGTAAACTGACATCATTACTTTTGTTGCTGACTTTTTTTTGCTTTACTTTAACAGGTGGACTTGCACTTTCTGGGCTCCATACCATGGATTGTTGTTTGGTTTCAGGGTCGTGCTTCTAAAACCATGCTTCATCACCTGTTGCGATTTTCTTGAAGGTAATAGACCCTCCGTTTTTGAATTTTTCAAGAAAATACTTAGCAAAACGCTCACATGCATCTTTTTGAGCATCACTTAAAATTCTAGGAACCCATCGTGCAGATTTCTCCGCGTATCCAAGATCATTTTTTAGTATTTGCGATACAGCCATGGCATTCAAGCCCAGTTCCTCAGCAATGATTTCCTGGGTCAATCTTGGATCTTCGTCAATTTTAGACTTAACCAGCGCTACACATTCATAATTAGTCGAAGATTTTGGGCGGCCTTCTCGAGGTTCGTCCTCCACAGAAAAATGACCTGTCCGGAATCTTCGGGACCACTTTGAAATAGTCACGAGGGATGGCGCATTATCTTCAAATGCTATTTGGCATTCATTAAATATTTCCATAGGCTTGAGCTTACGTCGAAATCCAAAAAGAATAGCAAACCGAATCTCTAGCTGCGTTGGCATTGGAATATCTGCTGACATTGTTTCACGAATTTTACGTTATCTTCTCTCCATTTTGACCGATCTTTCTGAAAATTAAAATGATATATCATAAGACTATAATAAATAATACGCAATTTTTTGATTTACTAAAAATTTATAATATGACACCAACTAAGCGAACTTTTGTTAGGCCCTACGTAGCTCAAATAGTTTCGGAGATATGATAAGCTTTATATTTGTAGGGCGTGGCACCGCCCACTTTTTTAGTGGATATTATTTCTCTCTGTGCCTGTTACAAATATACCGAATCTTATCTATCTGCGTCCAATAGTTTCGGAGATATGACGAATATGACAAATTTGTTTATGGGGCGTGGAACCGCCCATTTTCACTTTGAGTTGATTTCATCTGAATTGATTTGATTGAGTGCAAATAAATTTATTCATATATCACTCCTGCGTTTAATTCGACTAACATTTTTAAACAGAAAAACCGTTTTTTTCAAAATTTATAAGATTTCGATCTCTGTCCCTAATTTGTGGATCAAATGCTAGAAAAAGCGGGATGTAGCCATCGGAAGATCCGGATATATCTTCTATGAAAACCGCTATAAGCTGGGAACTCCTGGATGGATTTAAAAAATATTGGTGTCATATGAAAGGTATTTTGACAACCTATTGGATTGGATTCATAGTTTTGGAGATATGGCCTTTTTTGAAATTTTGATAAATTGATAAATTTTTCAATTACAACAACAAACACATCAACAACACCAACAACAACAACAAAATACCTTTCATATCACACCAATATTTTCCAAATCCATCCAGCGGTTTTCAAAGAAGATATATCCGGATCTTCCGATGGCTATATCTCCGAAACTAGGTCAGTGAGACCCTTTTTGATCACATATTCTTTTTTAGGACCAAGAATTCAATGATATAAAATTAGTTTGAGAATTTTAGCGAATTTATCACTAAACGACACATGACCATTTTGACCTCCATATGACCTTGAAATCTTTTTTCTCAGACATTCTGGAAAAAAACGGACAACGGATTCGGATTCAGGACGTCCCTAGGAAACACATAGACTGGTCAAAACGCCATGACATTTTTATTTTTTGTAAACCTGTGTAATTGTCTCATTTATTCAAAAAAAAAAATAGTTTTTGGGCCAACATATAGTGATTGTTAAAAAAAATAGATATTTATTACAGCTTAGGGATTAAAACGGTATTTTTTCAAAAACAAAAAAATAAAACGGTATTTTTTCAAAAACAAAATTTGATTTTTTAATAATGTATTGTTGTAATCGGCTTCTTTATGTTACATTTAGTGAAAAATGCTGAGCTACAGCCGTACGAATAAAAACAAAAGAAATGTTTTTATGTATTTTTATTTTCAATATTTCGGCTTAATTTTTAAGCCATCATCAGGAAAAATCTACGAAGAAAAACAGATAACTTTATAATTTTCTTAACAATATAAAAAACAAATAATAATTTTACATACTTTTAACAATTTTTCATAACTCTTGTCGTGCAAGCTATGTCTTTCGTCCGTTGTCTAGCTATCGACTGATTTTATGTCTAACAAGAAGTTAATAAATATGCGCGCAACCGTCGGTGTCTGTCTTGAAGTTAAGTCGTTTGTTTGTCGGTGGATTGATAATAGCCGTGTTTTTTTTGACGCGTGTATACAATTGTGGATACCTTCAAATTGCGATAACTCATGAACAGTAAGTCACACAATAGAATTCTAAGAAACTTTTTTATGGAGAATCACGTTCTCTTTCATTTTACATTTAAAAAAATTTATTTTTAAGGAGGTATTTTATAAAAACTGGTTAGCGCCGATAAATGGCAAAAAATCACTTTTTTTTAAATAACTTCTAAATAATTATTTTTTTTTTTTACAAAAGATTAAAATTATTTGTAGAGCATGTGGTTCTCCTTGAAAAAGACCCTTGGACTTTTTATCGTACGACTCACCGTTCATAAGTTATCGCAATTTGAAGGTATCCACAATTGTATATACGCGTCAAAAAAAACACGGCTAATGTGTAGCATTTCTATTGTGTATCGTCTCATGTAATTTTGTTCTTGTTGTAAAATTTTTGTTTTTTCGAAGTCAGGTGTATGTTTCTCTTTTATGCAATGTTGTGCAAGCGCGGTTTTGTTCTCAGTTTTTGATTTTAAGTCTGACTTGTGTGAAGATATTCTTGCTTTTAATTTTGATTTTGTTGTGCCAACATATACTTGTCCGCATACGTTGGTTCCGTCTCCATTACATGGTATTTGGTTCACCAGATTAGATTTGTCCATGTCATGTATCTTACTCTTTGTGTTTGCGTAAATACTCTTAAGTGTATTATATGATTTTGGTGCAAGACAATATTTGTTTTTGTCATAAATGTCTGTTTTATTTAATTTTTCGGTAAAACCCTGAACATATGTAACACTTTTGTAGATTTTAGGTTCCGTATTTTTTGCTGTTGTAGTTTTTTGTTTGTTGGTGGCTTCTTAAATTAATAGGCTTATTGTTTTTTGTGGAAAATCGTTCCAAGTGAGTATGTCTCTTACTCGTTTTTTATTATTTTTGTGAAAAATTACATCACTTATATTTAAAACCCTATTGATGAAATTTTTTGCAGTGTTAATTGTGGTTTTCTTTGGGTGTTTCGAGTAGAAGTTTATCAATCTACCTGACGCAGTAGTTTTTTGATACCAATCAATTTTTATAACGTTGTTTTTTCTCATTACTAGCGCATCTAGATATGGTAATGTTCCATTGTCTTCTTCTTCCTTTGTAAATTTAATGTTTTTATGGCATGTATTAAGTGTTTTCAGTGTGTCTTCGATCATGTCTGCTTTTACGATAGCAAAAATATCGTCAACATATTTTGTGAGACATCTACTTAGGTCTTGCACTGCTTTTTTCCAGAAAATTATTCAATATTTCTTCCATCACGATGTCTGCTATTACTGGAGAAATTGGGGATCCCATTGGCATGTCGTTTAGTTGACTATAAATTACGTCGTTATATTTAAAATAATTATTTTCACATATGCAAAACTTCAGTATTTCTATGAAAAGTGGCTTTGAAATTTGGTGTATTTGGTTATATTATCCCATTTTTTACCAATAACCTTTATCGCGAAATCCACTGGTATGCTTGGAAAAAGCGAAACCACATCAAAAGAAATTAAGCGTTCATCATCGTAAATGTACGAATTATTCAATTTGTTTTTAAATTCTACCGCGTCCTTTACATTGTACTCTGGGTTTGCAGTGATGTTTTTCAAAATATTCGCAATGTATCTGCAAAGTCCATATGATGGCGAATTTATGGATGAACAAATGGGTCTCAGGGGCATGTTGTCCTTACGTATTTTAGGTAGTCCGTATAAGCGTGGTGCCGTTGCAGTTTGAGTTGTTAATTTAAATTTTTCTTGTTCAGTTATGACATTTTTGTTGAAAAGTTTGTCAACTAGGCTATTGTTTTTTTGTTGTAAAGTTGAAGTCGGGTCCCTTCTAATCGGTTTATAAGTCCATCCATCTCTTAATATTGTGCGCATTGTTGTTGTGTATTCATTTTTGTATAACGCCACTGTCTTGTTGCCTTTGTCTGCTTCAACAATAATAAAATAAAGATTTCACACCTCTCCCCACGTGTTTTAAATAAAAAGTGTTTGCGTCCAAAATGTTTTTTCGGGAAAATGTGTAGAATGACTCTAGGATGAAACATATATGGGCGTATCCGAAAATAATCTTATATGACCCAGGTTTTAAGAAAAATTTTTCTTCCATGTTCAATAACCAAATGTGGTGGAATTTATGCCTAGACATATAAAATGAAATTCCCAACAGGTGAACAAAAAATTTCGTCCCGAGATGGTGTAAGGAGGTCGTTTTATCTAAAAATTTTGGGAAAATCGAGATTTCCGATAATATACGGGAGAGCACATATTTCAGAGGTATTAGATATGTTACGGGGCACCTTTCTAAATATTCTGGAGTAAAATTCGGAGAAATTGTATGTGGGTCGTGGCGACAAAATGGGTTAATATGTCTAAATCGCCCATTACGGCCACATAACAGGTCCTAAAATTCTTAAAAAATTCTACCAAATTCTTTGATGAGAAATAAATTGATTTTGTCTATGATAGTTTTTTAATTTAAGCGCCCCCTGCCAAGTAAAATATGAAAAGCGAAAAATTTGGGGTAAAAAATGCGATTATTGGCGATATGCTATCGAGCACACCGTAGCGACACATAAGGCAAGATAGCATGATATCAAACAAATACTTATTTCGTAATAAATTTCAGAAAAATCGTATGTGGGTCGTGGCGACAGAATGTGTTAAAAGGTCAATCGACTTTGCTTATGATTTTTCGTCAAGGAATTTGCTTGAATTTGTTCAGAATTTTCGGACCTGTTATGTGGGCGTAAAGAGCGATTTAGAGTTTTTAACCCATTTTGTCGCCACGACTCTCATACGATTTTTCTGAAATTTATTACGGAATATTTGTTTGATATCATGCTATCTTGGCTTATGGTTCGCTATGGTGTGCTCGATCACATATCGCCAAAAATCGGATTTTTTAACCCAAATTTTGTGTTTTTCATTTTTTACTCGGCTGGGGGCGCTAAAATTAAAAAAATATCATGAACAAAATCAATTTATTTCTCATCAAAAAATTTGCTTGAATATTTCAGAATTTTAGGCCCTGTTATGTGGCCGTAAACTTAGTACGTGCACAATATGAAGGCTTTAAATGCAGTGTGTTACACAACGGGTTGTTGTCACCGACATTCACCACTAATTCAAGCGTACGGCAGGGATGTCTACTATCACCATCACTCTTCCCAAGGGCGTACGCAGGATTTCATCTAGGGGGTGGCCAAACTCAAATTTTGCGAAACTTTTTATTTTTTTTTTTAAGAGCTGTATATTTTTGTGCACTAAAATATTAAATAAAAGCTCATATAGCTCTCATTTTATAAAAAAATATTTCGAGCAACCCAATTTTGATCGAATTTTTGTATACAAAATTTTAAAGAAAAATTCTTACGCTTCTCTTAAATGTATCAATTAATAAAATCCTATTCAAATTGGCTGAGTTAAAGTTAAAACTGAACGAAAAGTTAATTTTCATAGCAATTTTTTACAATTTTGTAATATTTTTTATATTTTCATTTATAAGTGTATTTAATTTTAAATATTCTAAGCCCAAATTTACTAAAATCAGTTCATATTTTAAAAAGTTATAAAGGTTTCAGTGAAGTAAGACCATTTTGATTTTTTATCGGAAAAATAAACAGGTACAATAAACTGGGTCGATTTTTATGAAGCAAAACAATTGTATACTGTTTAAAATGCTTAGAATCGTGAAAAGTTAAAAAAGGTCTGAAAAAATTTATAAAATACTTTGATACTTTGAACGGTTTTAAGCATTTTAAGCCTTATACATTTTATTCGTAAGAGCCTTCAATTTGAGTAAACGAATGCTTATCCGACCACGTAATTGAAAAACATAAAAAAATCGACGTTTGGAACCGGATATTATCTATACTACCTGCACAAAAAATTTTGAATTTTTTAACGTAGCATTTCTTGCAAAAACATAGTCTTTAGTTTTAAGCAGCTTTGGGTATCCCTTCTGAGAAGAAAAAAAAGTTATGAGCAAAAAAACATTTTTTTGTACCTGTTTATTTTTTCGATAAAAAACCTTAATAACTTTCTAAAATATTATTCGATTTTACTTTCAAATTATTTGCAATTAAATAAATAAATAGTATAGTAAAGATAAAAAAAGTGTATTTGTATAAACAATTGTCCAAAAAATCGTGTTTTATTTGGCTTTAATATGAAAAGTTGTAAAAACTACTGTAAAAATGAATGAATATGATATATTTGTAACTCTAAAGCTAGAGCTAGGGGACGCAGCTGCCCCCCCCCTGCGTACGCCCTTGACTCTTCCTTATCGTTTTTGATGATATCCTAGATAAAGCTCTTAATAAGGCCGAAAGGGGTATCCAATGAAACTTTACCGAGCGTCTAGAAGATCTCGACTACGCTGACGACATCTGCCTCTTATCGTCCAAACATTCAGATATGCAAAGCAAAATTGAAGACCTTGTCTTGGAATCACAAAAAGCCGGTCTAAAAATCAACGTATCCAAGACTAAAGCACGAAGTTAAACGCAAACAGGGATGACATCACGTTTAGAGCTGGCAGTGATGACATCGAAAAAGTCGATAGCTTCACGTATTTAGGCAGCATTATCTCCATGGATGGTGGAGCAAAAGAGGATATCAACTCAAGAATAGCAAAAGCAAAAGGCGCGTTTGCTCAACTGAACAAAATATGGTCTTCTTCCGTTATATCCACCAAAACGAAACATTTTTGATTCGAATGTGAAATCGGTTTTGTTACTGAACAACTAACGAACAAGCTGCAAGTATTCGTCAACAAATGCTTAAGGCGAGGTACATTAAGCTAGCAGAGCGAAAATGGCAGAACTGAAAAAAAATATGGCAGAATTATAGGCTAATTATAGGCTAATTTTGGGCCCAAACGCCGAATTTTAGGCTCTTCATTTTTTAAAAAAAAAAATAGCTCTGCCAGCTTAAGTGTAAGCCAGCAGAGCTGTTTTGAGAAAACACATACGGGACGTATATTGAACTATTGGGCTATTTAAATGCCCAATCGCCAAATAAAAAGCTTTCCATTAAAAAAAAAAAAAAAGATTCTGCTAGGTTAAGTTTAAGCTAGCAGAGCGATTTAAAAAAAAAAAACATTTTGTACTAAAGAAAGTATTCAATAATTATAGGCTAATTATAGGCTATTTAAATGCCCCATCGCCAAAAGAAAAGCTTTTCATTAAAAAAAAAAAATTCTGCTAGGTTAAGCTAGCAGAGCGATTTCGACAAAAAAACATTTTGTACAAAAGAAAGTATTCAATAATTATAGGCTAATTATAGGCTATTTAAATGTCCCATCGCCAAAAGAAAAGCTTTTCATTTAAAAAAAAATGGACCAAATCAATTTTCTTGAAATAAGGAACTTCGAATAACAACAATTCCACAGAAAAAAAAAAACAACAATAACAACAAAACTACTATAACAACAAAAAATTTACTACTACTACAACAACAGTAATTTTACATAAAAGTAGGGGTAAGTGGGCGGCCTACGGCCGTTGCTCAGGATTTAAACCCGTCAAACATCCAACACCGGCTTCGCGGCGGCCTTCGGCCGCGGATCAGTCTTATGCAAACGCAGTAGCTACTTATTATTTAAAAAAATTTTTATTAAAAATTGCGCTCGCAATTTGACTAGCAAAACTATTTGTTGGATATATTATAGACTGATCCGCGGCCGAAGGCCGCCACGATGCCGGTGTTGGATGTCTGACGGGTTTAAATCCTGAGCAGCGGCCGCAGGCCGCCCACTTACCCCTACTTATATGTAAAATTACTGTTGTTGTAGTAGTAGTAAATTTGTTGTTGTTGTAGTAGTTTTGTTGTTGTTGTTTTTTTTCTCTGTAATTGTTGTTATTCGAAGTTCCTTATTTCAAGAAAATTGATTTCGTCCATTTTTTTTTTAAATGAAAAGCTTTTCTTTTGGCGATGGGGCATTTAAATAGCCTATAATTATTGAATACTTTCTTTTGTACAAAATATTTTTTTTCGAATTCGCTCTGCTAGCTTAAGCTTAATCTAGCAGATTTTTTTTTTTTAATGAAAAGCTTTTCTTTTGGCAATGGGGCATTTAAATAGCCTATAATTAGCCTATAATTATTGAATACTTTCTTTAGTACAAAATGTTTTTTTTTCGAAATCGCTCTGCTAGTTAAACTTAACCTAGCAGAATCTTTTTTTTTTTTTTTTAATGGAAAGCTTTTTATTTGGCGATTGGGCATTTAAATAGCCTATAATTAGCCTATAATTATTGACTACTTACTTTAGTTCAATATACGTCCCGTAAAATTCGGCGTTTGGGCCCAAAATTAGCCTATAATTAGCCTATAATTCTGCCATATTTTTTTTTCAGTTCTGCCATTTTCGCTCTGCTAGCTTAATGTACCTCTTAAGGCGTATACTCAAGATTTGGTGGCCTCGCACTATATAAAATGCCGAACTACATCAAAAATGCAATCAGAGGGCTATAGCAAACGAGGTCAAGCTGCGCAAATGGGGATGGATTGGTCACACTCTCCGGAAACCACACAGCGAAGTTTGTCGCCAGGCTCTTGAATGGAATCCACAAGGCAGTAGAGGACGTGGTAGACCCAAAACCAACTGGAAAAGGTCGCTGGAAAAGGATATCCAAGAATCGGGAAAGTCGTGGCAAGAGATCAAAGTCATCGCAAGGGATCGCAACGAATGGATATGTTTCATATTGGCCCTATGCTCCTCCTAGGAGTTAAAGGAGAATACATACATACATGTGGGCGTAATGAGCGATTTAGACATTTTAACCCATTTTCTCGCCACGACCCACATACGATTTTTCCGAATTTTACTCCAGAATATTTGGAAAGGTGCCCCGTAACATATCTACTACTTCTGAAATATGTGCTCTCCCGTATATAATCGGAAATCTCGATTTTGCCAAAATTTTTAGATAGAACGACCTCGTGACACCATCTCGGGACGAAATTTTTTTGTTCACCTATTGGGAATTTCATTTTATACGTCTAGGAGTATATTCCACCACATTTGGTTATTGAACAAGGAAAAATAAATTTTCTTAAAACCTAGATCATATAAGAGGAGATTATTTTCGGATATGCCCATATAGCCCTTTTTTCAAAATGATCGGCACTTTTTCAAACCAGGGCTGAAAAACCCATTTTTTAGCACGGGGCTCTGTACTAAAACCAGAAAATAAGTTTGACTAAAACGGATACAAAAAAGGGTATACAGAAAGTTTTCTGCTTATCCGTAGATTAAAAAACCGTTAACTAAAAAACCCTATCAAATATCGTTTACGAGATATTGCGTTTTTACTTAAATTTTTGTGTTTCTATTAAAAAATTCAATTTTTGCGTGCAAAAAAAATAATGATCAATCAGTCAGATCTAATGTATTTTGATGTTGAATCCGAATCTGGTCTTGAAATTGCTCCATCATTACTGAATTTTGAGATATTCTAACCTGAAATTTTAGCATGTATGGTTTTTGCAACACTTTTGAGGTAATATAACAGGACCAGGTAATTGTTCATCATAAATCTCGATAAGGTTTTTAAAAGTACTATTCTTTTTCTTCAAAACTCAGTTTGATTTATATCGATATCTTTATTTTTCTCCGAAATATCGTAACCTAAAAAAAGTTAAAAAATTGCACGAAAGACGCCATTGGCAACATTGGTTCATTTATATAAAAAGTTATTAAAAATGATTATGATGGTTAAGAATGGAGAAAGTTTCAGTAAAAAGTAATTATTGTCACTTGTAATTTACCATAATCATTTTTAACAACCTTTTATATAAATCAACCAATGTTGCCAATGGTGTCTTTCGTGCATTTTGTTAACTTTTTTTAGGTTACGATATTTCGGAGAAAAACAAAGATCTCGATATAAATCAAAATGAGTTATGAAGAAAAAAAATAGTACTTTTAAAAACCTTTTAGAGTTTTATGACGAACAATTACCTGGTCTTGTTATATAACCTCAAAAGTGGTGAAAAAACCGTACATGTGAAAATTTCAGGTTAGAATATCTCAAAATCCAGGAGCGATAGAGCAATTTCAAGAGCGGTTTCAGATTTCACATCAAAAAATACATTAGAACTGACTATTTTTGTTTCTATATATTGATAATTTTTTTTTTGTAGCACGCAAAAATTAAATTTTTTAATAGAAAGTCAAAAAATGAAGTAAAAATGCAAAATCTCGTGAACGATATTAGATAGAGTTTTTCAGTTTACGGTTTTTTTAATCTACAAATAAGCAGAAAACTTTCTGCCAACTAATTTTTTGTATCCGTTTTAGTCAAACTTTTTTTTTGGTTTTAGTACAGAGCCCCGGGATAAAAAATGGGTTTTTTGGCCCTGGTTTGAAAAAGTGCCGTTCACTTTGAAAAAAGGGCTATATATGTTTCATCCTAGAGTCATTCTACACATTTTCCCGAAAAAACATTTTGGGTACAAGCACTTTTTATTTAAAACACGTGGGAAGAGGTGTGATTTGTTTTCCGAAAAAATACTATTTTGTTTTCCGGTCTATAATAAATATTAGAAAAAAAATAAAATTTTCAAAGGTTGCATCAAAAATTATTTTTTTTTTTTTAAATCAATGGGGGAAAATTTTTACTTCTTTTTTATTAATATCAAAAGGCAAAACATACGTTTTTGATTAGCTTTTATATAAAGCGTTTACAAAATATAACTTTTTATAAAAAAATTTAACTTTTGAGCAGCAAAATGTAACTTTCTCAAAAAACCCTGGCAGCACTGGTACCTATGGTATCTCCGTGGAACAAAATGTGGCAAAGTTTCAAAATATATATTTAAATCTCATTAAATTATGTTCCATAAATTTTAAGTTTTCAAAAAATATAGCAACAAACTTTAAAAATATTTAAGATGTATATTTTCTTACAGTTTAAAAAAAAGAGAAAAACAGCGATGGCCTGTCCTGTACTTCTGCACACTCAACATCAACATTAATTAATCTCACAATTTTTCTCTGCTACTCGCAGCATCTGAGTATAACAAAGTGAAAAGCTCAGAGAATACTCATGAAAAGCTTATTTTTTTACAAATATCCATACAAGAAGTTTGCTGAAGAATGGTGCTGATGATGGCTCATGATGGCGAAGTTAAGCTGTTGTTGTTGTTGTTATTGTTGTTGCTGCTTCTGCTGTACGTGGTAATGGTGTTGGTGCTAATAGTGGTAAATTCCGCAAGGATAGCCAAACAAATTGTTATGTGTATGGAAATAAGAAGATAGCGAATACTAAAATGGCTTATGTAAAAAGCTGGGTAAGTAATCAGCAGACTATTTGAAATAAAATCTAGATTTTAGATACGTTAATGAAACCTTAAGATTTGATCTGAATGATGTCCTCGATAAAAGGAATGTAAACATAATTATAATCACCCGTATCATCTGATTCGATTTCATTTGGAACTAAATCGAATAGAGATTTTGCTATCGTATAATTTGATTTCCAGAATTGAAATGGAAAATTTTTTCCATAAAAATCACATTAGATGATAAGGCTGATTCGATTGCTGTTGGAACAATTTTCGATTCTATTCTGGAAATCAAAATACTTACATGATGGGAAAATCTCGATTCGATTTAGTTCCTATCAAAATCAAATTAGATGATTAGGGAGATTAACATGTACGTGCATATATATTTACATATATGTATTAGATTGATTAAAAAAAAATTTTTTTTTTTGGATTTTCACAATTTTTTTGTCTTGAATCAACACATATAAAAAAATAATAACTCGAACTAAAATGAACCTAACTAACTAAAAATAAAAAAAGTGTTTTCCAATTAAGTTTTGGAAATATAAGCATCGGAAGTTGCGGATATACCTTTTTAAAAATTGGTAAGTTGAAAACTCCTAAATGGATTTAAAACTATTAATGTCATATAAGAGGTATCTTATAAAGGCATAAAATTAGTAGACGTGTCTTATGACGGATTTTATTCGTATTCGCAGATTTTTATTGTTTTGACCTCAAAAACATCTCTACAAATTTGAAGAGCCTATCTCAACACTCTTAAAAATATTCGTGTAACTTTGCGCTTGTAAAGCAAGGCAACCAGTTGCCTCCAATAATAGGCAACAAAAAAAGTTGCCAAGGATGCTAAAAATTTTCGAGAAATGTTGTGTTCAGCAGCTAGAAAGTTAGCAAATAATACCATAAAATCCTTAATGGAAGGAGTGCCAGAAAAGTTACAAAAAGATTTGTAAAAAAAAAAATATTAGGTACTAAAATTCTAGATACGTTATAAAAATGGTAATAAAATGGTGGTTCAAGAATGAGTCTAACTTTTAAAATCGGACTACTAGTTCCAGAGATTTTTTGAATTTTGTATCGGACAATTTTATCGATCGCAGTCCTTATTTGTTCAACTCATAAGCTGAAAAATTAAACATTTTATTTGTAACATACAGTGCTGTGCAAAACATTTGCAACCAAAAACACTTGAAACTGAATCACAAATTTTTGGCCACTAAAACAGATGCAAATAAAATACTTGGTATGAGGTTTTATGTCATTTATGCGTATATTGTTGTTTATAAAACAAAAATAAAAAGTCCATACATCACTAAGACAAAACTAAAACTTAAGTGCAATATAAAAATGTATCGGTTTTGGCTGTGCAAAACATTTGCAACTATTAATCTAAATTAAAAATTAATAACTAAACAAATCAATATTTAATGGAATAACCCCTGTTTTTTATAGCAGCAGTGCATCTTTTTGGCATGGATGCGATAAAACTATTTTCAAAGGAGTGCGGAATGTCCTGCTACCGTTTTTTAATTTCATTAAACAACTCGTCCTGTTTTCTAAATTTTTGATTGCATAATAAGCAATGCATTTTCGTGAATTGACGATTTGATTGGGTTTAGATATGGCGACTCCACGGGGTATTGATGAACATCAATATTTTGCCAATTTATCCAATCTTTTACCACTTTCGATGTGTGTTTAGGGTTGTTATCATACAGGAATATCCATTTTAGTGGCATTTTTCAAGTTGCATATGGCATTATAGTATTTTGTAGTATGTCTTTATAATCATTAGACTTCATTATGCCTACAACACTTTGAATTAAACCGATTCCTTGCGCAGAGAAGCATCCCCAGACCATGATTCTACAACCTCTATGCTAGACAGTTCCTCTTGATACTATGTTAAAGCCTTTTTTACATTTAATTTCTTAAGTGGCTCACTTGAGACATTTTTGCCCATATGAAACATTTATTATATCAAAGTGTTTGTATGGATCTCGGCTATAGGTTAAAAGGCATAAATCCACCACTCGGGTGATTTCTATTGAGTCGAATGTCATAAAAGGCAAAAAATATCACTTTTTTGAGAATTGTGTGCTCTAACTTGCCAAAAATGCATCCAAAAGCACTGATTTGGTAGTGAAAGTGTAGATATGAACGAGACAAACAAAACCCCACCACCAAATACTATAAAACTCAGTTAACTTACGAGATATATTTAAAAAACCACATACTTCAAGGTGCAAAATTCAAACGGCCTTTTCTCGAAAACTAGAGCCAACTTGAACAAACTGAGACAAATGGTCTTTTATTTTGGCCTATATTTTCACCCCGCAGCGTCAGATTCGAGTAAACTTTTGGTGACCAAATTTTGTTCCACAGTGTTATGTGTAAAGATTTTAAAAACATTCTGTTATTATCTAGAAATGTAGTCAATCGGCCCCCACTCATGACAATGCTGTATCCGCCACTGTTGCCAGTGCTGCCTCTGTGTTTAGTATGGATGTTCCTTTAAAAATTTTGCAACTAAAGTTGCTTCCGGGGGTGTCTCTAATTGACATATTAAAATCTTTGCCAAACATTGCACCTGCTATAGTTTCTTCATTAGCGTTAAGTAAATTATTGGTTCCAACTACTAAAAAGATATGATTTTCACTATTACCAGTTACACAGATTTGTGCAATGACTTTACTTACGCTTTGACGATTTCCATGCGATGTGTATTGATACCTTCTTTCTTCATGTTCTGCACATAACTGGCCCCAGGAATCGTCACCAACTGTTGCTGTTATTGTTGTTATAGCTTCCAATCTACCAGCAGTAACACATTGGTTGGCACCTTTACCTCAAAAACCTGCTACAAATTTATGTACATGTAGGGGGTTATCGTGAATAAATATTCTCGGGGAATTTTCTCAGACTGCCGCGCATTCTCTATTGCAGTTTAAGAAAATTCCCCGGGAATCTTGATTCACGATAACCCCCGTAGTGTTTCTGTGGTGATGGGTAAACGCTTTTCACTTTCACTGACAGTATGTATTATGCAATATTAATTTTATTTTGTTACACTTGCAAATTTTACGTCTAATACTTTAAACGCGGCAGACGATTTAATTAAATTTATTTAGATCCAAATGCGATTGCTGTTGTTGTCGAATAAAATGCACGCGTGGCGTCTTAACAAGCTTTGACAATTTACTCAATTTATAACAGTAAATTTAAACATTTTACACGTTTTTTGTGTAAACAGTAAATAACACAGGTTTACAAAAAAGAAAAAATGTCATGGCGTTTTGGCCTAACTATGTGTTTCCTAGGGACTTTGACGTCCCGAATCTGAATCTTGGGTCCGTTTTTTTGCAGAACGTCTGAGAAAAAAGATTTCAAGGTCATATGGAGGTCAAAATGGGGTTCATGTGTCGTTTGGTGATAAACTCGCTAAAATTCTGAAACTAATTTTTAATCATTGAGCTCTTAGGTCTTAAAAAGAATATGTGATCAAAAAAGGTATCTCGGACCTAGTTTCGGAGATATAGCCATCGGAAGATTAGAATATATATCTTGTATGAAAACCGCTATAAGTTGGGAACCCCTGGAGGGATTTGAAAAATATTGGTGTCATATGAAAGGTATTTTATTGTTGTTGTTGTTTTTGTTGTTGTTATTGTTGATGTTGTTGATTTATTTGTTGTTGTAATTGAAAAATTTCAAAAAAGCTCATATATCGAAAACTATGAACCCAATTGAAAATACGCTCAAAACATTTTTAAAGACTATCAAAATACCTTTCATATAACACCAATATTTTACGAATCCATCCAGGGGTTCCCAACTTATAGCGGCTTTCATAGAAGATACATCCGGATCTTCCGATGGCTATATCTTCGATACTAGGTCCGAAATACCCTTTTCGATCACATATTCTCTTTAAGAAATAAGAACTCAATGATAAAAAATTAGTTTCAGAATTTTAGCGAATTTATCACTAAACGACACATGACCTCCATATGACCTTGAAATAGTTTTTCGCAGACGTTCTGGAAAAAAACGAACCCGAGATTCGGATTCAGGACGTCAAAGTCCCTAGGAAACACATAGTCTGGTCAAAACGCCATGACATTTTTTTTTTTTTGTAAGCCTGTGTAATTAAACATATATGCTAAGTTTTTAAGCACGAATGTTAAAATTTTCCACAAACAATGTTTAAAATTGTTGTTTAAAATACAATACGCGTTTTTTCGTTTAAAAACAATCAGTCGAGTAATTTTACATGCTGTTTTAAGAGTGTAGTATATATTATTCTCTCGAGCCGCCGCACAATGGGAGATTGTGGCCATAAATAGGTAAAATTTTAAAGTGCTATGGATATAAAAATTTTTTACGCCAATCGTCAGATAATACTTAGGGACGGAAAAAAAATTATAAAAGTTTAAAATTTTGTTTTGGTTTAGCAACGCAGTGAGCACAAAGTTGGACTTTAAACAGAAAAAATGCTCTACAGAACTTTTAAAATTAGAAACTGCTGGATAAACGCTCTAGTTAATTTGTTTTAAGCTCGATCCACTAATGTAGCATATCGTTAGAAAGTATATTGTTTCTACTTTTTTAAAAATATTTTTTTTTTTTGCCGATTTTATTTGAATTATAGTGATTTTTCAAATATATTTTTAGCTTACGGCTTACTTTTCCGTGGAAATACCCATATATTACTAGTTTTTACAAATGCTTTTGGCATTCCATTCTATTTCTTATTTTTGTTTTGCTTATATTAAAAATTTTTTAATTTTTTTAGTTTTTGATACAATGGCGGTCCGAAAAAAAATTAATTTTTGTAGCAATGATTTAAAAAAAAAAAAGAAATTTTCTAGCATATTTAGCATAGAGCAGGAGTTAAAATGGTATTTTTTTGGAACCAAAATACTTAATTTATTATTGAAAGTCCTTATTTCTAATAAATACAGGGTGTCCGGGAAACTTTTACAAATATTTTAATATACAAATATTTTATATGGGCAATATTTTTTGTTTTTGCACCATTTGTGTAATGCCCTATTCTTACTTGCCTGGTTAACCAGCCTAAAATCAGAAAATCTTGATAATCACAGAACCCTGTTCACGTCCACTTTTGCCTGGATGAGTCATCTATCATTTCAATGACACTTTTTTGGCGTTTACCAAATCACGACACTATTTTCACTTTTTTCAAATATATTTTTATATACTTATTTCGTTTTTTAATTTTTTTTTAATACAATTGAGGCGAACACATTTTTGATTTTAGCTTTAATTTGCTTTTTATTAAAATGTTTTATTTGTTTATATTTTTCATTTGTCAAAAGAAAAGGAAATTTCCTAATTTCCCTGGGATTTTTTGAATTTGGAGATGCCACACACTGAGCCTCAATAAGTAACAGGTGCGAGTTTAATCTCAAGGAAAACTGAATACGTACTTCGATATATTATTGATTCCTGATGAAAAATTTTGTCAAAAATTAAGTACAAGCTTTTAGCTTTTAAAAAAACATTTGTTTGAGTTTTTATGTATGAATTATGGTGATTTTTCGAAAATTTAAGCTCAAACAGCCAAAATCGATAAATTTTACAAACTTTGACATCAAAAAAAAAAATACATTTTCTGATTTTCATTATTTTCCAATATAATATGTGGCCAAGTAATGCAAAGTCCCTACTGCTTTTTTTGAGAACTTTTTCTCTATGAATTTTTTCCTGTAGCAGTTTTTGAGAAAAAAAAATATTTTTATTCCTTTAAATTCTGCAACGTTTTACAATATATTTATGTATCAATTTTAAGCTTACAGTCTACTTAAATTCCAAAAAAAAAAAATTTTTAAGAGAAGGGTGACAGGTAAGGGGTATATTTCCTCCTTTTAATCCCCCTTTCTTAAAATAAGCCAAGGGCATATTGAATTTAGTAATAAATGATGGTTTCTATCAGAAATCGTACAAAAATTCCGACTCAATACTTCAATTACAAACTAAATTTTTTATTTTTTTTTTGATAATCTTTGTTTGTTGTTGGATAATTTTGTAGGTCATATAAAATCAAATTGACTTTCAGTCAACTTCGTTATAATATTGGTTGTGGTGCTGATGGCTAACGTACGCACCTATCACACAATGCATTGCAATCCACACGAAAGGTTTCCCAGTCAAATTTTTACAAATAGTAAAAACAATAATATTTTTTCTTTTTTTCTAATACATAATTGTTTTAAAAAAAAAAAAAAAATTGCTAATTTTTAATATGGTACAGTAGAAAATGAAATGATAAAACGCCAAAAATTTCTATGACTATGTTTTTTTACCTATGCATTTTGCCTAATGTAAATCATTATCTGTTCAAAACAACAAAAATAAAAAAAAATATATTTCTGGATTAACGTAATTGTTTTTAATATGTGGGTGAGTATTAGGGCTGTTCAAAAAAAATTTTTTTTCGAATTTCTTAGATATACTTTGACATCACGTTCTACATCATCCCATAAATTTTTTCAGATTTTTAAATGCAGTTTTAAAGGTGGCTCAAAGCAAAAATATATTTTTAATATTTTTTTTTAGCATTCATTATAAAATGTTAGCAAACAATTTGAAAAATTTGTTTTAGAGTAACATAAAAACTTTCATTTTGTTTATTTTTTAATGAACTTTAAAACCTACGTTGTAATTTTGACAAAAAAAAAATCTACACCTCTTAAAAAACGAAAAACTGCCTTTAAAAGGCGAAATTTAACGGTTTTTCAAAGAAAACAGTCAGCGTGCTTTAAACGAAATGAACATTTTTTAGTTTACAAGATCTCATTCGAAACAGCTCATAAAAACCTTCAAGACAAGACACGTTAAGACTTTTTTGGGCCAGCAGGCTCGATGATATAACGTTTGAAACATGGTAATGCAGCCCCGTGAAAGGCAAAACGCTTTTTTACTCAAGAAGGAGGCATCTTACAAAAAAGAGCACATGGCATAAAATGCTTAGAATCATGCAAGGAACAAGTATGAAATGTTTTTTTTTTTTTAAATTTATTAAAAATGACGTTACAAAAAAAAATTTTTTTCTAAAACAAAATAAAAAAATAAAAACAATTCACAACGTAGGTTTTAAAGTTCATTAAAAAATAAACAAAATGAATGTTTTTATGTTACTCTAAAACAAATTTTTCAAATTTTTTGCCAACATTTTATAATGAATGCTAAAAAAAAAATATTAAAAATATATTTTTGCTTTGAGCCACCTTTAAAAATGCATTTAAAAATCTGAAAAAATTTATGGGATATTCTGTCATGATGTAGAACGTGATGTCAAAGTATATCTAAGAAATTCGAAAAAAAATTTTTTTTGAACAGCCCTAATGTAGGTACTGCTTATCAATGCCTTGCAATAACGGAAAAGTGGACGATATCGAAGAAGTACCACGCTCCCTTTTTAACCATTGAAAATTTTGATTCAATATTACTCGAAAAGGACTGCAAACAAGGATTAATATATAATATGTCGGTATATTGGGAAAATTCTTTGAAGGGCGTGACACCGCCCACAAAAATATAATACGCTATAAAAAGAAAACTACTGAAGCAATCTTTCTGAATTTAACTGTAGGGAGTCTACTTGAAATAAGGCACCTACAATCAAAAGTGGGAAGAATATCGCCGGTGCGCGTGGAACCATCCATTCAAGTAAAGCAATTTAAATGCTTTTTCTCGCAAATGGTACAACATATTTTGATGAAATTTGGTGTGAGGGTCTAGATCATGAGTATCTAAAGCATAACGAAAAGTGGGCGTTGTTCAATGATTACCACGCCCACGGTTTACAAAAATTTTGGTTAAGAACTCAGGCGCAAAAAGAAATGGAATGAACTTTTTATGTCTTATGTACTTTTCGACGCTGAATCCGTCTTCATCAGCAGAACTGTCATTATAAATGCAGGATTTTAAAATATCCTTGCTTAAAGTGGAAGAAAACGTTGTTTTCAGTCTTACAGCGTAGCTATAAAAAAAGGTGAAATTCTTTTTTATTAATGGCATCTTTTCCTTATCAAAATATTCTTTCGTATTTTTCCAAAAGGGGTCTTACTTTCCGAGTTATGATACAAAAGAAGAAAACTTTTGGGTGTGTGGCATATTCTGTTTATTTATCAATTTCACCAAAAAAATTTTGAGTTTTTAATATTTTTCTATACTATTCGATACTGTGCGAGTTTTTTCTTATTATTATCTCATCGCTTAGTTAATCATTTTGAAAGCATGAAAATTAGAGGCAAAAAGATACAAATTTCATCACAAAAATAGCTATGAATAAAAACATCGACTGAAATAATAAGATCAGATTGTTGACCGAGCAGGGATCGGTCTCCAGGTACTATTTATTACACAGAACAACAAATAATGTCTTTGTGATTGTGACAGGGTAGTTGTTTGTCAATTCCGACGCAACTTTCCGCGTAAAATCCAAATCCGAGGTCAGAATTCCCCCGTCTGCCCTCGATTTTGAGATATTTGAGGCTAAAAACATGAATTGGGATTTTCAATAATCAAAAAAAAAAAAAAAATAAAAAAATCCCATTTTGCTTCCTGGGCTCTCATTACGTAACTTTTAAAACGATCATCGTTCGAACGATACTATCCAACGATATCATCAAAAACTTGTTTTATATAAGCCCTTCGCTATCGTATAGTCTATCGTTCTGTTTTCTAAAGTAACTAAAGTCACTGGAAAACATATATGTTTCTGACAAAAGTGACATTTAATTTTATTTTTGTGATAATTTGGACATGTTAATTAGAATTTTTCAAATGTAATTATTTTTACAGCGTTTTTAATGTATTTATTAATTTTATTATACTTTTTAGGGCAGCGACACCAGGGCAAATGGAGATAATAGTGAACTTTGTCGATGAGCACACGTTGTAACCACATTGGGCAAATCCTTGCTTTCAGCGCCTTTGTGGTATCAGAGACAATTTCCGAAATTGTGCTTTGGGTAACAGAGATGCCACAATCGTTTCCAGTTTACCATTTGTAGCCCCCGCTTTCACAAATTTCCAAGGTAGAACATAACCTTACAAATGGTGAAATATATGTTGACCGACAACCACTATCAAGATTTATTGTCTCCAATACATACATAAATTTATCTTTTGATAGCCGATAGCGTTGAACAAAGCTAAATTTGTTTACATTATTATTTATTTTAATATCAATTTACAAACTTTTTTGATGGTAGAGATAAGGATCAGATTTATCCCTGAGTATCCTTCGTTGTCGCAACAATTTTATTTTTTCTTCACTTTCATCATCATTTATAAAAATAATCAAATTCCGTGATGTTAAAGTATCGTAAAACGATTTTCGTCATATCTGCATCGAAGGATGCATTTACGTATGTATTCAAGACAATAAATCTTGATAGTGGTCGTCGGTCAACACATTCCATCAATTTTAAGGTTATGTTCAAGTATAGTAAAAAAAAAAAAATAAATTAAAAACGCTTTAAAAATACTTACATCCTTAGTATATCTAAATTATCACAAAAAATAAAATTTAATGTCACTTTTGTCAGAAGCATGTGTTTTCCAGTGGCATTTAAACTTTAGAAAACAGAACGATAGACGATACGATAGCCGAAGAGAGTTATTATCAAGAGACGCAAAGAAGCGCTGGAGCAATTTTTTGAGGTTTGTATCGTTCACAGACGGTAGCTTTGACGAATTTAGAAGTTAAACGGCAGCGTAATTCAACCAAAAAATCTGTATACATCTCTTCTCATCCGGAAGCGAAGAAATATAAATAGATTTTTTGGTTGAATTACGCTGCCGTTAATTTCTAAATTCGTCAAAGCTACCGTCTGCGTTCAACACAAACTTCAAAAAATTGCTCCAGCGCTTCTTTACATCTCTTAGTTATATATATCTTCGCGATAGCGAAGGGTTTATATGAAACAAGCTTTTGATGATATCGTTGGATAGTATCGTTCGAACGATGATGGTTCTAAAAGTTACGTGGTAAGAGCCTAAGTTCTATGCATAACATTTTATAAATAAAATATTTTTGAACATCTTTAAGTACTGGTTGCTACAAAAATTCATTCAATTAGTTCGTTATTCAAAGTTAGTCTTTATAATCATTCTCGTAATCACTTTCAAAACAGCTCAGTCCAAAATAATACTGAAGAGGGAGGAGTCCATTTATGTCCTAGTAAAGTTTTTTGTGATATGCCAATGTTTTAAAGATATAATAAAATTACTCAAAAAGTTTCGAAAAGATTGTTTCGAGATGAAAGTACTTCAGTACTTTTGTTTAGTCTATAGTACCCAAAAAAGTCTAGTCCCTATTTTTAAATAAAAATAAATAAATAAATAAAAATAATAAATAAACACTAATAAATGAATAAATTAGTAAATAAATAAACAAATACATAAATAAATAAACAAACAAATAAATATACAAATAAATAAATACAGAAATAAATAAATAAACAAATAAATAACAATATTTCAAAAATAATGAAAGTTTGACTGCTGCAGTTCGCAAATTTCCTACAAAATATGGTCGGAATATTGATAAAATTAAAACCCTTTTTGCCTTCATGTAATTCTGGTTACAAACTCTAAACTGTCAGTAGCCAAACTGTTTTCTTGTTTTGGTTGGCAACACTATACAGCACAAATGGCGGCAAAATGTGACACCCATTATTTTCAGCGGAATCGTTGATTCAACTTTTCATAATGTTGCTGAAAATAATAGAATTGCCCACGCATTTATACTGGCATAAATATATTTATAATCATATAACAAAGTATTAAACTTTTTTACTCGTACTTTTTTAAATAAATAATATTATGTTCTTATTTCTTAACTCACCATAAAGTCCTGTAGTTAAAAAAAAATACGCATTGAATTCAAATCACTCATACGTCTGTCACAGCTCTGATGCTGCTGTTGTTTTCGTTTGATGGTACAGAGATGAAACGTTTTGCAGCAGGGTTCTCACGACGACGACGAAGACTCTTGACTATATTAAAAGTGTACTTAAGTTTACTCGAAGTAAAAGGTGGACTTATATTGAGCAATGTAGAATTTAAGCAGCAACATTTTCGTTTATTTTCTTTTATTTCGTTGTTTAACTGAAATTTTTGTTTTTATTTAAATTTTGTCTACGATTAAACGTTGAGATTTTTAATGAACACACACACACAATAAATTGTTGACACAGCAAAGCACAACTCACCGTAACATTGTACACGGTTTGTTCGCTCTCGCGAAAAGAAGCCTTATTGATAAACAAGCAGTTCTTGTATAGAGCAGCAGTAGCAGAATCGACAACAGCAACAGCGGTGGCTTGTAGCACCTCCTGCTTAGTCCAGTTAAGGCAAAAACAACAACATCAAAATATAGCAGTATGGTGCCATCAAAAGCGATAGAATCAGCAACTGCAGCAGCAGTAACAACAGAAGTAAAAGAAGCGCCGCGCAAGATTACCAAAAGCAACAACAGCACAATTATGGTTAGAAAATGTTGAAGTTACTTTACTCTCTTTAAATATTCTCTGTAAAGCTTTGCTTTGCAGCTCGTAATCATAGTGTTTCTGGACCATAAGAATATTTCACCCTTGCTGCTGCTGTGCCTGCTCCACAGTGGGAAGACTCAGTTAATAACTCTGTCAAAATATGTAGTATCAATTAAGTCAAACTTATCAAAGGTATCATTTTCTTAAAAAAAAAAAAAAAATCTTAGTATTCACTTAAGTTGTTAAATATAAAACCGGGGACTATTTAACAAAACGTAAACATATCCATGGGGTGGCATGGGTTTGTTTCTCTTATGTTTATATGTTATTTTGAGACTGACCGAAGAAGTTACAAAAATACATCCATCGATGCACATAGGGAGATTTAACCCAAAAAGCTGGTCAAAAACGAATTTTTGTAATTGGTCCAAAATGATCCAACTTTTTTTTTATTATACAGCTTATACTCCAAACTAAAGAAATCTGAGACATTTTAAAGTTGTGAAAGAAGTGTTGATTTAAGTGCGTATATTTCTTTAAGTGCAGAAAAAAACAAAAAATTGCAGAATGGATTCTTCTACGATGTGTCTTAACAGTGAATATAATTTATTTTAAAAATCAAAACAGTGTGAAGTCTTAAAAGTATTTTCTATTGAAAAATTTTAAATTTTTAAAATAAGAAAAGTAATGGATCCTCAGGAGTCAAATTTTCTCTACCAATAATTCTCATAAATGAAATCTTTTTGTAACTAAAACTGCAAAATTTGTCTCCTATTGGCAAAATCGCGATGTGTCAAAATGATGTTTTTTTTAAAAAATGTATATTTTATTGCGAATTATAATAGACATGACCTTAGATAACAAATTTTGTTTTTGTATTTTTTAAAATTTTGTTTTCCCCGCTAGAACTATTTTTTGCATATGTGTGACTTCCTACAAAAGACAAAAAGTGAGTCTTTTGCGTAAATTTTGAATTTAACTGGCTATCAGGGCTGCAAACCGTTTTAAAATTGATGTGGTTCGGTTCAGTGGTACGAACCATTTAACGAAAACTTGTACCGGTGCAAGAACCGGTTTTTTAATGACTCTGAAGCATGGTTTGGTTCGTATGGTTGAGGATAATTAATAAAAAATCATAAGAACATAAATCCAAAATTGCATTTAAATACGTACATATTAGGGTGGGCTGATTTGCCAACCGACCTCGGCTATCCCCCTACGTGAAAGTTCATTCAATTGTATTGTATTCTCCTTTAACTCCTAGGAGGAGCATGGGGCCAATATGAGACGTTTCCATTTGTTGCGATCCCTTGTGGACTTTTGACAAAACAAAAGTGTTATGAACCAAAAGAAAAAAATAATTTGACAGCTGATACTTTAAGATTAGTAAATATGTATAGAAAGAGGAGATTTAACACTGCATCAACGAAATTAAGCCATATTATTGAAAATTAGTTAATCAGTTTTTGGGCTCTCCTGAAAAGTTGCCAATTCCGAGTTAGGTTGTTTTGACAAAAGTCCACAGATATACAATAAATTTACAAAATATAAAAGGGTGCAAAATTTGATAATATTTAAGCGTAGGTTCATTCACGTAAAAGCCGAAAACTCTGTCAATTTTTATCCGATTTTAGTTCACAGGATTTTAAAATTTTTGTAATAAAATTGGCTTTTGATACCGATGATTCCAAAAAATAATACATCGCTGAGAAGATAATTTAATTGGCTTTTAAGAAAGTTACCTTTAGTTAAAATGGGACTAGCCGTTCTCTCTACAGATCAATTAAAGTGAATTCACATCTACTGGAACAATAGTTTTTTTTTTTGAAAACGGCAACACTGCACTAGTGATATTTTTTTTTTTTATTGGGTGTACAACTTAAAAACCGGAATTTTTTAGCGAAATTTGATGCTTTATTATTGGAAGCTACAACATTTCCCCATCTTTCAGGCAGTTTATGAATTCCATCCCAAAAAAATTGCGCCGGCTTGGCGGCCAAAAATGAATCTATCCAATTTCGGATGCCTTGCTCTGATGTGAAGCGTATTCCGGTGAGGGCGTTTTGCATCGAGCGAAATAAATGAAAGTCAGACGGAGCAAGGTCCGGACTATAAGGCGGGTGAGCCAAAACTTCCCATCCACTATTTTCCAAATAGTTTTTCACGGGTCTTGCAACATGCGGCCGAGCGTTGTCATGATGAAAAATTATTGCTTCGTGTCTGGTCGCATTTTCCGGGCGTTTTTCGATGATGGCACGCTTCAAACGTATTAATTGTGTTCGGTACAGGTCACCTGTGATTGTCTGGCCCGATTTCAACAACTCATAATATAACGGCCCCTTCTGATCCCACCAAATACACAGCATAACCTTGGCTCCATGGATATTTGGCTTCGAGGTTGATTTGGCTGGTTGGCCGGGTTTTACGTATGATTTTTTGCGCTTGGGATTGTCATAATGGATCCATTTTTCATCCCCAGTCACAATCCGATGCAAAAATGATTTGTTTTTATGGCGCTCAAGCAGCATTTCAGACATACAGAAGAGCCGTTCAACGTCTCTCGGCTTCAACTCATAGGGGACCCAATTACCTTGCTTCTGAATGTATCCGGCGGCTTTCAAACGTTTCGAAATGGCTTGCTGAGTCACTCCCAACGATTTGGCAAGCTCGTCTTGTGTTTGACACGAATCCTCATCGAGTAGCTTCTCTAATTCTTCGTCTTCATACTTTTTTGGCTGTCCTGGGCGTTCTTTGACTTTGATGTCAAAATTTGGCACTTTTGAAGCGTTTAAACCATTCAAAACACTGTGTTTTTCCTAAAGCATCGTCGCCATAAACTTCTACAAGCAAACTATGACTTTCTGCAGCAGTTTTCTTTGCAAAAAAATGACCCAACAGAACCTCCCGCAAATGCTGTCTTTTTCTCGAATTTTCGAAGTTATTCATCGTGAAAAATAATAATAATGCACACAAAATAAAATTGTTTTGTTGACTGATTTTGACAGCTGTCAAATGTACCTTCAAAATGACATATATATAAAGTTCGAGCTTTCACGATATTTGTTAGTACGGACATCCACCGTCAAATTCCGGTTTTTAAGTTGTACACCCAATTACTTTTTTTAGTGCAGCACACCCCAAGTTACCGAAATAAATTTAAATCGTTCGATTTGCAATTTTTGCTGAAAAACAGAGATTATTCGTAAAGTGATGTCATAACACTTATTATGCCACCGTACATTTGGCTCATTATTTTTTTTTATTAAAGAGTGAATATTTAAAAATTTATGTTATTTACAAACTAAACTATCTAAAGAACTTATATATTATGCTGCTTGTCTTGATATGTAAATATATATAGCAAAAGAATCTAAAATACACAGAATTTTTTTTTGTCAAAATAGATTTGCATATGAATGTAAATAAAATTTTCAAAAATCGGATGAAAAATGAGCTACAGCCGATATCATGCATGATAGACGGTGCTATTCTCAAAATTTAAATGACGATAACAACACCCCTCTGAGGTTATTTTATATTATGAAAGCCTATCAAATTCCCCATATTTTGGTGAATTTTTTAAAAAATCGTTAGAGCGGTTTTTGAAAAAATGCCAAAAAACTGTTAAAATTGGAATGAAAAAAAAGTTGTTGACATACAAAAATTAAATTTTTATCACTATTATAACAAATAATGTTTATTATGTGTAAATATTATACAAGCATATTAAAATATAAGACTAAGTAGAAAAAAAACGATGGACCGTTTTTCTAAAAAGTTGCAAGAAACTGTTAATACTTGAATGACAAAAATATTTTTAATAGACATATGAAAATTAAATTTTACCCATCATTGTAACAAACAATGAAAAATATAAATATACACACATATTATATGAACATCATGTATATTTTGTATAGTATAAAAAGATTATGATCTTTAACAAAAAAACACTGAAAAAAAATATTATGAAAATTCTTCATTTAAAATGTATAGTTAAAATAGGAATTAGCCCAGAAAAATTCGGATTTTTCCGCAGCATAAATCCAATTAAAATTTTTTCACCAGAAAGATCTTTACTTACACTAGACAACAGCCAAAATATAACATTTTGCAGACCATGTTTTCTAAACTAATTTGAGGTAGCTGAGTCCGAAAATCGCATTTATTTTTTTTTTTCCTAGGGGCCGTTCTCGAGATTTTTGAGGTTATAGCTCCATTTTTTCGAACATATTTTGAGAAACCCAATTTCGATCTAAAATGTTTTTGCACTATTATAGAGAAAAATTCTTAAGCTTTCAAGAGGTGTACCAATATCTAAGGTCCGATTCAAATTGGCTGAGTTGTAACAACGAAAAATTTTTAAACTTCCAACAAGTGAACCAATATCTAAGGTCCGATTCAAATTGGCTGAGTTATAGCAACAAAAAGTTCATTTTTATAGTAGTTTTTGACACTTTTTCGTGTTTAAGCCAAATTAAACACGGTTTTTTTGCCAGCAGCTTATACAAATATATATGTTTTTTATATTTCAATTCAATAGTGTACTTAAGCAAATATTTGAAGTTCAATTTTAGCAAAATCGGATAATTTTTAAAAAACTTATTAAAGTTTAAGTGAAATAGACCATTTCGATTTTTCATAGAAAAAATTGATTTTTTCAATAAAAATTTAAAAAATAATTTGTGTTTTCTATGAAAATCGAAATGGTCTTATTTCACTAGAACCTTAATAAGTTTTTTAAAAATTATCCGATTTTGCTAAAATTGAACTTCAAATATTTGCTTAAGTACACTATTGAATTAAAATATAAAAAAAATATATATTTGTATAAGCTACTGGCAAAAAAACCGTGTTTAATTTGGCTTAAACACGAAAAAGTGTCAAAAACTACTATAAAAATGAACTTTTTGTTGCTATAACTCAGCCAATTTGAATCGGACCTTAGATATTGGTTCACTTGTTGGAAGTTTAAAAATTTTTCTCTATATTAATGTAAAAACATATTCGATCGAAATTGGGTTTCCCAAAATATGTTCGAAAAAATGGAGCTATAACCTAAAAAATCGAAAAGGCCGATTATCTCGAGAACGGCTCCTAGGAAAAAAAATAAATGTGATTTTCGGAATCAGCGACTTCAAATTAGTTTAGAAAATATGGTCTGCAAAATGTTACACACATATTAATTATTTGTAATGTAGTGTTATGCATGAAAAATAATGTGTGAAAAGTTCATAGTGAAATCTTGTACGCATAATATGGTATTCAAGGTCAAAGGTCGAAAAAATTAGTTTTTTGCAAATATGACACTAACAGTTACTCATGAATGATGAGTTTCACGAAAATAACCAATCTATCTGGTTATAGAAAAATGTATGTTCTATAAATGATAAGCAATGTATTTTTTTTTTAGGGTCATGGAACGAGAAATGAACCAGCTACGATTTTGAGACCAACTTAAAATTGCTGGGGTACATTGCGTTTCAAGCATATTTGGTGCCGTCACACTTATTTCATTGGCGTCTTTGGTGTCCAAACACTGGCTAATAATGCCTTTTTTTATAAAAATATGTTTCAGCATTTGAGTAAATGAGCATTTAAGCGCCTTTGGCGCTCTCTCACTGACTTCATTGGAGCTTTTCGACAGTAACATATGTTCAAATTTTGCTAAAAACGAACGCTCGAGCGCCTTCGGCGCCCTGGCACTCATTTCATTAGTGGTTTTCTTTGGTTATATATGCATGAAAAATTGTCTAAATCAAGGGTGTCAGCGTTTTCAAATCGCTGAGCCAAGCGCAGTCAGCGCAAAATTTTCGCTTTTACAACAACTTCAAATTCGAATTAAACAATCACAAAAACAATTTTTTGTTGTTTTTTCATGCCTCGTTTACAACAACAATAATATTTCAACAATTTTCAAAATTTCTAAGAACTGGGACACACACAAAAAGTAGGGGTATTCACGCGTTGATGTGCAATGCTCTTGCATCGTTGCGGTAGTGCGTTTTGCAAAAGTTTGACATTTGTAAAACATCAAACACATTGTCGAAAATTTCACACTACTTCTGCAATTTCTCAAGATGGAAATATTCACATTGAACGTTCAGGCGTTAGTGCGTAAAAGACTGGTATTTTCGCAACTGCGCATCAACTCAGTAATACCCATATTGTTTCTTGTTTTTGTTTTTGATGCGACGTAGTCGTTGTTGTTGTTTTATGTTGGTTGGAGTTCGATTTTGTCCAGTGACTTAAGTGGTTTCTGCATGCACTACTAGATAATAGTAACAACTATGCCTGTGTTTGACTGTTTTAATTGCTTTTATCATCAATATTTGATTAACCGGTTTCACACTTGTAAATTAATTTGAATTATATTAAAAACTAATTCAAGAAAGCATTCCGAAAGAGCATATACCATTTTATCAGAACATACGAGGGGCACTATTTATATTTCGGGAACTGGCAACACTAATGTCAATAGCTAAAATCTGGCAACACCATAATAAAGTTTGATATTTTTTAGCATTGACATACTCACAACGTTTTGATGTACAAGTGATATTTGTTTTGTTTACAGTGAGTTAAGAAAATCCATTTTCCATTGGTAATTTAAACGATTGATAAATTATGGGGTTTCCAACGAGAACAAACGTTTTTTACAACTAAGTGTTCATGCAAAATCAAATGTATTGAAATGGAACTAATGTGCAAGGATGCCTCTATCTTACAATATGTCAAATGACGATCTTGCATTACACTGTTCGACAATTTCGAACTTTTTGTAAAACACATGAGAAAGTCCAAAAAATTCTTAAATTAGACGTTAAAAAAATTATGCCCGTGTCTCGTGGTTTTCCTCCAACACGTCACATTTTTTTTATCGATTTTCGAAGTTTTTTTATCCATTGTACATGAAAAAAACAAAAATACCACATTCTTGTGGTAAATCGATGAATTTAACTATATGACCCTTACATCTGAGGTGTATCATGTGTTCAGCAAACTTATGCAGGATATTGCGGGGTATATTTTTTTACCCTATTTAACCCCCACATGTGGGTCATTTTCGCCCTTTTCTTAAAAAGGTACAAAAATGGTATTTAAAACAGGGGAATATTGAGTCAGTATGTACTACAGAAATATTTGCTATAAAATTTCACTACTAGTTTTTAAACACGTAAAGGTCGAAATTTAAGCCTGAAACCAAAAAAATTTTTAAAATCAATTTGGACTTTTCACATTGCATATTAATTACATCCCTGACGCGCTTACCTTAAGTTTTAAGAATTTTTCGTCTTTGATAACACTTAGTGAAATTTATTGTAGGATATTTTTGCAAAATTCTTTAACCCATTGTGGCTCAGTTTTAGAAAAAGAGGTCAAATAGACCCATTAAAACAGGCTATAATAGTTTACTAATTATTAAAAATGAAAAAACCTTTATTTTGAGACTGTTTTTTAAAAAATTTTTATTTTGGATGCATTTCAAGCAGTTTACCGCTCATCTTCAGCAACACGACTGAAACGTCAAGTGCATTATTGAACAGACATTAGCAAAACAGAGTAAAACACAAACAAAAAATATCTATTACATCTTTGTAGAGTTTAAGCAAAAGAAATTATTACATTTTGAATACGCTTTAATAAGTTAGAATTAAGACAAAGCAAAACAACAAAAAGAGATCGCAAAAAACTGTTTTTGTTTTGTTTGTGACGTCAACTGTTTTGCTAATGTCTGTTCAATAATGCACTTGACGTTTCAGTCGTGTTGCTGAAGATGAGCGGTAAACTGCTTGAAATGCATCCAAAATAAAAATTTTTTACAAAACAGTCTCAAAATAAAGGTTTTTTCATTTTTAATATTTAGTAAATGTTTGAGAGACTGTGTTAAATCGTTTTTTACAAAATAACATAAAGGCTATAATAGGTTAATGTGTTCCAGTAAAATGATCCTTGTGTGATTTCGTTATGATCTTGTGGAACGAGTTTTGCCTAAAATGTAATTTTAGAGTTTTACAGTGGGGTGAAATTTGGAAAATATTGATCGTTAGAAGTGCTTAATGATTTTAACCATATTTTTTTTGCTTTCAGTATGAAATTTTGCTTTTTTAGTGTTCAGCAACTAGTAGTGCACGGTCCGCTTGAAAAAATTTAACTGAAAGGTTCGAGGACGACAGAGTTTTTTGTTGGGTTCTTTTCAGGACATCAGCCGAATTCAATCCTAACAAGAATCAAAATCGGAACACGTGCCGATTTTGAAAACGGATCGTTTTTCTATTTTTAAACGAATGTTTTCAAATGTTTGAACTAAATACCGTTTATTTGTGCATATATCGACTTCGGCTACACCCCTATGTGAAAGCCCATTCAATTTTATGAATATTTGCCCAAAAAACCATACCTCTGCGTTCAACTTTAGTTCGGAGCATTTTCGATCGAAAATTTTACCTTGCATTTACTAATATTTTTTTTATTTTCATCCTAAATTTGGAAAATTCTTATAGAGACAAAAGTAATGTCATAATATGATTTGGCTGAGTTTCTGTCAGTAATCAATTAAATTGGGTTTTGTTTTAACGGAAAGTTTACTTGATAGTGTTAAATTAATGATATTTATTCCAAAAAATTATATCGCCTCCATATGACCTTGAAATCTTTTTTCTCAGACGTTCTGGAAAAAAACGGACCCCGGATTCGAATTCTGGACGTCAAAGTCCCTAGGAAACACATAGTCTGGTCAAAACGCCATGATATTTTTTTTTTTGTAAGCCTGTGTAATCCAACGAAAACCTTCTCTTGAAATTTCCATTTTTTGGCCAAATTTATATTCTTAACTCACTGTAAACAAAACAAAAAGCACTTGTACATCAAAACGTTGTGAGTACGCTTATGCTAAAAAATGTCAAACTTTATTATGGTGTTGCCAGATTTTAGCTATTGACATTAGTGTTGCCAGTTCCCGAAGTTGGCCAACATCAAGTGCTAAAGATAATCAAGTTGAAAACGATGAAGAATATGATTATGCATCTTAAATACATTAAAACATCAATAATCTTAATATGTCACGTGATAATAAATAATTGTTTAAGTGTAATTTTCAATAATATTAATAAATTATGTATGATTACTATAATTGTTTTGCTTAAATTAAAAGCCATTATAACCGTTTCTTGCAAAAACAACATAAGTCACCCGTTTCTTGCAAAAACAACCAAAGTTCAGAACAGTTCTTCAGGTTTTTCCATTATTAATCTTAATAAACCACAAAGATTTTTCAATATTTCAATTTATTAGAACTCTTTAAAACTCGATTATTTTTGAATAAACAGTTTTTATTGATTCCTGAAAAATTCTATTCGTGTAACTTATAACGTTTCTGCAATGACTGATTCATTTTTAGAATGGCCTTTCCAAATCAGTGAAAAAGTGCAAAATCGGTTTAGAAATAACTGAGCCACAGATTTTTAAGCGCACAAACTCACCCAAAAACAGTATTTTAATGGTAACTTAACAAGTTAAGTACTCGAATAGACCTACAATATCTACTGGGCCTCTTCAAAAGTTTATGAAATTTTTGGGATTTTGTAATAATTTAATAAACTAATTATAAATAAATGGGTTTCTTGATTTCACAAATGGGGTTTCTACACTAAACGAAAGATTTTTGCAGGCTTATTTTTTTTTTTTTTTAAACATAATTTTTAATAAAAATTTTTGATATGAAGCAATATATAAAAATGTACAGTAGACCCAGTTTAATTCACTTCATGAAAAATGCAAACTTTTCGGTTCAATTAACCGGGGAATCAATTAAGCGGGGCCCGTTTAATTGATCCGACTGATCAATTGAAATAATCCCGGATAATTGATCGAGTGAGTCAATTAAGCATAGAAAAAATTAGCATTCGGCGATTTTAGTTTTAATTTAATGGTTTTTATATGTGATTAAAGCCTTAAGAATTTCTTTAAGTGATAAGTTCCATAAGAAGATATCAAATATGTTTGTATATCGTATATTAAAAAATGCATTAGGTACATAAAGGGTACTTCAATTCACCTTAAAATAAAATAATGAAAATTAATACAAAATTCGGGTATGTGCGTAGTTAAGGAGTAGACTTAGAGCTGAGCATATAAATTTGGAAAAACTAGGTGTAATGGATTTATAAATGGCAACGATAGCTTAGGATATGTTTGCTACGAGTCCATCAGTCTGCCGTGCTGAATCGGATGCCTAAGCACATGACCGGCCTGAAATGTTGCGAAAATCAGTTTTTTTTTTGCAAATATCTCGCTAACGGCTACTCTTAAAAAAAATGTTGGGACAATTTTGTAATTGTGTGCGTATAAAAGTTATTGAGGGTCAAATTTTTAAATTTTTTTATAATTTGTAGTGGCATTAGAAATAAAATAGCAACAGACGTGATTTTGACTATTTAAAACCTTTAACGCCATCTGCTTTTCTGGATATATTGTAGTATGGTCTATAACTTAATTCGTTCGGTTTTTTTTCAAAATTGAACGTTTATTTAAGAAAAACGCACAATAGTATTATTCAAAGTATTGTCCATCATTAGCCACTACCTTTTCCCATCTTTCTGGTAATATATGGATTCCGCGCCAAAAGAACTGCTCCGGTTTTGAGGCCAAAAATTAATCAAGCCAATTTCTGATACCCTGTTCTGAAGTGAAGCGTATCCCGGTGAGAGCGTTTTGCATAGACCGAAATAAGTGATAATCGGACGGGTAAGATCCGGACTATAAGGCGGGTGAGCCAAAACTTCCCATCTAATATTTTCCACATAGTTTTTAACCGGTCTTCCAACATGTGGCCGAGCGTTGTCATATTGAAAAATTATGACTTCGTGTCTGGTCGCCTATTCCGGTAGTTTCTCGGCTATGACTCTATTTAAACGGATCTATTGTGTTCGAAAGAGGTCACCTGTGAGTATTACAGCACCATGGATATTTGCCTTTGGCTGGGAAGGTCCTGTTTGTCCGGGCTTCTCATATGAATGTTTGCGTTTCGGGTTGTCGTAATGGATCCATTTTTCATTCCCAGTCACGATCCGATGCAAAAATGACTATCGGCAACAGTTTTCTTCATATTAAAGTAATGAAGAAGAACTCCCAACAAAAACACTTTTTTAGGCGTAAAGTTCGACATATTTGAGTAAAAAAAAAAATATTGTTGTTTACGCTTCAAATGAATGACATATACTAAAAAAGACACACAATGACAGTAGCTTTCGGAATATTGGAACGATGGAATACTAATCAAGTAACGCCATCTTTTAGCAAACCGCACGAATTAAGTTATAGACCAAAGCACAATCCACTTTCGTCGGCGTTTAAAATATCAGTTTGATCAAAACCCTATAATAATCCGGAAAGAACTAAGTTATTGAAATCATTTGCACCTTTTGCGTTTTCTAAAGATTTTTCTCCATGGACTTTACGAAAGACGACACCTTAAAGGTTTTGACTTTGCCATAGCTAGTTTGTAGGATCAAAATTTTTATTGAGCTGTATTGAAAACTGTTTAGATTTTTCCGTCGTTATATTTTTTGTTCTTTTTATATAGTTGACCTTTAAAAAGGGGTACATGTATTTTTCATTTGGAAACCATTTTCTTCCTATCAATTAACCGGGGAAACCAATCAAGCGGGTATCAATTAACAGGGGATTTGGGTGCCTTTTTCAATGAGGAAAGTTTCAATAGGCTTTTTTTAGATCAATTATCCGGAGAAGTCAATTAAAAGGGGGTCAATTAAGCGGGGTCTACTGTATTAAGATATCGTACCAATTCAACTGAAAAACACTAACACTGTGCGTTTCTTGAGAATTAGACTTAAGGCGATAACATTTTAGTTCCGAAATACACTCACTGAAATTTTTTTACTTTTAAAATCAAGAATTTTTTTGTGAATAAGGCAAATAATGGCTTTCTTATTATGAAATATGGGTATCTTAACAAAAAAAAATCTACCAAAAACTCAAAATTGAACAATTGTAACTTATGGGGTTATAACAATCATCGATTCAATTATATTGTTGTCCAATTATAATATTATAGGCGTTTGTTTGTGCTTCTACTCGTATCTTCGAAAATTCCAGCGAACAAATAAAAAGGTTCATATTGATTTCCATGTTTCGCAAATGTGCGAGCACAAAGACAAAAAAATGTTAGCGACATGTATTTAATATAAAACGAAAAAAGAAAAAATCTTAAGCAACTGAATATGTATGTATGTACGTATTCTCCTTTAACTCCTAGGAGGAGCATAGGACCAATATGAAACGTCTCCATTTGTCGCGATCCCTTGCGATGACTTTGATCTCTTGCCACGACATTCCCGATTCTTGTATTTCCTTTTCCAGCGACCTTTTCCAGTTGGTTTTTCGGTCTACCACATCCTCTTCTGTCTTGTAGATTCCATTCAAGAGCCTGGTTTCCGGAGAGTAAGAACAAGAACGTTAACACTATTTCTCACATACACATTCATATTGATTTTTGGCAAAACAAATATCGCTTGAAATGTGTGCAGTCTTAGAACTCATTTTGCAAACCACTACAGTGGCGTAATGGATGTGTAGCAGGACTTCAAACAGAAACGACGATGGTTCAATCAATCCTCGGATGGGCGAAAAAAATTTTTATTATTGTTTTTTTTTTTTTTTGCTTTAACACATAATAACTTTTTTTTATGTTTGATAACATTACTTTAATTTATATACATATATGTAGCGGTGAAGCGACATGCATGCATGCGTCGAGCATGTGAAAACTTTGAAGCCAATAAATCTTTAAAAACGCGAAAACCTTTGAAAAGGAACTACTCTTAAGTGCAAAAACTTAAAATTATTAAAATTCAACAACACAATTTTAAGTAAAATTCATTTGATTCTGCACTTTTGAGCAAAATGTGAAAAAAATAAAGCATACGATTAAAAGCCAATAACTTTTGAAAACCGCGAAAACATACAAAAGAAAAAACAATTTAAATGAAAATAAAATTTTTGCTACACGTCATGTTGCGATGAAAATTAAGTTTACTGAAAACTGTGTGTCGTGTGGACGCGATAAAAAAGTATGCGCTAACTGTATAGTTTGCACGAACTAGATTGACGACAGTTTACTTTTGCTTGTTTCTTATCAATTCTTTGACTTTTTTTATATTTTGCACAAAAGTGCATTTTACTAAAAATTGTGTTGTTCTATTTTAATAATTTTAAGTTTTTACACTTAGGAGTAGCCTCCTTAATCTAAATTTAAAAGGATTTAAAATGTTTTCACGTTTTTCAAAAGTTATTGACTTAAAGATTTATTGGCTTTAAAAACTTCAAAGGTTTCACATGCTCTACGCGTGCATCCATGTCACTTCTCCGTTGCATTTGTATAAATAAAAGTAATGTTATTAAACATAAATAAAAAGTTGTTACGTGTTGAAGCAGAAAAAAAAAACAATAAACAATTTTTTTGGCCCATTCAAGGATTGAACCATCGTCGCTTTAGTTTGAAGTTTTGCTACACATCCACTGCGCCGCTGTGGCGGTATGAAACTTAAGTACTAAGATTGCATATAATTCTAGCGGACTTTTATGTTGCCGAAATATGATATGTGTGCGCCCGTGTGAAACAGTGTTGCCGTGTTGATTTTTTATTTTTTTTTTTCATTTTCAGCGCTGAATTTTCGGCGCTAACTTCACGCCAGTGTCTACGAAGTGTATCATGTACACCATTATTTAAATGAACGACATATTTACTTATGGATATATCGTTAACTTATTACTACATTCAGGCATGTCGTGTAATCCGAGTGGTTTCAATTACTTTTCATTTAGGAGGCTTTTTGATGATAAAAAGTATTAGAATCTCTTTTGTAGATTACTTTTCATTTAGGAGGCTTTTTGATGATAAAAAGTATTAGAATCTCTTTTGTAGCGAATTACAGGTTCTACAAATAGTATTGATTTGTATTAACGAAAAAATAACCGTTTAGAAAATATTCGATAAAATCAAATTTTCGACTTTTTCGCGGTTTTTTATGAATATTTCCTAAACGGTTATTTTTTCGTTAATGCAAAATTAATATTATTTGCAGAACCTGTAATTCTCCACAAAAGAGATTCTGATGATTTTTATCATTCGACTACCGTTTTCATCAAAAAGCCCTCCTAAATGAAAATTTATTGAAATCAGATTTTTTAATTTTTGAAGTTTTAAGCTTGTTAAAAAAGTTAAAATACAAATAGTTAATATTCACGATTCACGAATATTCACAGCAAAAAATTCAATGCAGCACATGCAAAGTTCTAATTTTTTGTTTTTTCCCCTGTTATGCATCGCCCCGCTGTTTGTTAGACGTTGACATTATACTTTTCTTGCAAAGCGCCTTTGGATGCAAGCTTTTTTGGCGAGTTTCAACCGAAGTTGCAAGCGCGATCGTATGTTTATCACCGGGCTCTTTGAAATTTGTAATTTTTTTGTTGTTGTTTTGAACAGATAATGAATTACATTAACTAGCTACCAACAAATCACGTGTCAAGATCTTCTATAACTATTTTTTGGATTTTTTTTAAGTTTTCCGGAAAAAATGCCAATTTCGTGCAAACGGGGCTTTTAGTATTATTATTGCTTGTATGACCACATTTTAATTTACCATTCAGTGAATAGTGATCGAATTACCTGGTGCAGTGTCCGGACCATACTTGTCGAGCAAACTTTTGTTTCCCATCAAAAAGCAATGTTTTATCAACACACGAAACTCTTTTTTTCATTGTTTTGAAAGTAACAAAAATTGTTTCACTGAAGCCGCTGCAACTTTTAGAAATTTGTAGAGCTATCTTTTGAAAGTTAGTACTTACCAGAAAAAAATATTAGTTTTTTATTTGTCGCACTATCTGAACACACTGTTGAAGTGAAAATCGACATAGAAAAACATTTGCTAGAATTCGATGCTTTGTTTGCATATTGTGAAGATGCAGGTTTGAGTTTTGATAAAATTTATGGATGTGTTTTTGTGCTAGCAAGTTTACCTGAATCATATGAAGCACTCGTTGTCTTTCTTGAAAGTCGATCGGATAAAGAAATATCACACTCTTTTATCAAACAGAAAATGATTGATGAATATTTACGCCAGAATCAAAAATCAAGTGCAGTAGATGAGAAATTTAAGCGCAACGTAAGAATTTGGATAAGGGGAGTATGTTGGCACTTCGGTTCTGCTGATAATTTTCGAAATAAATGTCCGAGCTATACTACTACTTTTCGAAATGATTCCAGAGGTCAGGAAAGAGCAAATATTGCACTAAATACTACCGAAAGAGACAAGAAGATAGTGCTTATGGCTACACAAGATTCTAATGATCATGGTTGGTACCTTGATTTTGGTGCGACAAAGCATGAACTATGAGTTTTAGAAAACAGAACCGAGGCAGTTGCTGGCATTGTAAAAGGATTGTTTAAGCTTCGAGTAAAGGAAAAAGTTTTTTCAGAGTCAGCTGCGAGTCAAAACAATGACTGTGAACATGAATGGCATCGACCTCTTGGCCATAGAGATCCACAAATTCAGAAGGCAATTAAAGCGACTACGGCAATCGGCTTAAAAATTAAAAATTGTGGAAAAAATAAAGTCTATGACTGCTGTTTGGAGGCGAAAATGTCGAGAAAACCTTTCCCGAAAAAGGTAAAAAAGCACACAAATTCAATTTTCCAGGATTTTGTCTTGCCAAGGTTTTCTGGGCAGAAGCAATGAATGTTGCAAACTATTTGCAAAATCGATTACCGATTAACGCTGAAAATTTGCTGAAAATACTCCGTATGAGTGTTGGCATGGAACTTTACCAAATTATGGAAATCTTCCCTTTTTTGGATGCCAAGCATGGGTACAAGTCCCACATATTAAGAAAACTAGATAGATGCAGCGAAGAAAATGGAAGAAAATGATATTTGTTGGTTATGTAAGTGAACAAAAGGGTCATCGTTTTTGGGATTAAGAGACAAAGAAGCTTATTATAAGTCGAGATGCAACGTTTCTTGAATTTAAAAGTGGATGGAATGAAGAAGCTCCGTAACAGAAACTCAATGACAATCTTCTTGTTTTGTTTCAAAATGGAAATGAGTCTGAAAGTGCAAGATGGAAGTTCATGCCAATTCCACCGCCACAAGCATTGCGTCGCTCAACTCGGAACAACTTTGTTCAGATAAATTCCAATTTACGCAGTAACTACGTAATGAATATAGTGCATGATGATGATAATGTAATCAAAGAGCCACAGACTTGTGAAGAAACTTTTCGAAACATAAATTCTAGTGTATAGATTGCAGCAATGACTGAAGAAATTATCATCAAACGATGAATATCGCAGCTTAGTTGGAGCTTTGCTCTATATTTCCGTTTAGAACTAGGAGGCGTCTCAAGTGATTCTAGATGCATAACATATGTAGATGCTGATTGGGCAGGAAATCGAACAAACTGCAAGTCAGGCAGTGGTTTTGTCACGTTTGTTAAAGGTTCACCACTAAATTGGTGCTGTAGAAAGCAGACTTCAGTTTTATTATCTTCTACTGAAGCAGAATATATATCACTATCGGAAGCGTGCAAAGAACTGTTACCACTAAAACGAATCTCTGAAGAACTGAATTGCATGGAAGATCCTTCTTTAATCATAAGGGAAGACAATCGAGGAGCTATTTAACTCTTACAAGTTGGAAGAAATGGTAGGCGATCTAAACACATCGATACTCGTTCTCACTTTATCCGAGACTTGTACAACAAAAAGTTTATTGAACTTGAATACGATCCGACAGAACATATGATTGCTGATATGCTTACGAAGCCTTTAGCTGCCACAAAATTTTTAAAGTTTCGTAATTTAGTTGGACTAAAACCACTTTTAGTTGGTCAAAATGACGAGGAGGAGTGTGAAGTGAAGTGAAAATCACTGTACAACATTTTATATAAGTTGCCCCTGAATTTAATATTATTTTTGAAAAAACTAATTCTATAAATTTTCATTCTTTGTACAAATTTTGTCTATTCACATTCAATAAATTTTAACACACACGGTGTAAAGAAATCAATAACTTCATTAATCTTCGTCAATCGACATTGCTCCCGGACTTTTTTGGACAATCATTGATCCTTTAAAGTCGTATTTTTCCAGAAATTTGGTGTTCGGCCGGAAATCAGAAGATAATTCAGCAGTAGGTTCAATCAGAGACCAGATTGAAAATCAGAAGTCTCCTGATAAAATTAGAAGAGTTGGCAGCTTAATGAATGGTTTTACTTTTGCACATTACTCCGAAAAGAAAACAAAACTAGTAAGGGTGTAAATTTTGGCCTGGCCAAAAAATAAATACCCTACACTGCAGTATTTTGAAAAGTTTGCTTATATGGGAGGTGCCACGCCCTCTTGTCCGAGTACACCCAGTTTTTGTTCAGAGCTTGCATTTATAGTTTTTAGTGTCAGAGTGAAATTTAGTTGGATTATCTCAAAAAACTCTTTCAGTATAGCATTTTGAATCTTTTGCTTATATGGGAGGTGCCACGCCCCCTTGTCTGATTTCACCCAATTTTTGCTGAGAGCTTTCATTTATAATTCTTAGTGTCTGAGTCAAATTTGGTTCGAATATCTCAAAAAACGCTTTCAGTATAGCGTTTTGAAGCTTTTGCTTATATGGGAGGTGCCACGCCCTCTTGTCCGAATTCGCTCAAATTTTTATCAGAGCTTGCGCTTACAATTCGTAGTACTTATATGTATTGTGGTTGCATTGTCGTGAAAAATACTCCTAAAATTGCATTTTGAATGTAATTTTTGTATGGGCGGTAGGCGTGTCCGTTGACCGATTTTGCTCATTTTCAATCCCCCGAGCTAACTTTGACGACGGAGGCAGCGTACCAAATTTCATTGAATTATCTTGCTCAGTTTTCCCAAAAAGTGTATTTCAACACACAGCCAGCCAGCCACCCAGCCAGCCAGCCACCCAGCCAGCCAGCCAGCCAGCCAGACAGACGGACATGGCTATATCGACTCAGGAGGTGACGCTGATCAAGAATATATATACTTTTCTATACCTGCCACGCCTCCTTCTCTGCGTTACAAACGGAAGGACAAAGTGAATATACCCTGGGTGTAGGGTATAAAAAAAAAAACGTTTTTAGTGACTTTTTGGAACACGTTTTAATGTTGCCTTAAATCAAAAACTATGATTAACTTCAAAATGGCGCTTGGCCCACATATGTTATTTAAAAAAAATCAATGTCATTGGCGTAAAGTATGTATGGCCCTTTTACCCTTAAAAGCACTTCAGTTAAATGTTTATAATTCCAAAACGGCTTGTACTACGGTTTTTAAAAGCTAATAAAAATTACTAAGGAATATGTCATGATGGCTTCCTAGATAAGTCTCAGTAAAACTAAAAATTAATGTAAAAAACTCCCTTTTTGTGTTGTTCGAGGCAGGAAAAAAAAATTCTAAAAATACTGAGACAAAAGTTGTTGCCTGAGGTCATATCTATTATAATCTGCAATTGAATATACACTTTTCAAAAAAAAAAACTAATTTTGAGCATTGGTAAATCTACATCTATCTTATATGTATGTAAAAATGAAATTGTGTCCGTATATATCTTATGGACACGGAAACTACACGGTTGATTTACATAATTTTTTTTTTTTGAATTGTTTGTTATGGTTTGTGAAATGAAGTGGACGAGTGTGTTCCCCCATAAAAAAATATACACAAAATGCTATATCTCTGCGCTTATACCAGCTATCATTATAAAACACGGTGCTTGTGGGAGAATTTAAATAAAATTTTGATGTACCTCGGATTTTTTTGTAAATTCTTATTAAAGATGTCAATAGAAGTTATTCTATGCAAAAAATAAAATTATAGAGGTGGCGCTTTTTTAAAGATAATCACTTTTCCAATTGGGGCATTTTCCCATACAAAAAAATTAAATTTTTTTTTTTAACTACATTAAACAAAAATCAAAATAATCACATTCGATGTGTTTTGCGATGCTTCACGCGAATCTGACCTCAAAATCGCTCTATCGTGTATAGTTTTTGAGATATTCTAATCTAAAAGCCGAAAAAAGTCGTTTTTTGCCATGTTTTGAAGCTATATAGCTATGTAACATATCATTTATTCGTTAAATGTGGTTAAAATACTTGAAAGTCATGATCTTTCCTTTAAAATCTTATTTAAATTATGTTTATACCTTCATGCTTCTAAGAGATATCGTAGACCGAAATATTGGCTAAACGGGTTTTTTGCACTTTTGTGTCTTTTTAGGTTAGAATATCTTTGAGGAAAAAAAAGATATCAACATAATTTAAATTAGGTTTTAAAGGCAAAGGTTAGGACTTTAAAGTTGCTTACCAGACTTAACGAAACTAAAATTTCTTTCACATTTTAAGCATGTTTAACGAACGACTTTTTTCGGCTTTTAGATTAGAATATCTCAAAAACTATACACGATAGAGCGATTCTGAGGTCAGATTCGCGTGAAGCATCGCAAAACACATCGAATGTGATTATTTTGATTTTTGTTTAATGTAGTTAAAAAAAAAAATTTAATTTTTTTGTATGGGAAAATGCCCCAATTGGAAAAGTGATTATCTTTAAAAAAGCGCCACCTCTATAATTTTATTTTTTGCATAGAATAACTTCTATTGACATCTTTAATAAGAATTTACAAAAAAATCCGAGGTACATCAAAATTTTATTTAAATTCTCCCACAAGCACCGTGAAAAGTTACTGCATATATACAATATATATTGTATCTATCATCCACTATGCTTAAGTTTGGGTTCGATTGGCATTATTATGAAAGTTGGTATAGGCACGGTTTTTGTGTCTATTATACACCATGCAAAACTTAGGAGGGCGTTGCACCCCCAATACAAAAAAAAAAAAAAACACAAAATGAAGCTGGATCTACTAATATTTATATTAAAATATCGAAAATTGTTAAGAGTTGAAGAAAATATGTTAAATGAAATGTTAAAAATTTTAAGACATTAACAATTAGCCAGGTTCAGAGCTTAAGTTAAGTGGAGACCCTGAGTCCTTTGCGATATGGAGGTTTCTTTAACTCAATTTGAGCTATAAATCAAAAGAAAAATATTTCGTACTAAATTGGTAATCTACTTTAATAAAAAAGTACCAGAAGACCAGTTGACAATTTGCTGCTATTTTGCCTAAAATATTCAGCCTTAAAATACGCTATACCTTTCTTATACATTTAAAAAAGCTTTCAAATTTATGTTATCGAAAATCTTGAAAAAAAAATTCTTAAAACATTGAGAGTTTTAATAATACAAAATGTTAACGAAAAGGTCAAAAATCGACTTAAAAACAAAATATTAAGGTCTCGAATAATACAAAAAAAAAAGGATCAATAGTCGAAGAATATTTAAAAGTAAGGAAAAAAATTAAATACGGGTAGTATCAGATGGGTCGGGTGCATCTATAAGCAAAAGTAGCGAAAACATATACACCAGAATATTTTTCTAACGTATCATTATGATAGAATGGAGAGTTAGTTTTTCCATTTTTTTTTTTTTCGAATTCAAAAATTTAAACAAAACAAAAAAACATTTTGTACCTATAGGGAAGTGTAAGATTGCGCATAGTGTACGGCAAAACTATAGCATTTAAAAAGTCAACTCAGAAAAAATTTATTTTACAAATAATCTATGATTGTTATTGTGCTTCTGAGAGAAAATACGCTATGCCATATGAAAAATTTTAAAGTTTTTTTTTTCTATTTGGCGGCACTAAAATTTGTATTATTTTTAAAGGAATTAACATGTAAGGACTTCTTTCCACCTTAATGAATGAATTATTAACTGATATTGTGGTGGCTCATATGACATGTTACCGACAAATATCACAAAACATTTCAATTTAGATTAATTCGAATCCGTTGGCAATATTCGGCTTTAAAACACTTTTTAATTTTTCTGCACAATTGTTTTTTTTTATTTTCTATTTTTTCACTAAGTTGTGATAATTTTACATACATTTGTACATGTATCTGACGTATGTATGTATGTTAGTAATAAGCCCATAGTAGCGTTGCAAGCATTCTTAGCAGTATCAGTAGCTGTGCACACACACAAACTCACATGCACTCAAGGACAAATTCGGTGCTTCAAGATATAATCAAGGCAACCGAAATAAAAGCAATGAACTTGATTATATATTTATGCTATGTAAACTTTGCTTACTTTATTTTTTTATTGTTATTAACTACTTTATCTAATTTGTATTATTTTTTTTTTTTGTATTTTTAATAACAATCAAAACTTTATGTTTTTTATTATACAACTTAAACTAAACACGACTGAGCTTTTTTAACACCGAATCGACATCGACGACGTTGGCGTCGGCAGTAACAGAAGTTGCGTGTCTATACAACAGCCATCTGCAACACAATCTGCATGTCTTGATACCACTGCTGCTGCTGATGGTATTTGTCTGCACTCTAACAGTACCAGCAATTACAAAAAAAAAGTAACAACAGCAACAACAACTGCGGTACAAGTCGGAAGTTTGGACCATTGCAGCAGCACAAGCTTTTTTGATAATCCATTCATGTTGTTGTTGTTATCGTACTCTAAAAGTTTTAAGAAACAAAAAAGAAACATAAACTGAATAAAATGTTTATTTTGTTTAAACATATGAGCCTTTCTTTGCGTTACCGACCAAGAATCGACTTGACATCTCCGATTTTTATGAAAGAGAGAGAAAGTTAGTATTTGACACACATATAACTGTAGTAAAATGATTTTCCAAAAATTTTCAAGATGGCGGAAACACGAAGAGCGATCCAACCTTTGAATACTCACACATTTGAAAATTTATAGCTCCTCCGTTTTTAATCCGATTTTAATGAAATTTTCAGGGTTTTTATAGAAAAAAATATGAGCTTTTGAACAAAAAATTACACTGGAGAAAAGATTGATTTTGGGGAGTTAAAACCCTTTTTTCTTTTTCAAAGCCGCTTTTGGGCTTGGTGCACCCTATTTATTTTTTTTTGAAATATTTTTATTTAAAAGTAAATTTTATAAAAATTATTTTCCGGCTCTCAAAATTGTGGTATGTTTTATGGTTTTCAAGTTAAGAGTTTTTGAAGTTGTATAATGTTGTGTTTATCATCAGTCGTTGATGCGCTACCATACAGGGCTGGCACCGTCTGGACGGTATTTTTTCAGTGAAATTTTTCATAGAATTTTTTGTGGAATATTTTAACCCATTATAACCAATTTTTTGAATAAAGGGGTCAATGAGACCCATAGAAACGCGATATAATGGTTTAATATGTTCAAGAAGGTTAACATGAAATCAAGCAAGGAACAATTTTCTAGAACACTTATCCCATAATATCCCGTTTTTATGGGTATTTTTGACCCCATTATCCAAAAACTTGGTTATAATGGATTAAAATGTTTTACAAATAAATTCTAAAAAAATTTCACTAGGGATCACTGGAAAAAAATTCCGTACGGACGCACAGTGTCGCGAGTCCATATATAGAGCGGCCAAAACTAGTAAACATTATCCGATTTTGATGAAATTTTGCACAGTGATGGTTTTTGGTAAGATTATGAAAATTTTAGAAAATGGGCGTGGTCCGCCTCTTTTTAAGCCTACTCTTAGTATAAAAGTATTAGTATCGGTTGATTTTTTTAAAGGTTTTTGATACAATTAAAAAGGCTAAATATTAACCTTTTAAATAATTTTTGATTTTTTACGATCGGATAAGAAAAAAAAAAGTTGTAGCAGTTATAACTTAAAATTAAAGTGAAATATTTCAATTTAGGAAATTCACTCATTTAAGAAAGCAAAAAAGAAGACTCTTATTTAAAAATATTAAAAGCAAAGACAATTAAAAAGATGAAATTTAAAGCTTAAAAATGCTTTTTGATATACTCTGATCGGTTAAGAAACAAAAAAGTTATGGACGTTAGAGTTCAAAGTTAATATGATATATTTACAATTTTGGTACTCGCTCGTTTTAGAAAACGAAAAAAATTACTTTTAAAAATTACTTATCTCGGTCAATTTTTATGCGAGAAAGATGTTTTAAAAACCCAAATGTGCAGAAATGCAACAGCTTTAATTTTTTTTTCTTCCGACTAACAGTTTTTAAGTTATTTGTCAAAAATTGACTTTTTTGATCTTTAAACCCCTAAAAAGGGGGTTAAACCCCCTGTTGAGCTAAGAACTTTTTTTTTGTAAGGTAACTATGGCCCAATAAATATCTGTGTCAAGTTTCAAGCCCGCAGCAATTTTTTTCTTTAAGATATTTAATTTTACTCTCCTAAGAATATTAATTTTTTATTGAATTTTAATCGAGGTTACTTTAGAAAATTAACGAAAAGAAAAATTGGGGCACATTGGGGCACTTTATTTTTTCAGCTGCTTATACACTGTACTTCTTTCTTTTGTTTCTAATCAAGGCAACAGGGTCTTTTGTGTCATTCTTTTTTATGGTCTCCCAAACTTTTCTTTAAAACTCACAATTAAGCAAAAAAACACAAGTCCAATAAAGTAACTGTAAACAAAACGTTAGTAAAAAATCTGCTCAAAAATTGCTTTACTATATAGAAAAAATGTCATGTATTCCTAAAAAGTTAGTTTTAACTAAGGTATTTAGTAACATAGGCCTGCTTTCGATTTAAGAATCATGGGATGAAATTTTTTTTTTGTGGCATTTATTCTATCTTTACCAAACTCAAAGTTTACGGGGCTCGTGTAACTATGCTATTAAGATATATTAATTTTTTTTTTAATTTCTATTAGTTGAAATCTTTTTCTCAGACGTTCTGGAAAAAAAAGGACCCGGGATTCGGATTCAGGACGTCAAAGTCCCTAGGAAACACATAATCTGGTCAAAACGCCATGTCATTTTTTTTTTTTGTGAACCTGTGTAATTGCTATAAAATTTACTCTTAAATAAAAATATTTCTAATTTTTTGTTTTTTGGAACAGATGATGATTAACATTATTAGCTACCAACAATGAAAATACATTGATGGTTGGAGCTTACTGTTCAGTGTTTTTGAGTAAAACAACAATAAAAACACAAAAAACAAGGCAAAAATACACATAAATAAAAAAACAAAAAAATGTATCGGAAGGCTGGTTTGCGTTACTAGTTTCGGGACCCACCACAGGTCAAAATTGACTATAATAAGTCAATTCCTCATCAGACGCTTTGCCGACATCTTATAGAGTTTTGCAAGCATACTTTATTTAACTTTTAGCATAGATTAAACGAGAATCACAGCTACAAGAAAAACACAGCACATGCAAAAATTCCAATTTCTTTGTTTTTTCCCTTTATATGCATTGCCCTGCCGTTGTGAGTCATCGATATTATACTATTTTTGCATAGCGCTTCGTTTGCAAGGTTTTTTGCCGAGACAAAACGAAGTAGCAAGCGCATTCGTATGTGTATCAGTTGGCTCTCTGAGATTTTCTAATTTTTTGTTTTTTGGAACAGATGATGATTAACATTATTAGCTACCAACAATGAAAATACATTGATGGTTGGAGCTTACTGTTCAGTGTTTTTGAGTAAAACAACAATAAAAACACAAAAAACAAGGCAAAAATACACATAAATAAAAAAACAAAAAAATGTATCGGAAGGCTGGTTTGCGTTACTAGTTTCGGGACCCACCACAGGTCAAAATTGACTATAATAAGTCAATTCCTCATCAGACGCTTTGCCGACATCTTATAGAGTTTTGCAAGCATACTTTATTTAACTTTTAGCATAGATTAAACGAGAATCACAGCTACAAGAAAAACACAGCACATGCAAAAATTCCAATTTCTTTGTTTTTTCCCTTTATATGCATTGCCCTGCCGTTGTGAGTCATCGATATTATACTATTTTTGCATAGCGCTTCGTTTGCAAGGTTTTTTGCCGAGACAAAACGAAGTAGCAAGCGCATTCGTATGTGTATCAGTTGGCTCTCTGAGATTTTCTAATTTTTTGTTTTTTGGAACAGATGATGATCAACATTATTAGCTACCAACAATGAAAATACATTGATGGTTGGAGCTTACTGTTCAGTGTTTTTGAGTAAAACAACAATAAAAACACAAAAAACAAGGTAAAAATACACATAAATAAAAAAACAAAAAAATGTATCGGAAGGCTGGTTTGCGTTACTAGTTTCGGGACCCACCACAGGTCAAAATTGACTATAATAAGTCAATTCCTCATCAGACGCTTTGCCGACATCTTATAGAGTTTTGCAAGCATACTTTATTTAACTTTTAGCATAGATTAAACGAGAATCACAGCTACAAGAAAAACACAGCACATGCAAAAATTCCAATTTCTTTGTTTTTTCCCTTTATATGCATTGCCCTGCCGTTGTGAGTCATCGATATTATACTATTTTTGCATAGCGCTTCGTTTGCAAGGTTTTTTGCCGAGACAAAACGAAGTAGCAAGCGCATTCGTATGTGTATCAGTTGGCTCTCTGAGATTTTCTAATTTTTTGTTTTTTGGAACAGATGATGATTAACATTATTAGCTACCAACAATGAAAATACATTGATGGTTGGAGCTTACTGTTCAGTGTTTTTGAGTAAAACAACAATAAAAACACAAAAAACAAGGCAAAAATACACATAAATAAAAAAACAAAAAAATGTATCGGAAGGCTGGTTTGCGTTACTAGTTTCGGGACCCACCACAGGTCAAAATTGACTATAATAAGTCAATTCCTCATCAGACGCTTTGCCGACATCTTATAGAGTTTTGCAAGCATACTTTATTTAACTTTTAGCATAGATTAAACGAGAATCACAGCTACAAGAAAAACACAGCTCATGCAAAAATTCCAATTTCTTTGTTTTTTCCCTTTATATGCATTGCCCTGCCGTTGTGAGTCATCGATATTATACTATTTTTGCATAGCGCTTCGTTTGCAAGATTTTTTGCCGAGACAAAACGAAGTAGCAAGCGCATTCGTATGTGTATCAGTTGGCTCTCTGAGATTTTCTAATTTTTTGTTTTTTGGAACAGATGATGATTAACATTATTAGCTACCAACAATGAAAATACATTGATGGTTGGAGCTTACTGTTCAGTGTTTTTGAGTAAAACAACAATAAAAACACAAAAAACAAGGCAAAAATACACATAAATAAAAAAACAAAAAAATGTATCGGAAGGCTGGTTTGCGTTACTAGTTTCGGGACCCACCACAGGTCAAAATTGACTATAATAAGTCAATTCCTCATCAGACGCTTTGCCGACATCTTATAGAGTTTTGCAAGCATACTTTATTTAACTTTTAGCATAGATTAAACGAGAATCACAGCTACAAGAAAAACACAGCACATGCAAAAATTCCAATTTCTTTGTTTTTTCCCTTTATATGCATTGCCCTGCCGTTGTGAGTCATCGATATTATACTATTTTTGCATAGCGCTTCGTTTGCAAGGTTTTTTGCCGAGACAAAACGAAGTAGCAAGCGCATTCGTATGTGTATCAGTTGGCTCTCTGAGATTTTCTAATTTTTTGTTTTTTGGAACAGATGATGATTAACATTATTAGCTACCAACAATGAAAATACATTGATGGTTGGAGCTTACTGTTCAGTGTTTTTGAGTAAAACAACAATAAAAACACAAAAAACAAGGCAAAAATACACATAAATAAAAAAACAAAAAAATGTATCGGAAGGCTGGTTTGCGTTACTAGTTTCGGGACCCACCACAGGTCAAAATTGACTATAATAAGTCAATTCCTCATCAGACGCTTTGCCGACATCTTATAGAGTTTTGCAAGCATACTTTATTTAACTTTTAGCATAGATTAAACGAGAATCACAGCTACAAGAAAAACACAGCACATGCAAAAATTCCAATTTCTTTGTTTTTTCCCTTTATATGCATTGCCCTGCCGTTGTGAGTCATCGATATTATACTATTTTTGCATAGCGCTTCGTTTGCAAGGTTTTTTGCCGAGACAAAACGAAGTAGCAAGCGCATTCGTATGTGTATCAGTTGGCTCTCTGAGATTTTCTAATTTTTTGTTTTTTGGAACAGATGATGATTAACATTATTAGCTACCAACAATGAAAATACATTGATGGTTGGAGCTTACTGTTCAGTGTTTTTGAGTAAAACAACAATAAAAACACAAAAAACAAGGCAAAAATACACATAAATAAAAAAACAAAAAAATGTATCGGAAGGCTGGTTTGCGTTACTAGTTTCGGGACCCACCACAGGTCAAAATTGACTATAATAAGTCAATTCCTCATCAGACGCTTTGCCGACATCTTATAGAGTTTTGCAAGCATACTTTATTTAACTTTTAGCATAGATTAAACGAGAATCACAGCTACAAGAAAAACACAGCACATGCAAAAATTCAATTTCTTTGTTTTTTCCCTTTATATGCATTGCCCTGCCGTTGTGAGTCATCGATATTATACTATTTTTGCATAGCGCTTCGTTTGCAAGGTTTTTTGCCGAGACAAAACGAAGTAGCAAGCGCATTCGTATGTGTATCAGTTGGCTCTCTGAGATTTTCTAATTTTTTGTTTTTTGGAACAGATGATGATTAACATTATTAGCTACCAACAATGAAAATACATTGATGGTTGGAGCTTACTGTTCAGTGTTTTTGAGTAAAACAACAATAAAAACACAAATACACATAAACAAGGCAAAAATACACATAAATAAAAAAACAAAAAAATGTATCGGAAGGCTGGTTTGCGTTACTAGTTTCGGGACCCACCACAGGTCAAAATTGACTATAATAAGTCAATTCCTCATCAGACGCTTTGCCGACATCTTATAGAGTTTTGCAAGCATACTTTATTTAACTTTTAGCATAGATTAAACGAGAATCACAGCTACAAGAAAAACACAGCACATGCAAAAATTCCAATTTCTTTGTTTTTTCCCTTTATATGCATTGCCCTGCCGTTGTGAGTCATCGATATTATACTATTTTTGCATAGCGCTTCGTTTGCAAGGTTTTTTGCCGAGACAAAACGAAGTAGCAAGCGCATTCGTATGTGTATCAGTTGGCTCTCTGAGATTTTCTAATTTTTTGTTTTTTGGAACAGATGATGATTAACATTATTAGCTACCAACAATGAAAATACATTGATGGTTGGAGCTTACTGTTCAGTGTTTTTGAGTAAAACAACAATAAAAACACAAAAAACAAGGCAAAAATACACATAAATAAAAAAACAAAAAAATGTATCGGAAGGCTGGTTTGCGTTACTAGTTTCGGGACCCACCACAGGTCAAAATTGACTATAATAAGTCAATTCCTCATCAGACGCTTTGCCGACATCTTATAGAGTTTTGCAAGCATACTTTATTTAACTTTTAGCATAGATTAAACGAGAATCACAGCTACAAGAAAAACACAGCACATGCAAAAATTCCAATTTCTTTGTTTTTTCCCTTTATATGCATTGCCCTGCCGTTGTGAGTCATCGATATTATACTATTTTTGCATAGCGCTTCGTTTGCAAGGTTTTTTGCCGAGACAAAACGAAGTAGCAAGCGCATTCGTATGTGTATCAGTTGGCTCTCTGAGATTTTCTAATTTTTTTGTTTTTTGGAACAGATGATGATTAACATTATTAGCTACCAACAATGAAAATACATTGATGGTTGGAGCTTACTGTTCAGTGTTTTTGAGTAAAACAACAATAAAAACACAAAAAAAAAAACAAGGCAAAAATACACATAAATAAAAAAACAAAAAAATGTATCGGAAGGCTGGTTTGCGTTACTAGTTTCGGGACCCACCACAGGTCAAAATTGACTATAATAAGTCAATTCCTCATCAGACGCTTTGCCGACATCTTATAGAGTTTTGCAAGCATACTTTATTTAACTTTTAGCATAGATTAAACGAGAATCACAGCTACAAGAAAAACACAGCACATGCAAAAATTCCAATTTCTTTGTTTTTTCCCTTTATATGCATTGCCCTGCCGTTGTGAGTCATCGATATTATACTATTTTTGCATAGCGCTTCGTTTGCAAGGTTTTTTGCCGAGACAAAACGAAGTAGCAAGCGCATTCGTATGTGTATCAGTTGGCTCTCTGAGATTTTCTAATTTTTTGTTTTTTGGAACAGATGATGATTAACATTATTAGCTACCAACAATGAAAATACATTGATGGTTGGAGCTTACTGTTCAGTGTTTTTGAGTAAAACAACAATAAAAACACAAAAAACAAGGCAAAAATACACATAAATAAAAAAACAAAAAAATGTATCGGAAGGCTGGTTTGCGTTACTAGTTTCGGGACCCACCACAGGTCAAAATTGACTATAATAAGTCAATTCCTCATCAGACGCTTTGCCGACATCTTATAGAGTTTTGCAAGCATACTTTATTTAACTTTTAGCATAGATTAAACGAGAATCACAGCTACAAGAAAAACACAGCACATGCAAAAATTCCCAATTTCTTTGTTTTTTCCCTTTATATGCATTGCCCTGCCGTTGTGAGTCATCGATATTATACTATTTTTGCATAGCGCTTCGTTTGCAAGGTTTTTTGCCGAGACAAAACGAAGTAGCAAGCGCATTCGTATGTGTATCAGTTGGCTCTCTGAGATTTTCTAATTTTTTGTTTTTTGGAACAGATGATGATTAACATTATTAGCTACCAACAATGAAAATACATTGATG
>OX638373.1:8009317-8098510 GCA_951812925.1 Calliopum simillimum | reverse complement strand
GTATGTGTTTTTATTGTTGTTTTACTCAAAAACACTGAACAGTAAGCTCCAACCATCAATGTATTTTCATTGTTGGTAGCTAATAATGTTAATCATCATCTGTTCCAAAAAACAAAAAATTAGAAAATCTCAGAGAGCCAACTGATACACATACGAATGCGCTTGCTACTTCGTTTTGTCTCGGCAAAAAACCTTGCAAACGAAGCGCTATGCAAAAATAGTATAATATCGATGACTCACAACGGCAGGGCAATGCATATAAAGGGAAAAAACAAAGAAATTGGAATTTTGCATGTGCTGTGTTTTTCTTGTAGCTGTGATTCTCGTTTAATCTATGCTAAAAGTTAAATAAAGTATGCTTGCAAAACTCTATAAGATGTCGGCAAAGCGTCTGATGAGGAATTGACTTATTATAGTCAATTTTGACCTGTGGTGGGTCCCGAAACTAGTAACGCAAACCAGCCTTCCGATACATTTTTTTGTTTTTTTATTTATGTGTATTTTTGCCTTGTTTTTTGTGTTTTTATTGTTGTTTTACTCAAAAACACTGAACAGTAAGCTCCAACCATCAATGTATTTTCATTGTTGGTAGCTAATAATGTTAATCATCATCTGTTCCAAAAAACAAAAAATTAGAAAATCTCAGAGAGCCAACTGATACACATACGAATGCGCTTGCTACTTCGTTTTGTCTCGGCAAAAAACCTTGCAAACGAAGCGCTATGCAAAAATAGTATAATATCGATGACTCACAACGGCAGGGCAATGCATATAAAGGGAAAAAACAAAGAAATTGGAATTTTTGCATGTGCTGTGTTTTTCTTGTAGCTGTGATTCTCGTTTAATCTATGCTAAAAGTTAAATAAAGTATGCTTGCAAAACTCTATAAGATGTCGGCAAAGCGTCTGATGAGGAATTGACTTATTATAGTCAATTTTGACCTGTGGTGGGTCCCGAAACTAGTAACGCAAACCAGCCTTCCGATACATTTTTTTGTTTTTTTATTTATGTGTATTTTTGCCTTGTTTTTTGTGTTTTTATTGTTGTTTTACTCAAAAACACTGAACAGTAAGCTCCAACCATCAATGTATTTTCATTGTTGGTAGCTAATAATGTTAATCATCATCTGTTCCAAAAAACAAAAAATTTGAAAATCTCAGAGAGCCAACTGATACACATACGAATGCGCTTGCTACTTCGTTTTGTCTCGGCAAAAAACCTTGCAAACGAAGCGCTATGCAAAAATAGTATAATATCGATGACTCACAACGGCAGGGCAATGCATATAAAGGGAAAAAACAAAGAAATTGGAATTTTTGCATGTGCTGTGTTTTTCTTGTAGCTGTGATTCTCGTTTAATCTATGCTAAAAGTTAAATAAAGTATGCTTGCAAAACTCTATAAGATGTCGGCAAAGCGTCTGATGAGGAATTGACTTATTATAGTCAATTTTGACCTGTGGTGGGTCCCGAAACTAGTAACGCAAACCAGCCTTCCGATACATTTTTTTGTTTTTTTATTTATGTGTATTTTTGCCTTGTTTTTTGTGTTTTTATTGTTGTTTTACTCAAAAACACTGAACAGTAAGCTCCAACCATCAATGTATTTTCATTGTTGGTAGCTAATAATGTTAATCATCATCTGTTCCAAAAAACAAAAAATTAGAAAATCTCAGAGAGCCAACTGATACACATACGAATGCGCTTGCTACTTCGTTTTGTCTCGGCAAAAAACCTTGCAAACGAAGCGCTATGCAAAAATAGTATAATATCGATGACTCACAACGGCAGGGCAATGCATATAAAGGGAAAAAACAAAGAAATTGGAATTTTTGCATGTGCTGTGTTTTTCTTGTAGCTGTGATTCTCGTTTAATCTATGCTAAAAGTTAAATAAAGTATGCTTGCAAAACTCTATAAGATGTCGGCAAAGCGTCTGATGAGGAATTGACTTATTATAGTCAATTTTGACCTGTGGTGGGTCCCGAAACTAGTAACGCAAACCAGCCTTCCGATACATTTTTTTGTTTTTTTATTTATGTGTATTTTTGCCTTGTTTTTTGTGTTTTTATTGTTGTTTTACTCAAAAACACTGAACAGTAAGCTCCAACCATCAATGTATTTTCATTGTTGGTAGCTAATAATGTTAATCATCATCTGTTCCAAAAAACAAAAAATTAGAAAATCTCAGAGAGCCAACTGATACACATACGAATGCGCTTGCTACTTCGTTTTGTCTCGGCAAAAAACCTTGCAAACGAAGCGCTATGCAAAAATAGTATAATATCGATGACTCACAACGGCAGGGCAATGCATATAAAGGGAAAAAACAAAGAAATTGGAATTTTTGCATGTGCTGTGTTTTTCTTGTAGCTGTGATTCTCGTTTAATCTATGCTAAAAGTTAAATAAAGTATGCTTGCAAAACTCTATAAGATGTCGGCAAAGCGTCTGATGAGGAATTGACTTATTATAGTCAATTTTGACCTGTGGTGGGTCCCGAAACTAGTAACGCAAACCAGCCTTCCGATACATTTTTTTGTTTTTTTATTTATGTGTATTTTTGCCTTGTTTTTTGTGTTTTTATTGTTGTTTTACTCAAAAACACTGAACAGTAAGCTCCAACCATCAATGTATTTTCATTGTTGGTAGCTAATAATGTTAATCATCATCTGTTCCAAAAAACAAAAAATTAGAAAATCTCAGAGAGCCAACTGATACACATACGAATGCGCTTGCTACTTCGTTTTGTCTCGGCAAAAAACCTTGCAAACGAAGCGCTATGCAAAAATAGTATAATATCGATGACTCACAACGGCAGGGCAATGCATATAAAGGGAAAAAACAAAGAAATTGGAATTTTTGCATGTGCTGTGTTTTTCTTGTAGCTGTGATTCTCGTTTAATCTATGCTAAAAGTTAAATAAAGTATGCTTGCAAAACTCTATAAGATGTCGGCAAAGCGTCTGATGAGGAATTGACTTATTATAGTCAATTTTGACCTGTGGTGGGTCCCGAAACTAGTAACGCAAACCAGCCTTCCGATACATTTTTTTGTTTTTTTATTTATGTGTATTTTTGCCTTGTTTTTTGTGTTTTTATTGTTGTTTTACTCAAAAACACTGAACAGTAAGCTCCAACCATCAATGTATTTTCATTGTTGGTAGCTAATAATGTTAATCATCATCTGTTCCAAAAAACAAAAAATTAGAAAATCTCAGAGAGCCAACTGATACACATACGAATGCGCTTGCTACTTCGTTTTGTCTCGGCAAAAAACCTTGCAAACGAAGCGCTATGCAAAAATAGTATAATATCGATGACTCACAACGGCAGGGCAATGCATATAAAGGGAAAAAACAAAGAAATTGGAATTTTTGCATGTGCTGTGTTTTTCTTGTAGCTGTGATTCTCGTTTAATCTATGCTAAAAGTTAAATAAAGTATGCTTGCAAAACTCTATAAGATGTCGGCAAAGCGTCTGATGAGGAATTGACTTATTATAGTCAATTTTGACCTGTGGTGGGTCCCGAAACTAGTAACGCAAACCAGCCTTCCGATACATTTTTTTGTTTTTTTATTTATGTGTATTTTTGCCTTGTTTTTTGTTTTTTTGTGTTTTTATTGTTGTTTTACTCAAAAACACTGAACAGTAAGCTCCAACCATCAATGTATTTTCATTGTTGGTAGCTAATAATGTTAATCATCATCTGTTCCAAAAAACAAAAAATTAGAAAATCTCAGAGAGCCAACTGATACACATACGAATGCGCTTGCTACTTCGTTTTGTCTCGGCAAAAAACCTTGCAAACGAAGCGCTATGCAAAAATAGTATAATATCGATGACTCACAACGGCAGGGCAATGCATATAAAGGGAAAAAACAAAGAAATTGGAATTTTTGCATGTGCTGTGTTTTTCTTGTAGCTGTGATTCTCGTTTAATCTATGCTAAAAGTTAAATAAAGTATGCTTGCAAAACTCTATAAGATGTCGGCAAAGCGTCTGATGAGGAATTGACTTATTATAGTCAATTTTGACCTGTGGTGGGTCCCGAAACTAGTAACGCAAACCAGCCTTCCGATACATTTTTTTGTTTTTTTATTTATGTGTATTTTTGCCTTGTTTTTTTTTGTGTTTTTATTGTTGTTTTACTCAAAAACACTGAACAGTAAGCTCCAACCATCAATGTATTTTCATTGTTGGTAGCTAATAATGTTAATCATCATCTGTTCCAAAAAACAAAAAATTAGAAAATCTCAGAGAGCCAACTGATACACATACGAATGCGCTTGCTACTTCGTTTTGTCTCGGCAAAAAACCTTGCAAACGAAGCGCTATGCAAAAATAGTATAATATCGATGACTCACAACGGCAGGGCAATGCATATAAAGGGAAAAAACAAAGAAATTGGAATTTTTGCATGTGCTGTGTTTTTCTTGTAGCTGTGATTCTCGTTTAATCTATGCTAAAAGTTAAATAAAGTATGCTTGCAAAACTCTATAAGATGTCGGCAAAGCGTCTGATGAGGAATTGACTTATTATAGTCAATTTTGACCTGTGGTGGGTCCCGAAACTAGTAACGCAAACCAGCCTTCCGATACATTTTTTTGTTTTTTTATTTATGTGTATTTTTGCCTTGTTTTTTGTGTTTTTATTGTTGTTTTACTCAAAAACACTGAACAGTAAGCTCCAACCATCAATGTATTTTCATTGTTGGTAGCTAATAATGTTAATCATCATCTGTTCCAAAAAACAAAAAATTAGAAAATCTCAGAGAGCCAACTGATACACATACGAATGCGCTTGCTACTTCGTTTTGTCTCGGCAAAAAACCTTGCAAACGAAGCGCTATGCAAAAATAGTATAATATCGATGACTCACAACGGCAGGGCAATGCATATAAAGGGAAAAAACAAAGAAATTGGAATTTTTGCATGTGCTGTGTTTTTCTTGTAGCTGTGATTCTCGTTTAATCTATGCTAAAAGTTAAATAAAGTATGCTTGCAAAACTCTATAAGATGTCGGCAAAGCGTCTGATGAGGAATTGACTTATTATAGTCAATTTTGACCTGTGGTGGGTCCCGAAACTAGTAACGCAAACCAGCCTTCCGATACATTTTTTTGTTTTTTTATTTATGTGTATTTTTGCCTTGTTTTTTGTGTTTTTATTGTTGTTTTACTCAAAAACACTGAACAGTAAGCTCCAACCATCAATGTATTTTCATTGTTGGTAGCTAATAATGTTAATCATCATCTGTTCCAAAAAACAAAAAATTAGAAAATCTCAGAGAGCCAACTGATACACATACGAATGCGCTTGCTACTTCGTTTTGTCTCGGCAAAAAACCTTGCAAACGAAGCGCTATGCAAAAATAGTATAATATCGATGACTCACAACGGCAGGGCAATGCATATAAAGGGAAAAAACAAAGAAATTGGAATTTTTGCATGTGCTGTGTTTTTCTTGTAGCTGTGATTCTCGTTTAATCTATGCTAAAAGTTAAATAAAGTATGCTTGCAAAACTCTATAAGATGTCGGCAAAGCGTCTGATGAGGAATTGACTTATTATAGTCAATTTTGACCTGTGGTGGGTCCCGAAACTAGTAACGCAAACCAGCCTTCCGATACATTTTTTTGTTTTTTTATTTATGTGTATTTTTGCCTTGTTTTTTGTGTTTTTATTGTTGTTTTACTCAAAAACACTGAACAGTAAGCTCCAACCATCAATGTATTTTCATTGTTGGTAGCTAATAAAATATTTCTAAAAAAATAAAAAGGATGCACCAAGCCCAAAAATGTAATTTTTTTTTTTTTTTTCAGAAGCTTAAACTTTTCTACAGAAACCCTTGAAATTTCATTAAAATCGGATAAAAAGCCGAGGAGCTATAAATTTTCAAATGTGTGAGTATCCAAAGGTTGGATCGAAATTCGTGTGTCAAATAGTAACTTTTCACCAATTTTCATAAAAATCGGAAATGTCAAGTCGAATCTTGGTCGGTAACGCAAAGAAAGACCCATATGTAATAAATAAAATACTTTAAAAAGATTTTGACAAACAACAATGATATTGTAACTGTACGGTAATAACTATAAACGCATTTCAAATATAAAAGGTTTTCCATTATTCACGCAAGATTTGAATTAAATAAAAAACGCATTTTTTTTTTCTATTGTACCATTCCATACCTAGAGTAACAAGATCTGCTACACCCCTTCCGATTACGCTGAAATTTGGTATATGGTTTCGTTTCATGCCTAAACTTTGAGAAATGGCAAAAATTGGCGATTTTTTTTTTTGTGGCATATGGAGGGGTGCAAAGACTGGAAAAATCGGTAAATAGTGACAAACTCTCCTCAACTAATTGTCAATAACTTGGCCACTTCTTAACCGATTTTCATGTTTAGACCTGTTTTGGAAAGGTTTTGTATATAAAATTTTTCTTAGTTGATAAAAAGTACTAAATTTACTACTATTTTGGTACTAAACTACAAAAAAAGTGCCCAGGTACACATTTTTTACCTTCCAAAAAATGAAAGAAAAAAAAAAAAAATCTTTCATATGAAAGAGAGAAAATTGGTATGTCTCAAAACTTAGAAGTTATGATTTTTTGAAAATTTGGAAAAAAGATCTGACCACAAAATGGCCCATAACTGGAACATTTCTTAATCCATTTTCATGTTTGGACCATTTTTAGAAAGGTATTGAATCACGCTATGCGCCCAAAGTTTGTGTATGGTAAAAAGTACATAAACGACGAAAAACGCAATAGCACCTATTTTCCACCTTCCGAAGTATTTTTCTAGAATAGAAGACAAAACCAAATTTCACATGAATTTAAAATAAACATGGTATCTTTTATGGTATATTTTTTGAACATTTCAGTACATGCAAGATTTCGTATCATGTAAGTTTTTTTGTAAGTTACACCATTTTAAATTCCTCGCCGCATACACTGGGCTTGAACAGTCGATAGGTGTGATGAAAATGTCGACAAAATCTGTGAATGGGGTTTCATTTGTGCTAGTTTAGTGGCCTAAAAAATGCAAACCCCGAAATCGTAGCTGCTTAAAAAAAAAAAGTGAAAAAAAGAAACACAACAACCAAATATAAAAGTATTTATTTTAAATGTATTTTGCAATGCTGCATCTGAATCCGGCCATGGAATTGCTGTATCTCATATGGTTTTTGAGATATCCTAGTCCAAGCAAGCAAAAAATAGCGTTTTTGCTTTATTTTGATGCTATATGACTAGAATATAGAGCATTCATACGTATAATCCGATACAATATCTGAAAGTTATAATCTTTTTCTTTAAAACTTAATTTAAATTATGGTGATGTCTTTATTTTCCTTGGAGATATGCTAACCTAGAAAGTTAAAAAAGTGCAATAAATAAATTTTTTCACTATTTCAGTCTACGATATTTCGTAGAAAAATAAAGCTATTGACATGATTTAAAATAGGTTTTAAAGAAAAAGATTATAATTTTTAAATATTGTATTAGATTCTACGTATAAATGTCCCATATTCTAGTTATATAGCTTCAAAATAAAGGAGAAAACGGTATTTTTTGCTAGCTTAGACTAGGATATCTCAAAAACCATATGAGATACCGCAATGGATTATTGATATTTGAGCGCGTTAGAAAGCTGGAATTTGGTGTCATGTAACGATACGAGTGAACTAAAGGCGGCTGTTGCTGGTTTTTGAGAAGTTGTGGATTAGATAAATGGCTTCCGAAATCTCGTAATTGACCAAGCTGTCCGTTATTGTGAATTTGTCTTGTCTGTAAACATGCATGATTGACTGTGTTTTGCCTAGTATGCGGCTGATTAATTGAACTTTGGTTTAACCCACTATTGTATATTTCGGCAAAATGGTATCTATTTTGGTTCGCTTCCAACTCTTGCGCTAGAGTTAGAGCCAAGGGCAAGTCTGAAGCTTTGCAGAAAAAAGGGTGGTACAAAGCGGTTTTCGAAGCCCTGAAATGAAGACACGAAGTGCGTCTTAGCGGTACTTTTGATTTAAAGATGCTATTAGTTAAGTATTGTCGCGATAAGACCCAAAAACCTTGTTGATAATAAAAATCAACTCACGTTCTACATCGTCGTAGAACTGAAGTATAGATTTTAACCCTTGCCTCATAGTGTAGATAGTTTTTTTTGTCGGAATATGCAAAGCCTAACCTTTCAAGAATCGCTTTAAAATTTATTTTTGTATCATATGTGCTAAGCACTGTATCTGCGTTACCTACAACTTTATTACGTAATATGGCAACTGCCTGGTAGTATTTTGAACTACCTTCGTATGGTTCGAAGAGTTTGTGCCATGTGACTGCAGCTTGACGCCACGACACTTATTTTGTAGCATTACCATTAAACTCAGGTACGGATTTAATAATGTCGAGCGTTTCGTTACATTCAACTCCTGTGCGTATTTCAACGTCCCTATATTCAACTGCACTTGGGGGTTCTAAAACTTGAAGTGTGCTAGTAGAACGAGTTCTAAAACTCCCTTTTAGTTTGTCCAGTCAGTGCAGCGTTCATGGTAGTTGTGTTTGAGTCGTCCCGAATTCTAAGAAATTTAAATCTTTCAAGAATGTCGTTTGTTATTTTTTTAAATATTGTAAACTTCTGTCATTTAATTACACAAATTATTTTTCACGAAAAATGCAAAGAAGTAAATTGGTTTTGAAATTCGGATTTTTCTTTCAGTGGTTTCTCTTTTCTAATAAAATTCAAATTTCTTCATTTTAAAAAGATTTAAACAATTTCCTTTATGGCCATATTCCTCTTTAGGGAAAATTTTTAATATTATTCTTAAATAGATTTGAGCGATTTTTTGCAAAATAATTTCTTCTTTTAGTGAAATTGGAAATTTTACTTTTTAATAAACTTGAACAATTGTTGGTATTCATTGGTATTTTTTTAGATTTGAGAAGCTTAATATTAAGTTTTTTTTTTTTAAATAGATTTGGCCAAATTTAGCTCTTTTTTTGAACATGTAAAATGTTCTTAAAGCATATTTCAAAAAGGTTTTATCTTATTTCGGCGAAATTTTAATTTTTTTTTTTTAATTTGAACAATTTTAATAGTGTAGCACAATTCTGGATTTTTATTTTTACAACTATGTTGTTTCTCAATGACAAATTTAATTAATATTGAAAAGCTATGCTTTCTTTTCCAATAAGTCTGCAAAACTGATATTTAAAATTATGGCTTCAGCGTGGCCTGCATTCTTATCCTTACTTGCTATGCAAGTATTGCTGCGAAACTTCTCGTCAGAATGACTCGTTTAAAATAAAACTTAAATTTCAATACCTAGCATTAGCAACAGCTTAACAGTTAGGAATGTGATGTTTTACATGTTTTATTTTACTGTAAAGTAGATTAAGCTGAGCATAATCTCTTATGAATTATGTGTTATTTATTGACTAGCAACAAGAGTAATAAACAATACACAGCACTATGGGAAATTTGAACATGTTTTCTGGCCAAAAGTACAATAATAAAGATATTGAGCTGAAATCTCGTGGACATTTTTTTAAGAGTGTAGAGAACATCATATTATAAAATTGGTCAAATTGGACAACTGTCATGCAGCTTTTTCAACCTCTTTTCAAAGAAATTATTATAAAACATTTTTTATTAAAATTTGGCATGGTATATTCATATTTTCTGACCATACACTAGGGTGCAGTAAAATTCAAAAAAAAAAGAGTGCATCATAAATTATTATAGATTAAGATCTTAAAACAAAGACTGCATACTTAGTTTTGGTCAAAACCCCTGAAAAGATGGCCCGCCCGGAGCTTGAATGGGGGTCTAAACGACAAAAATCATTGTTTTTTCACAGTTTTTTTTAACTTATCTCGAAAACCACGAAATTATTGGTAGTAATTCACCCTAATTCTTTGAAAGGGATTAATTTTCTACATCCTTTGTTTTTTTGCTCTACAGTGAAGTTTGCCCTATGGAAGTCCCGGAAGAAGTTCAAATTTTTTGATTCAAAAAACGATTTTTTTCTTATAACTCAAGATACAAGAGACGCACAAAAATTTTAGACCTCAATAAATGTAGGAAATCTGTTTTCCTATAGTTTTGTTTTCAAATCTTTATTCCAAAATTAAACAGTTTCCCGTTAGAGGCCAAATTTGTTAAAAACAATTGTATATCATGAAAAAGCAACCTTTTTATGTTTTTGTTTTAAAATGTACCTAAAATTTTGATAAGAAAATAATAAAAAAATCAAAAGCTTTCAAACGTGTTCTTCAAAATGGAAATCGGATTAAAATTGCGCGAGATATGACAATTCTTATATACTTCGTATTTTTTGTAAAGGTATTATTTTGGGTATTTTTGTTTCACAGCGTATTTTGCAACCAAAACTTAAAATTTTTTTATATGTGCTACATTACGTCAAAGCATAATAAACGGCGCATTTTTCAAGACCAAGAACGTCAAAATCAATCTGTGGTTTCCTTGCAAATTTCAGCCTGAGAGTTCCGATATTTTTAAATTTTTGTCAAAAACGCCTTTTTTTTGAGTATGAGAGACTGTATACCCTAAAAACCGTAAAAAATGTGCACAATTATGTCCCAAAAACCGTAGGATATATAATTTGCTATATTTTTTTCCTGAAAATCATCTTTCCACAGCTAACAGTTTGTGCGCTTGAGGTCGATTTTGTGAAAAAAAAAAACCGAATTTTTAAAAACTTTTGTTTTGAAGCAACATTTTTATATATTATTTACAAAAGTTACCCAAAATTTTAGCAAAAACCTAAAGAAAAAGTTAAGGGCTTTAGAACGTGGTCTTCCAAATAGAAATCGGATAAAATTTACGCAAGATATAAGAGTTATAAAAGAGAGATATTAGAGTATTTTTTTATTGTATAGATATGATTTTTGGTTATTTTTTTGTATCACAGAGTATATATAAAAAGTCAAATCTCGCGGAAATTTCAACCGTTTTCTATTTTAAGGATCACGTTTGAAAGCTTATGACTTTTTCTTGATTTTCTCATCAAAACTTTGAGAAAATTTTTGAGGAAAAAAGTTAAAAGTTCGCTTCAAAATAAAAATTCAATTTTTTTATCACAAAAATCGGCCTCTAGTGCACAAACTGTTAGCTGTAGAAACAAGATCTTCAGCAACAAAATATAGCAAATTATTTATATATCCTACAGTTTTTGGAATATAATTGTGCACATTTTTTACGGTTTTTAGGGTATACAGTCTCTCAAAAAATTTTAAGTTTTGGTTGCAAAATACGCTGTGAAACAAAAATTCCCAAAATCACACCTTTACAAAAAATACGAAGTATATACGAATTGTCATATCTCGCGCAATTTTAATCCGATTTCTATTTTGAAGACCACGTTTGAAAGCTTTTGATTTTTTCATTAAATTCTTATCATGCTTTTTCATGATATACAATTGTTTTTAACAAATTTCGGCCTCTAGCGGGAAACCGTTTACTTTTGGAATGAAGATTTGAAAACAAAACTATAGGAAAACAGATTTCCTACATTTATTGAGGTCTAAAATTTTTGTGCGTCTCTTGTATCTTAAGTTATAAGAAAAAAAACCGTTTTTTGAATCAAAATATTTGAACTTCTTCCGGGACTTCCATAGGGCAAAATTCACTGTAGAGCAATGAGAGAAAAACAAAAGATGTAGAACAGTAATCCCTTTCAAAGATTTAGGAAGAATTACTACTAATAATTTCGTGGTTTTCGAGATAAGTTAAAAAAATTGTGAAAAACAATGATTTTTGTCGTTTAGACCTTCAATCAAGCTCCGGGCGGGCCATCTTTTCGAGGGTTTTTGACCGAAGCTAAGTATGCAGTCTTCGTTATAAGGCCCGCCCTTAAAATAATCTTTGATTCATCCTTTAATTTTCCCATTATTTCGAAAAAGTGCTGCACCCTAGTATACACATACAACAGTAAAATTACAGAGATCTAAAAGCATACCATCCCAATAAAATTTTTTAATAAATTTGTAGCCCCTTATACGATAATTGATTACCTAACGCATTACTTGAATGTTAAAAAATTTTAAACATTACATGTAATGCAATAAATAATGCAATACTTTTTCAATTACATGTAATGCAATGGGTAATGTGAGAACATAAATTTCGAAAGTTTTTTACTCAAGATTTTTTGATTTTTAAGTCATTTTGACGTTAGCATTTGTTCATATTTCAAAAAAAATAAATAGTAAAACAGATAATTTTTTAGATAATGTTCCTTCTGATAAACTTTTGGCCCAAAACAGAACCCAAAAGATTTCTGTAACGTCCTACTACATTCATTTAGTACTTATGTAACGCAAAAGTAACCCAGAAAGTACAAATAATGTTTTTAGATTACTCGATCGATTACATGTAATCGAATGTTTTGTTGGGGTAATCGATTCCGCCCAATGAAATGCGTATGCTAAAATAATGCCTTTGTAACCCAGAAAGTAATCGATACAAATAATTTTTTTCGATTACTTGATCGATTACACGTAAGCGAGTGTTTTATTAGGGTAATCGATTACGCCCAATGACATGCATGTGTTAAAATAATGCCTTATGTAACCCAGAAAGTAATCGATGCAAACAATTTTCTAGATTACTCGACCGATTACAAGTAAACGAAGATTTTACTGGGATATTAAAAACTAATTTCTTCCAACATTACATTACTGAGCTAATTTAAAAACATAAGAAAACATTATAAATTCATGAGTAAAATGCATATAAAAAGCTCGAAATTTTCCAATATATTCTCGAAATTTGCGTCTATTAACGTACAAATATCATTACTTTCTGTTCATCTTCATTTTCTATCAGTTTGCTTAGACTATCTTCCTTATTATTTTCAACGCAACTTAATAAATTTATGACTTCTAGTGCAAGTAGCGCTCGCTGGAAATGACGGGATCTGAGGTATTCAAAGTTCTATGGAAAACGTTAGAGAGATTAATTGTTTTGTCACATTTGTGAGCGTGATGCAGTCTATCTAATTTAAAAATTTTATTCCGACACTAATCTGTGTCTTTTCCAAAGTATCCTACCGGAAGTACCATATTTTGAATAATTTCCTTAGAATGAATAAGGAATTTTTGTCATCGAATGCCAAGGATACTTTTTTTATGATATCAGCAGTCTCAAAACAAAATTTTTCAAAGTATTGCAAATTTAGTAGATATTGACATGATATACGAGTGATTTTTCCCCATTTTTCTTTCAAATGTTTGCAAAACGCTTTAGACTTTTCGCCTAAATATTCCGCAAACGAGTTCGATCTATCACCTTTATTCAGGAGATTTATCAAATGATTTAAAACTGCTGACTCTTGTAATGTACGTCCTCAAAATATTCTTAATTTTTTTTTAATTTTATATTTGAAATTATTTCGATTGCTTATGGGCTGATGATCATGATGATATTGAAAAACTTGTCATTTTAGTTATGTGCAAACTTACATGGTTTCCTTATTGGATGCAAATATATGATAAAATTTGTGTTTTCTGAAACACCTTCTTCTTTCAAAACGAAGTTTGAGTATCAGTGGAAATATTTTTCTATCATTTTGTGTACTCTACGTACAAAAATTTGGTATATCCGAGCCAGCAAGTCATTGACAAGCATGCTAATGATCATTCGCTGAAATCGTTATAACCACAGCTAAGTGAAGTGTGATCTTTCTTTCCTGTAATAAACTGCAAGCGGTACGGACTGATCAACTTGACAAAGGTATCTTTTTACATATATATATTCCGGTATATATATAAAATTAAAATAAATTGTATGTTAGTTTTTTTGGGTCAAAGGCAAAGTAAATTTCACAAAATTTGAGCTTATAAAAAGTTTCAAAAGTAAGCCTAAGTTCATCAAAGGAAAGAAATAATTTTCGTTTGAAGAAAACTTCAAACTACACGTTTTGCTGCGATATTCGTATTGATTTTCTATATGGTGCATAAGGCTGCAAAATATTCACGCCTTATTTCGTTTTATACAAAGGTAAATTTATCCACCATTAATTAATTAAAAACCAATTTTTTCATATCAACTAATTCTAATGGTTAGGTCTGCTGGATGTAGGTGATATATATTGCATCACTCATTCTGGTACGAAACAAGAGCGTAGCAACATAGAATCATCAAAAGTATTAAAGAAAACCAACCATGTCAGTCAGCATCATATAAAGTCGGAGTTAACAGTTTAACAGTTTGGTATATGCTTGAACACATGAAAGCGAAAGTGCAAGCAAAGTGCTAAAGTGTCGTGCAAAGTAAAAATAATTCATACTATTAATAATAGTGTACTAAAATTTTGAAAAATTTAAGCGTGCAATGTTTAAAAAAAGAATTTTAATCTTGATTTCGGTATTTATACATATGTATGTATTAAGCATACACTTGAAAGTTTTGTATATAACTGCATATATAAAATTACATACATATGTATACCTAAATTACTGTAAATAGTTGCCCTATGAGCATAAATTGCAAAGCAAACCAAAAAGGTTCAATAATTTAAAAAATTAGTTTGTTAAAATTTCTAAATTGTGTAAGTGATTAGGAATTAGCATTCACTAAACTTTAATACGTTAATTGTAGACTTTAAGTTCCAAAAATTTGCTCAGTAAAATTAATTTAATTCAAAGTACATAAATAATAATTTACTAATATGAACTATATTAAACAAATAGACAAGTAAGCATATAATTAACACCAGCAGCAACCTACATTTCGTCAACCGAAAGGCCTTTCAGCGTTGGATGTGTAAGTGGTGAGTGGTTTTGTACATTAACTATATACTTATATATATTATATACCTTATCTTTTAAAAAACAAATAATTACAAAAATTTGAATTTTCTAATTAAAAGTAAATTAAATTAGTTTAAACTATAGTAAATTTTGGGCTTAAAGATTTTGTTGTAACAAGTGAAAAAAAACTAGTAAGGGTGTAAAATTTGGCCTGGCCAAACATTAAATACCCTACACTGCAGTATTTTTAAAATTTTGCTCATATGGGAGGTGCTATGCCCTCTTGTTCGAGTTCACCCAGTTTTTGTTCAGAGCTTGCATTTATAGGTTTAAATGTCTGAGTGAAAAATGTTTTCAGCATAGTGTTTTGAAGCTTTTGCTTATATAGGAGGTGCCACGCCCTCTTGTCCGAGTTCCTCTAGTTTTAGCTTAGAGCGTGCATTTATAGTCTTTAGTATTTCAGTGAAATTTGTTTGGATTATCTCAAAAAACTCTTTCCGTATGGCATTTTGAAACTTTTGCTCATATGGGAGGTGCTACGCCCCCTTGTCCGATTTCACCCAATTTTTGTTGAGAGCTTTCATTTATAGTTCTTAGCGTCTGAGTTAAATTTGGTTCGAATATCTCAAAAATCGCTTTCAGTATAGCGTTTTGAAGCTTTTGCTTATATGGGAGGTGCCACGCCCCCTTGTCCGATTTCACCCAATTTTTGTTGAGAGCTTTCATTTATAGTTCTTAGTGTCTGAGTTAAATTTGGTTCGAATATCTCAAAAATCGCTTTCAGTATAGCGTTTTGAAGCTTTTGCTTATATGGGAGGTGCCACGCCCTTTTGTCCGAGTTCGCTCAGTTTTTTTTCAGAGCTTGCGCTTACAGTTTCTAGTATTTATGTGTATTTTGGTTGCATTGTCGTGAAAAATACTCCTAAAATTGCATTTTGAATATATTTTTTGTATGGGCGGTAGGCGTGTCCGTTAACCGATTTTTCTCATTTTCAATCCCCCGAGTTATCTTTGATGACGGAGGCAGGGTACCAAATTTCATTGAATTATCTTGCTTAGTTTTCCCAAAAAGTGTATTTCCACACACATCACCCAGCCAGCCAGCCACCCAGCCAGCCAGCCAGCCAGCCAGCCAGCCAGCCAGACAGACGGACATGGCTATATCGACTCAGGAGGTGACGCTGATCAAGAATATATATACTTTTCTATACCTGCCACGCCTCCTTCTCTGCGTTACAAACGGAAGGACAAAGTGAATATACCCTGGGTGTAGGGTATAAAAAGAAATCACTGTAAACTAAATTAAAATTTGCACATCACTGATCATTGTGTTAACAGAGACGGGGGTTGAGCAGCGAAATACTGCTGCTGCCGTCGTCGGTGTTAACAGAGTGTTCGCAGATCATGTTATTTGCATAACATAACTCTGTAACCCACTTTTAATATGCAAACTGTTAAAACTCAATGGTGCTCTCCCATTGTTTACATTTTGTAATTTGCTTTTCGTATTAACTTTCTTGCAAAGTAAACTGTTAAACAGAGTTTTTTTTTTGTGCAACAATTTGTTTGAAAAAACTTTAAGATTGAAATTTTTTTTAAAACCGTTAATGATAACCTAAACTATGATTTTTCTGCTTTAGTATTTAAGAATTATTCGAAGTTTTAAGCTAATTTAATTTTGGCTTTTGTTTTTGTAAATTAGTAGGTATCCTATGTGTTCCTATTGAAGTTACAATTATAATAAATATTGTTATGGCTCTCTAATTCTAAACGTTTTTCCTTGGTAATGTAGGGTAGTAGGATATTTAAATAAGAGATATTTTTATTAATTAGCGCCCAAAAGATCAAAGGAAGGGTGGGTACAGAAGCTAAGAGTCTAACATACATCAATTGCCTCTATCGATGAGTGAAATAGGAAGGTGCAGTGCATTTTCAACATATCCGTTTCCGGTTGTTAGTTTCCGTTTTGTTATGCAAGCCTATGCTGGAATATAAATTTATTAGTTGTGATTTTTCGTTGTAAGGAACTCTGAAATAAAAAATTATGACTGAGTTCTGTTAGGACAAAGGTTAAGAACTCCCCCACGACTGTTAGCTAGTAGGCAAAGACGGGTTCCGCCCAACCTGACCTCCTTTCAGATAACGACTCAGTCGGTGTTACTTTTAGAGTTAGTAAACTCTAGTAGAACATTACACTCTTTGTCTTCTTCGGCTCTCCAGATATTGAATAAGTCTGTATTTCGTATTGAGAAGTTGTCTGAGAAAAATGTCGATCATTAAAAAATCGCAAAAATCGCAATTTAGTTTTAAATTTATTTTAATTTTATTTGCTATTAGGCACCTATGAACTGCAAGTGGGCGAAACATCAGCGGTGGACGTGGAACCTCCCATACAAGTAAAACACATTAAATGCAATTTCTTGTAAATGGTGCAACATTTTTTGATGAAATTTGGTATGCGTGTCTGGTTTTTGAGTATCTAAAGCATGATGATAAGTGAGTGGTATTGAGAAAGTGCCACACCCACTTTTTTACCAAAGTAAGAATTTTCTCAGGCACAAAAAAATGGAATGAACTTTTTATTTCTTATATGCAGTCTTATGTTTTTTTGACGCTGAATCCGTTTTCATCAACAAAACTGTCATTTATACCTGAAGGATTTCAAAATATCCTTGCTCGAAGTTGAAGAAAACGATGTGCTTAGTCTTATAGCGTAGCTACAGGAAAAGATGAAATTATTTTTTATTAATGGCATCGAATAGCCACACTCTTTCTCAAAAAAATATACCTTCACACTTTTCCAATAGGACTCTTACTTTCCGAGTTATGATCCTTTGAAGAGAAGATATTACAGCCGCACACAAAGGACGAAATTGCATTAGTATCGAGAATCGATTTATAGCCAAAATACACTCAAAATTAGTTAAAATCTGCTGCAGGGTGTCCAAAATATTTCCTTTTTTGCATGGGGGCTAAAATACCTTCTTTTCTACCATTAAAAAAAGCATTTGACTTTTTCCCGTAGATACGTCATAAGCCTGAAAACAACTTCAGGCAAGGTAACTTATTCATTTACTTATTTATTGAAATTTCGTATCAGGAGTGCTGCTTAGGTTTCCTTTTTTCGTTTTTGTTAGGTTTTTCTAATTCACCATTCGGTACTTTCCGAGTTTTCCTTATTATTATTCTTATCGGAAAATTTAATATTTTGAAAGCATGAAAATTGGAGGCGAAAAGATACGAATTCCATCACAAAAAATAGTTATGAATAAAAAACATGGAATAAAATTATCAGATCAAATTGTCGCCCGAGCAGGGCTCGGTCTCCAGGTACTAATATATTATAAAAAAACTTACAGCTCATCCGCTCCACCAAGCCTGACATATACATAGATGATCCCGCTAAATCTGTGTATGATGATTATTTTAAATTTGATTTAATATCATTCTTCTCACTTTTTTTTGTACACTTCTCAAAATGTATTTTTTTTTTCATAAACTTTTCAAAATTTAATTATTTTCAAATTTTCTCAATAATTTTCTTATGTAAACTTTCTTATTTCTTTTTTTGTATCAAAACTCAATTTTAACTATTTTAAATGCATTTTTTTTCTCGACAAAACTTTTATTTTCTTTATGGTAAAAATAATTTTTTTTTTTGTTTTCGCAAAGCTTTTGTTTTAAACGGAACTTATTTTGTCATCATTTTTAGAAAGGAATTTGGGTTTTTTTTTCTATCAAACTAAATTTCCACTGCAAATTCTCGTTCTCTTGGAAGATAGCCCAGGAAAATAAGACATTTTCTGCGAAAAAATTCCCAGTGGAAATTTTTCACCGGAGTTGTCTTTATTTATGCATGATACACAAACTGTGAAAAGTCCATTGCAAAGTCGTGTGCGCATAAAAAGTTATTAAGGCTCAAAGGTCGCTTGAATCAGTTTTTTGCAAATATCTCGCTAATGCTAACTTTTACAGAAAAATGTTGGTCTCCAATTTTGTAGCACAGGAAATTTCCTACAAAAGTACGTCAAAAGTATTTGCGTACGACTTCTAGTTTAGGAGATCACCCAATTTAAAAAGTTGTTAACAGTTATGATATGAAATACTACCTATGAGTTCATATTAAAATATCTTACTTTTTAAATTGCAATTACTCTTCAATGAGAAGTTGTACAAACAAAATTAAAATGCCGTTTGAAAGATAATTTAATTTTCTATATACCGTACAAAATTTTTTTTTCGAACGGTTCATGACCTTAAAAATATTCTTAAGGGTTAAGGGTTCAAAATTACTGGATTTTTAAGGATATCTGCGAATTGGTAAGTACTACAATAAAAAGTAATGGAACCAAATTTGTAGAGAATTACAAGATCTACAAAAAATAAGCGATATGTGTACACATAGAAGTAACCGTTCAGAAGATATTCCAAAAAAACCCTTAAAATGCCAAAAAACCGGTTTCTATTGAATATCTTCTATACGGTTACTTCTATGTGTACACATATCGCTTATTTTTTGTAGATCTTGTAATTCTCTACAAATTTGATCCCATTACTTTTTATTGTAGTACTTACCAATTCGCAGATATCCTTAAAAATCCAGTAATTTTGAACCCTTAACGGTTATTCAGGAATATTTTTAAGGTCATGAGCCGTTCGAAAAAAAAATTTTGTACGGTATATAGAAAATTAAATTATCTTTCAAACGGCATTTTAATTTTGTTTGTACAACTTCTCATTGAAGAGTAATTGCAATTTAAAAAGTAAGATATTTTAATATGAACTCATAGGTAGTATTTCATATCATAACTGTTAACAACTTTTTAAATTGGGTGATCTCCTAAACTAGAAGTCGTACGCAAATACTTTTGACGTACTTTTGTAGGAAATTTCCTGTGCTACAAAATTGGAGACCAACATTTTTCTTAAAAAGTAAGCATTAGCGAGATATTTGCAAAAAACTGATTTAAGCGATCTTTGAGCCTTAATAACTTTTTATGCGCACACGACTTTGCAATGGACTTTTCACAGTATGTGTATCATGCATAAATAAAGACAATTCCGGTGAAAAATTTCCACTGGGAATTTTTTCGCACAAAAGCTCTTTTTTCGTCTTATTTTCCTGGGCTAAGATTTTAATAATGATGTCTGGTTCTTTTAAATTTTTCAGATAATCACAATTTTTTTTTTTTTTTGTAATTGAACGTGGCACATCCGCTCGATTTAAGGCAAAAAACTTTTTTCTATAGGATTTTGATGGGAGGTATCTCATTTTCTTCAGAAACTTACGCTGACGTCAAATTTGAAAGAATTTTTGAAATCCCAACGACAGTTTTTTTTTTTAAGTCGGGTAAAGTGATTATTCAGTACAAAATTTTTGACCATTTTTTTTTAAAGACCAAAATTTTGAAAACAGAGGCCTAAGAAAAAAATGTAAGCCGCAAACTTTATTCTACAGATTTTTCCCTATCATTTGATATTAAGAACATAAAAATGTAACTGCCGTAGAAAAAATTATAACCTTTTGAAAATGAGAGTGTTTTTTTTGGTAGTTTGCACATTAAAATCTATATATGTATGCCAGGTAGAAAAAAATTAAATCGTACTGTTGTGAACTAAAAAAGGTGTCAAATTACTCCTGAGCACTTACTAAATAAGACAAAAAAGTTTTGAAAAAAAGTTCATCGACTACTGTTTGAAAAAGGTCGAAAAACGGTACGGTAACTATACGTGATAAAGCAGTTCTGGGACCAGATTCAAATTCACCACTAATAAAATCATCGAAAATTACTATTTTTGTTTTGTTTTGTTGTGCTTTTTAACAAATGTACCGTTTTTCGACCTTTTTCAAACAGTAGTCGATGAACTTTTTTCAAAACTTTTATCTCTTATTTAGTAAGTGCTCAGGAGTAATTTGACACCTTTTTTAGTTCACAACAGTTCGATTTCAATTTTTTCCTACCTGGCATATATAGATTTTAGTATGCAAATTACCAAAAAAACACTCTCATTTTCAAAAAGTTATAACTTTTACTACGGCAGTTACATTTTTATGTTCTTAATATCAAATGATAGGGAAAAATCTGGAGAATAAAGTTTGCGGCTTACATTTTTTTCTTAGGCCTCTGTTTTCAAAATTTTGGTCTTTAAAAAAAAATGGTCAAAAATTTTGTACTGAAAAATCACTTTACCCGACTTAAAAATAAAACTGTCGTTGGGATTTTAAAAATTCTTTGAAATTTGACATCAGCGTAAGTTCCTGAAGAAAATGAGATACCTCTCATCAAAATCCTATAGAAAACGCATTTCGCGCGGACGTGCGTGGGACTTATTTGTGGACAGAAGATGTGTCCGATAAAAATGATTTTTCTGGCAGATTTCTAGCAGTTAGGCTTTTGTTTAGTTTGGTTGAATCCTGCTGGTGTCAATTTCGACAGAACCCTTTCGGTGGTAGAATCTTTTAGGGATGAATTTTGATTAATTCACTTGGAAGGTTAAATCTCGTCGGGATGAACCTCTGGTGTGACGCCGAAAAGATTTTGAGGGCTGCAGAGGGTGTTCCGAACACCAAGATAAGGGCTAAAAAATCATATTTTTAATTTCATATAAAATATTTTTGGAAAACTTTTTCATTATAGTTCTTTCGTTTTAGTAAAAAGTATCAGGATCAATAAAATAATATTAACTTCAAGCAAACTCTTTTGCGATTTTTAAACGTTTCACTGCAGTCTTCGGCGTCACAAACAGAAAGAAAGATTTTTCAAACGGTATGACTTTGCTAAAGTCATTTTCGGAGTTATGCATTGGTACTAGCAATGCCAATCCCGGGATCCCGGGACCTTTTTCAAGTCCCAAAAATCCCAGGATTAGTCCATGCAAAATATAAAATTAATAAAATTAAAATATAAAACTAATATGAAATATTTTGCTCCTTTCTATTGAATGCTTTATATGGTACTATTTTGTGTCTTCAAAATGAGATAGCTTTTTATAAGAAAATCATTTAAGACCACATCATAGATCATTTTGAAGACAACGAATAGAACTAAATGCTGCATTTAATAGAAAATAGTAAAATAATTTCGTGCATTCTCCATATAACCTCAAAAATCGTGTTTTTTTAAATTTTAGTCAAAATCCGTACTTGATAGACCGATTCGGATTTAGAATCGACAAAAACATCGGAAAGGACTATTTTTGTTCAGAATTGTTTCAATTATTTTTTATCAGAAACTGCATAAACTAAAGTGCTGGTTTTTTTATAAATTCAATTACCAACAAAAATAAGCCAAGTCGGATCAAAATCGGTGCTTGTAGATACCATAGCCTTTTTTTACATAATTTTCCTGCATTATATAAGGAATGAAGATATCGTTTCAAAAAAGTTTACAATGCTAAGGTTAAGCTTTAATATAGGTTTTACACAAATCGGTAGGCGCTTTCATTTTCAAATTTAAAAAATATTTTGAACTCATCCCAGTATGTGATATACATATATGTCGTCTCAGTCATTTTGATCTTCTTATGGAAACGCGATGATCCCGTGGGCGCACGTAAAATTAATACTTCCTTTTCGCTTTTCCTATTTTTTTCTGAATAATCATTTATTTTCCATTTGACACTTTTATCAAATTCCATCAATCTCATTTCATATTTTATAACAAGTACTTTTTATAAACAGTGGCAAAGCTTTTAATCTACGACACGGCCATTCTGACACGTGACCTTTTTTATCATATTTCAAATTATGATAATCTTTATTACAAATAATGTCTACAAACAAAACTTCACCAACTGCGTCAGACATCAACTTAAACATGCAGCCCACGATTCCATCCAAACACTTCATAGTGCTTGACGTTCCATTTTAAAATACTTAAGACTTCAACACGGCTATCCTGACATGTCACACGTCTCAGTGTGACCTATCATGTCCCTCGGCAATTCCTGACCCAAAGTCCAAAAATTTCTTTAGTTCATGTGACAAAAAAAAAAAAAATTCACAAATAAATGCTTCCATCCAGCTATAAATAACGATCTATTCCTTACATTCAGTGATAAATACCATAACCTATTGCTTACATCCAGCGATAAACACAATAATTATCGCTTGAATCCAGTGGTAAACGCAACAACTTATCACTTACATCCAGCGATAAAATCAACAATCATCGCTTAAGTCCAGCGGTAAACACAACAATCTATCGTTTACATCCAACAATAAATCGACAATCATCGCTTAAATCCAGCGGTAAACTCAACAACCTATCGCTTACATCCAGCGATAAGACAACATTCTATCGCTTACATCCAGCGATAAAATATTATACACACCATGCCTTATTAAGGTGCTTGTTACCATTGGCTTTAAAATAAAAGTAAAGTTTCAAATTGAGAAATAAATTAACATAACATTTTATTCTGAATCAATATCTGTTATATCAGCAACATACTCAGTGAGGTCGTCTTCAGGTATCGTACGCAAGCGATCATGTGAGTACTTATAAGTTCGCTTAGAGCCCACAGCCGCTAATGTATATCTGTCGCCATCGAAAATGTCAATAATTTTAAATGGGCCCTTAAATTTGGGATCGAGTTTTGTCTGATTTCGTTCCTCATTTTCAATCAAAACAAAATCCCCTACATTAAACTTGATCACTTTGCTTTTCGTTCGGTCAAATCTTATTTTGTCATACTTAGCATTTTTGTCCATTTTTGTTACAGCCTATTCACGTGCCTGATTGATATCAATTTCTAGTCCCGAGTCTTCAGCAAACATTAACTCTAGGGGCCTAGCAACTCTGCCAGTAAGCAATTCCAATAGTGTGTATTTGGTAACGCGATTAATTGTAGAAATCAACGCGAGTTGAAAATCTGGCAGTGAATCTTGCCATGATCTTTCTTTACTGACATCCACTGCAGTGAGCATATTTTTGAGTACACTCATTACTCGCTCCACTTGACCATTTGCACGAGAGCTACCAGTTGCAATTAAGTGGAGATCAATGTTGTAAGATTTGCAAAATTCACGAAAATCTGAATTTGAAAACAACGACCCTGATCGGCTATAACACGGCTTGGGGCACCAAATAATGATACAGCATAGTTTAAGGCTTTTATGCTACTTGCTGAATCAATATGCTTTGTATGATACAAGATCACATACTTGGTAAAAGCATCCACTAAAACAAAAATGTATTCTTTTTCATCCTTTTACCCACTTAGTTTACCTGTCGCATCGATATGCACGGTATGCCAGGGAATTGCAACTTTCGGTATTGAATGAAGTTATGCTTGAACATTGCTAGACTTAGATTTGGCAACCTTGCATGTAATACAAATTTCTACGAAATTCCTTACATAACAGATAATTCAATAAGTCCGTAGGATGACACATATATGGCGTTACTAGAATTTCGTCCATATGATTTTTATTTAGAACTAACCTTCAAACGAGACGTGTATAAATTTGACAGCAATCGGACTATTGATTCGTGAGTTATAGCATTTAATGTGGAGCAACTTTTGTTAGTAAAAAAAAAAAAAGCGAACTTCGAGTTCTGATAAAGCATTGCTTTTTGATGAAAAAAATACAGTGCAAACAAAACAATGTCTTGATAAACATTATCCAAACTCTACTTCATTGATACAAATGGATTGCTAAATTTAAACATGGTCGTACCAGCACAAATGATGCAGAGCGCTGTGGACTCCCAAATTAGGCTGTTATTCCAGAAAACATAAAAAAAATCCACAAATTGGTTATGAACGATTGCAAATTGAAGAAGCTTGAGATAGCTGACATTGTCAGCTATCAAATAGTAGTGTTTTTACCATTTTACACGAACATTTGGGTATGCAAAAGCTCTTTGCAAAGTGGCTGCCGCGTGAGCTCACAGTCGACCAAAACAAAAACGAATTGATGCTTCAGAGGAGTGTTAAACCGCAATAAAATCGAATTTTATCGTCGATATGTGACAATCGATGAAACATGGCTTCACTTTTACACACCAGAATCCAAAAGACAGTCAGCTGAGGCCTATTTTGACGAAGAAAGAAATCGTAATATAAAAGTGGTATCGAAAAGTTGGAAAATCGCTATACTCGTTGTATCGCCCTCGAAGGCAACTATGTTGAATAATAAAATCGAGTTTGGTCAAAATTTTGTTTTTTTCTTACTTATCCTACGGACTTATTGAATGACCTGTTACTTTGACATGTTTTCGAACCAGTATAGCTCATAAATTTTTTCAAGGGTCTTCTTCCATCCCAAGTGCATTAAAGATTCATGAGTAGTATTAATAAGTGACTACCTAAACGATCGTGGAAGGATTGGCAAACATAGAGTCTTACCAATACGTTGTATTTTGCGATGTATTACTTTAGATCGCATCTCAAGTTTTTGCCATTTCAACATCAAGCTTTTGTTCTTTCAAGTCGGAAATTAATTTAGAAATTTCAACATCTCTATGTTGTTCGGCTAATACTATTTATTTCCTTATGCTCAACTTTATCGAAGTCAATTTTGGGTGGAACTGGATGAAGGTTTCTCGAAAAGAAATCGGCATGACACATGCGATCGCCATTCCTATGAATGATATCAAAATCAAAAGACTGAAGGAATGCCCACCATCTATGAACACGAGGAGTTAAATCTAATTTGGTACGTGAAGCTTTCAAGGAATTGCAATCCGTTACCACAATGAATTTAATTCCAAATAAATAGTGTCGGAAATGTTTAACCGAATTAACTACTGCAAGGGTTTCAAGCTCATAAGAATGGTACCTTGATTCAGTTTCAGTCGTACGCTCACTATAATAAGCAACTACCTTTAACTTATTGTCGTTTTTCTGAAACAAAATTGCACCATATCCTATGGCACTTGCATCCGTATGTAATTTGGTGGGATTTTCCGGGTTAAATATTGTCAATACCGGTTCTTTTGTTAGGGCAGAAATAATTTTCAACCTAATAACTTCGTGTGTAGATTTCCATTCCAAATTTGCATTGGTTGAACTAGTCAGTGCATAGAGAGGGGCCATTGTTTTGGGAAAATTTTGGAATAAATTGCCGAAAATAAGATGCTAACCCAATAAACTGCCGCAATTGAGTTAACGTTTGTGGTGGAGGCAAAGATACTAACGCCTCTATTTTTCTAGAATTGGGCCTAACCTCACCGAAACTCACCTCAAACCCCAAATATTCAACCTTTTGCTTGAGAAATCGACATTTTTTAATATTAAACGAGAATCCAGCTGCCGAAAGAGTACTTAATACCGTCTGTGCTCTCTCCAAGCTTTCGCCAATGTCAGCTGTTTCCACTACCAAGATATCGCCTTAATTACAGAACGCTGAAACACCCCAGGAGCATTTCGCAACCCAAAAGGCATAGAAAGATATTCAAAATGCCCCTCCGGTGTCACAAATGCCGTCTTTTCCACAGAATCTGCATGAACAGGAAGTTGTTGATAACCACTAGCCATGTCCAAAGTTGTAAAATAATGGCACCCGTTAAGATTGTTTATTTGGCCCGATATCAGAGGCAGTGGAAACCTATCAGGGATAGTGTTATCATTTAACTCCCTTTAATCTACACACATCCGATCTGTGCCATCTTTCTTCTTGACGAGCAAGATAGGTCTAGCAAACGGTGAAATACTGGATCGAATAACCTTTGCAGCGAGAAGCTCATCAATTTTATTACAAACAATGTTACACTCAGCAGGGTTTAATCTATTAAGGGCGCCGGCAAACAGTCTTGCTTGGATCTTTCAACCTTATTTGCATTGGTTCTACATCAGCAAAACTATTTGGAGTTCCAACCATAAAATGATCTTTAAATTTATATAAAATGGACAGTAGCTTTGGCAAAAACTTGGCCGGAATATCGGTATCAATATTTTCAATTTTTAAATCAGTTGATTCTACACAACATAAGCTTACATTTTTGTTCACTATTTTTTTAAATCGGACTTGATCAACAGTCATTTGTACCACTAACCCTTGGTCCAAAACTTCTCGTCCAAGCATGATGTTATAACGCAAACAATAGTCAGGCAACACATGAAATAATATCTCGATAATTATTTCATCTATTTCGACAGTGCTTAGCAACTGCAAAGTGGAAGTAACACTAGTCTGTCCGATTCCAGTCAATGTTACTAAACCATTAATACGTTTGCCCCCAAATCTGGCACTTACAGAATCCCTCATTAGCGAGCATTCCGCTCCAGAGTCGTAACAAAATAAATGTTACTCCGCAAAACACCTGAAAACGCCTCAACCATACATGTCATTACACTTGAATTTTTGTTGTTTCCAACCTTCTTATTCAATTTAGGGCAACGAGATGCATAATGCCCAACACCCTGGCATTTAAAGCAAGATATAGTAGCTGAAACTTGTGGGAACCCATTACGTGATGATTCTCTATGATTAAGACCTTGCTTGTCATCCTTCTTTTGTCTGCACATTGCCGATTTATGGCCCAATTTACCGCAGCTGAAACACTTGATCAACGATTTTTGTCGCTCTACATCGAAACCATCATGCTCAAGAAAATTTGTTGGAAGTTTCCTTTTTGCAAAAACCATTGCCTTCAGCTCCTTTTGTAATTGCGCCCCGATAGTTATATCGGCAGTAAAAGCGAGACTCAATTTGAGCAATATGTGCCAATACATTTGTAGCTGCCATTTGCTCGATAGTAAAATTTTTCCACTTTTTCGTAAGCGATGTCATTAACATTGATGCATAGGAAGCTAAGCTCTCACCATCCTTGGGTTTGCTGTTGTGCAAATTGATTGATTGCAGCACCTGTCTCAAGACATTCAAATCTGGTAATGTAAATGTCCTTGAAGTCGTTCCAAGTCATCCCAGGAAACAGAACTTGCGAAAACCAAATGGAAGCTTGTCCTTATACAGCTTGTATGTATGTATGTATTCTCCTTTAACTCCTAGGAGGAGCATAGGGCCAATATGAAATCCCTCCATTTGTCACGATCGCTTGCGATGACTTTGATCTCTTGCCACGATTTTCCCGATTCTTGGATTTCCTTTTCCAACGACCTTTTCCAGTTGATTTTGGGTCTACCACGTCCTCTACTGCCTTGTGGATTCCACTCAAGAGCCTGGCGACAAACTTCGCTGTGTGGTTTCCGGAGAGTGTGACCAATCCATCCCCATTTGCGTAGCTTGATCTCGTTTGCTATAGCCTTCTGTTTGCATTTTTGATGTAGCTCGGCATTTGATATATATAAGCTTGACTTAGGACAATCATTAATGGAGCGCCCTTCAATGGTTGATCTGCCATGCACATCTACACAGTTTTGGTATATGCACTTGCATCGGCGCCCACTCTGTCAGGATCGAATTCTGGTAACTGTTAAATTTTCCTTTTTTTCGGCACTTGAACTGCTTGCAACATGGCCAAAAATTTCGTATTTTGCTGCTCCAACAGCAGGTACCATTTTTCTTCATCCCACTTCTGATGTCGTCTCAGTCATTTTGATCTTCTTATGCAAACGCGATGATCCCGTGGGCGCACGTAAAATTAATACTTTCTTTTCACTTTTCCTATTTTTTTCTGAATAATCAAGAGAAAAAAATTAAATTTAATCCATTTTAACAATATCGTAACATAAAATGTCTATTGTTTTCTTATCTCTGAAAGAAGTTCTAAAAATTTATAAAAGCGGACTTTTTCTATTATATTTATCTCAATTTTGATAAGTTTATATTTTTATTTCTTATGGGACATGGTTTTTTACTTCAAAACTTTTCATTATGATATCCTCACTTATGCCTGTGACAATAAGGAGTAGCAGCTTGGGCCGATTTTTGGTCAAAAAGCAAAATGGGCCAAATTTATTTTATTTATTTATGACCATATGGCTTATGCGGCTTTGATTTGTGACCAAAGATTGTCATAAGCAGTTATTGCTTATTAGAATATATATCATCAAAATATCAAAAATTCGATTATACACTAAAAACAATTTTACTTATTTCATTCTTGTGCCGCAAGTCAACAGAATGTCACGACGCGTCACAAACTCAAAATGTTATATTTTCGTCATCAAAATAGCTTGCTTTTAATTTAAAGTCTTCAATTGTAGTCACATATTTCTTCACTTGTAAGATAAAAAAAAAAATCATAAAACAGCAGTAGTTTGGCTAAAACTCTTCCTTAAGTTAGTAAATTAAAAAGACCTTTCTGTTTCATGTCCAATGAGTCACACTTATTTAAACAACAATTTAAGACGGAAAACATTAAAATTAAAGAAGGATTTTTAAGTAATTTCTCGAGACTGTTTTCACAGCCTTAGGGCTTAAAATAACTTATTTATGAAAGTTTTGCCATAATCTATAGCAAAATGTTCAATGAGTCACAATGGAATGCCCCATATATACCATTTATATGTGATATATAAATATAGTTTCAGTTTATAAATTATTTTTAAATTAAATTTTTATGTTTGTTTTTTTTTATAATTTCTTGATGAATTTTATTAATTAAATGAAAATTTAAATTAAAACGATTGACTATTTAATATCTGTGGACTTTTGACAAAACAACCTAACTCGAAATTGGCAACTTTTCAGGAGAGCCTAAAAACTGAAAATTTTTTTTCACCAAAATTTTTTCACTTAAAAATACTTTTGAATTTTTTTAAAAAGTGCTTTAAATTAAAGCATAATTTATAAGCTTTTAAATTATGTATGATTCAAGATGGGATTCGCACGCTACATGGGAGTTTTTGGCAGGCAAAAATCTTTTTTTACTCGAGAGGAAAGCATCTTACGTAAAAAGTATACGAGTCAAAAAATGCTTAAAATCGTCTAAGGAATACGTGTGATTTTTTTTGGAATTTTTTAAAACTTTTTTTTTTTGAATAATTTTTGAAAGTTTTTCATGAAAAAATTTTCCAAAATTATCCAAAGGAAAATTTATTTTTTTTTTAACTTTCGAAAAAATTCCAAAAAAAAATCACACGTATTGTTTGGACGATTCTAAGCATTTTTTGCCTTGTACAACAAATAGTACTAGGAACAAATCCTCCCGGATTGTTGTTCTTGCACTCTGCCAAATTTGAGCGAAATCGGAGAAAAAAAAAATTTTGAGCTGGTACACTTGGCGTGGATTGCTTCATATATTGACGGGATATTGTGCGGAGTCAAAAACCTATCGACTTTACAATACCAAAGCAAAGAAGTTTCAAAAAAGCGGTGATGTAAAGTTCTTGGAGGACCGGATTAAAAATACATCAGAAAGTGAGTATAAGATTTTTAAAGATAATCACAATTTTGCGAGTGGCTGAAATACACTTTGATCATTATAATTTTATGGGTTCAAAAACACAAAATACATATTGTAGGATTGGGTGACTCTGCGATCACATATTGTCAAAAATAGTGTGAGTCTATGACGTCAGGAAGGATCCAGTTGAGTAAACCTAACAAACAGAGCTGGGCGATAAGGCTTACGATTAGCAAATGATTACGATTGCAGTAATCGTTTAAAACAAAAAAGGACGATTAGGATTACAGTAATCGTTCATCAAACGAGCTTAGATTACGATTACAGTAATCGTAATCTTAAAAAAATTGAAATTACGATTACTGTAATCGTAATCTAAGTTCGTTCGATGAACGATTGCAGTAATCCTTATATTGAAATTGTTCAAATAAGGGATGCTTTAAATAATTTTTATCGCAATTTCAATTGGAAATTGTGTTTCGCTGACAGAAACATAAATTCCGCGGCTTTAATGGTGCAGGAAATTATTTTATTGGGTATGAGGTCCTTCATACCCAACAAAAAAGTTTGCCTAAGGACCATTCTTGGTTTAATGAGACTTGCAGGACTGCAGTCAGGTCCAAAGAGGAAGCATTCCAGAATTGGCGTTTTAACAGGAACGCCGATACTGAAATTCTTCGTAATGAGGCTTGATATGTGCAAAAGAATCCTTTTACTGTCGAAAGGTAGTAAAATCTTTTGGTCGTTTCTTAAGAGAGTGAAAAATCAGTCTTCATCGTCTATTTCAACTCTCTTAATGAACGACCAAATCTTCACTGATCCCGTTGATAAAGCTAATCTCTTAGCAAGCATCTTTTCTAAGAATGCTACACTCCCAGATAGCAATCAACCACCACCCAACATCGAAAGAAAGTCTTAAGCTATGCCAAGGATCCACTTTCGAACTAGGGTCCTTGCAAATCTCAATATTAACAAAGCGTCAGAGCCGGATGGCATATCAGCCCATATGTTGAAAAAGTGTGCATCAACACTGGCTCGTCCATTACGGAATCTATTTAGCATTTCCTACACTTCTGGTGAATTTCCATCATGTTAGAAGATTGCTAATGTTCAACCAGCTCCCAAAAAAGGCGAGGCTACCAACCCTAATAATTATCGGCCCATTGCAATATGCTCAGCGCTTTCCAAAGTGATGGAAAGTGTTATATACTTTCATTTTATGAATTATCTGGAACGCAACGAATTACTTAATGATCGCCAATATGGCTTCAGGAGAGCTCGCTCTACTGGTGACTTAATGGCGTTCGTCACTGAAAGGTGGAACCAATGTGTCCACCTTCTTGGTGATAGTATGGTTGTTGCTCTGGATATTTCTAAAGCTTTTGATCGTGTGTGGCATAGTGCCCTCGTGACAAAACTTATTGCATATGGCGTCGGTGATTCCTTCGGTCGTGGAATAACGAGCTTTTGCAGTGGCCGTTCTATACGTGTTGTCGTAGACGGTTTCATATCTAATGAATACTCCATTAACGCTGGAGTTCCTCAGGGTTCGGTCCTATCCCCGTCTCTTTTTCTTGTTTTCATCGATGACCTTCTGTCATCGACCATTAATCCAATCCACTCGTTTGCAGATGACAGCAGTATTTGTCATTCATATTGCTTCAAAAAGCATCCAAGCTCTGAAGAGATTGAGAGAAAAAGGCGGTATATGAATGACACACTCACAAATGACCTCAAAACAATCTCCGAATGGGGTCGAGCTAATCGGGTCGAACTTAACGCTAGCAAAACCCAATGCTGTCTGTTGTCTCACAGACGAGTGGATTATCCCTCTCCACCCCTCAATATGGCCGGCGTAGATATTCTGAGATCAGCAACTCTTGACGTTCTGGGCATATCGATTCAAGCTGATTTGAGGTGGACAGATCATGTTTTCAATGTGTCGAAAGAAGCGGCCAAGTGTAAGAAATACCTCACTCCTGTTGATCTTCGGACTATCTATTTCGCCTATATTAGACCTAAGCTAGAGTACAATTCGCACATCTAGGCCGGAGCTCCAAAAACTACATTGGAGCTGCTAGACAGAGTTCAACGTCGTGCGATGAAGCTGATTGGGGATGCGGTTGTTGTTGTTGTAGCGACAGACGACAGCTGCAAAGACACAGAAACAATTACCTTATTCTAAATCTATTCTATTCTTAAGCTACTAGTTATGGTAGGTTACAGGTGTCGAGCTAAAGATCAAGGCCCAAGAACCGTGCGGCTTCTACAGGGTGGGACCAAAGATCTATCACAGATAAAGTTGTGGGATTGGACGGGCAGTTAAACAGATGGACAGTAACATGTGGCTCGGATTGGCACATGGGACATAGATTAGAGCAGCCCTCAATGATACGCGCTTTGTAGCACATTAGGTAATTCGACCAGCCAGACCTCAGCTGGGACAGTGTGCACCTTATGGTCCTAGTAAGATCAGATTCACTGGGGTGGATGGGGGGGGGGGACGCGCGTTTAGGACGCTGTTTGGAGCATTGGTTTCAATTGCTATAGACACTGCTTGCTGATGCAGTTGTCCTAAAGCAAGGCTAGAGGACCTGGGGTCCCAGATTTTAGCGACGAAGGGGCCGATTTCGACCTTTAAGACCCCACGGATTTGACGATGGGGAAAAGGTTTGCGCGAGTAGTTGTAGTTTGTATGGTCGGGGTTATGTGTTGCCATAAGAAATTGCTTGGCAAGGAGAGAGTTGTGCTGACGAACCGACAACATGCAGGTTTCATCGTGAAGGTGATCTACATGAGCCATCTGGTGACATCCGGTTTCGATATGCAGTGCATTATTCTGCTTATTTTGGAGCCTCGCCCACTGCGAATCACTGAGGAGTGGAGACCAGACGGGGGCAGCTTAGTTTACTACCGATCTGCCGATAGCCTTGTACGTTGCCAGTAGAGTTTCTTTATTTTTGCCCCATGATGTGCCTGCTAGAGCACTCAGTATTCTTAGATGACTACTTAGCTTACTGGCTGTGTCCGAGACATGTTTTGAGAACGTGAACATGCTGTCGAAAGTCACCCCTAAAATTTTGGGATACTGCACAGTTGGGATCGGTCATCCGCGGATGGCTATATTTAAAGTTCTACTTACCTCGGCAGTCCAAGAGGTGAAGAGTGTCGCTGATGACTTTTGCGCTGCAAGCTGTAGCTTGCGCCTGGCAAAGAAGTCGTGCAAAACGTCAAGGCACTCATTTATCCTCCTTGCCGCCTCTTCAATTGTTTTCCCCGAAGAGACTACCGAGCAATCGTCCGTGTACGACACGAGGGTGACATCAGGTGGGGGTTGGTCACAACGGAGAGGTAGTAGGTGAAGAGGGTTGGAGAGAGGACACCACCTTGGGGCACTCCCATTTTCAACTTGCGATGCTTTGACTTCCGGTTCCTGAACTCAATGTATCCTCTTCTGCCATGAATATAAGCTGCTAGGAATCGCTTAGTGGTGGCAGGAAGGGGTGAAAAAAGGTTATCATTGAGCAGTATGGCGAGATCAACCATGTCAAAGGCCTTCGACAGATCCAGTTCGGACTGTCAGCAATAGCGGAGGAAATTTCCATCATCGCCGTAGTTGTGCTGCGATCCTTCCTGAAACCATGTTGGTGTTCAGCAAGGGGGAGCGTGTCGTGCAGCTGAGGGAGAAGGAGTGCCGCAAGGATTTTTGCTGAGGGGCAGAGGAGGGAAATGGGACGGTACGATGAGCCTATTTCAGGGGGTTTTCCCGGCTTGAGAATAGGAACAATCCTAGCGTCTTTCCAGATGGATGGAATATGAGTCCGTAGCAGCACCATGTTGAACATCCGGGAAAGATAGTGGAGCGCAACGGGGCCTAATTTTTTCAGCATCACCATGGCAATGCCGTCTGGACCAATGGCCTTGGATGGTTTTGCTTTTGATATGGCCGCCGCTACGTCCTCCGGTGTAAAGTGGGCATCCTCAGGGTCCTTTCTTAGCTGTTTGATCTTCCTGAGGATGGCCCTACTATCTTTGTTGGGGGTCACCGGATGCTCAACAAACTGCCTGCAGAACATTTGCGCACACTTCCTGGCATCATTATGCTGATTGTTGTCATCAAAACTGATGGCAGCAAGTGGAGTTGGAGTTCTTTTTCCTGATAGTTTCTTAGAGCCCAGTATACAGTTCTCTAGATGAGACTGCCATTTTTCCCGACGGTGAATCGTCACCAATTCGCGTATTTCGCTCGTTAGCTGAGGGATACGAATGTCACTAGGATTGTTGCCCTAAGGGCGTCCCGTTCATCCTCCAGACTGATGGCTGCTGGGGGTAGTTTGGCCCAATTCGGGATATACGGCCCACCGGAACAAATCGCCTCGTCGCACAATTCAATATGTCCCTAAAAACTTTTTCAGCCTTGAGGAGGTTGTCGGGTGGGGGTCCACTGGACAGTTGCGTGTCGACAAACTCCACAAAGTTGTCCCATTGCGCTTTGTCAAAAATAACAAACGTGCGCATCTCTGCTTCGATGAAATCATCCTGTTCACCAACTTTAATGTGAATAGGCGGACAGAACTGAGTGCAACTGCCGCGTTCCATTCAACTGTCTATAAGGTCAGAGCTAACCAGGGATATATCTGGCGAGTTTGAGCGTGCTGCAGTCACTCTGGTGGGCGTGTCTTCATTAACAGTAATGAGGTCGGAGGCTTCTATCTCTTCGACAAAATCCTTTCCACGGGTATCATCCGGGATAGCCGAGAACCAGAGTGCATGGTGCGCGTTAAAGTCGCCTAAGATTAGGTGATTATCACCATTGAGGAGACGGGAGATCGACGGACGATAATCAGCTCCAATGCTGTTCACCGGTGGGATGTACACATTCGTAATCCTTAATTCCTGACTATCAGTCTTTAGCGCAATGGCCATGGGCTCCAGGTGTGGGTCCGGTGAGAGGGGTGACGGCTTGGGAATACTCCTGAAAGTGACATAATTTCTTAACATAAAAGCTAGTCCTCCACCACCACGTAGAATTCGGTCACGCCTGATAATATTGAATCCCTCAAACGACGTAATGGGGAATGAAGAGGGCATCTTCGTTTCCTGTAGTGCTGCAACGGGATTGTCAAATCGGCGCATGTGCGATGTCAGCTCGTCAAGCTTATTTCTAAGCCCATTGCAGTTCCATTGCAGGATAGTTAACGAATTCAGGCGGAGTGAAGATGGCGTGGGTGGGGGCTCGAGGGGAGGTGATACGGTGGGCGGATTAGCAGGGGGTGGAATACTAAGAGGCGGGGGAGTGAGGGGTGTTGTGAGTGAAGGTGAAGAGCTTTGCAGGGGTGGCGCAAGTACCGTGCAGCAACTACCTATGTAGCCGGTAGTGTATTCACGAGTGCTACGCAGTTGAGAGCATGGCCACAAATGGCACCAGTCGTTACAGCTGTTGCAGCGGACGGACGCAGAATTTCTGTGAATAGACCTCCCACATATAGAGCAGATCCAGATACGGGGTCCTGGGTTCAGCTCTATTCCGGCTCTCACTAGTAGGATCCGGAGAAGGTTGGCCGGTAGAACTTGCCCCAATGACGAAAAGAAATGAAATAAAAAAGGTAAAATTTCGTGCAATGCATACCTGTCTTTTATTTATTTATTTATTTAAGTTTCATTTACTGAGCTGTAATGGCCTTATAAATAACAATAATGATTTTTTATAAAAAATTCAAAAATATAAACATTAAAACAAATGAGAGAGACTAAAAATTATAATTTGGTATAAAACAGCTCACAAATAAGAGCAAGGTAACAGCCGGATGGATCCGAAAGTAGTGGTTACAAACAAGGTGGTTCAAATAGTACCGGAACAAAGCGTTATTGAAATATGCAATTTGAAAGAATACTCGCAAGAGTTTTCTTAAATTGCTTTTCTAAACTCTTTGCCCAGGAGCTATGGCACGGCAGAGAATGGTGCTCGCAAACCACCCTAGCGCTAGAAGGACGCTATACATTGCAACCACTATCTTGACGAAAGCACAGGTAGGAGCGCTATGGCCCACAGCAATATATGAAACGCTTTGTGGAAGCTGGTATGATGAAAGTAGTGGTTACAAAAAAAAGGAAAGTGGTTCAAATACTACCGGAACGAAGCATTATTGAAATATGCAATTTGAGAGATACTCGCAAGAGTTTCCTTAAATTGCTTTTCTAAACTCTTTGACCAGGAACTATGGCATGGCAGAGAATGGTGCTCACGAACCACCCTAGCGCTTTGTGGCAACTCCTGGCCAGCTGGGCAGCTGGGTCTCTCCGGTCCGCAGAACCGGTCGCCGTGTACGAGAGGGATGCGGTTGTTGTATCCTCTGTTGACTCTCTTGAACACCGTCGTAACGTTGGGTCTGTTACTCTTTTCTATAGATATTATCATGGGATGTGCTCAAGAGAAATTTTTGGACTGGTACCGTCAGGTCGTATATTTTCTCGCAGCACTTGGGCGTCTCATCAGGCTCATTCCTATTGCGTTGCGGTGTTTAACAGAACATCGCACTATCGTAATAATTCGTTCTTTGGTCGCACGATCAAGTTGTGGAATAATCTCCCTGCGAGCGTTTTTCCCTGCAGCTGCGAAATCGGTAGATTCAAGGAAAATGTTCATCGACACTACTCCTCTTTCCCCCCATCCCTCTAACCCATTTCCTTTTCTGCAAATCAACACGGTGCATTGCATTTATAGGGGCTATCCCCTGAGCGTTGGTTTAAGTATAAAAAAAAATAGTACAGTGCACATGTATAAAACAGATTACCATGAGAAAATGTGTATATGGCTTGACAAATGTCAGGTTTTTCCTTACAAGAAGTATGACAATCTAAAAAAACTTCGGTGTAGAGCGCCGTTATACCTAGCCTGTACGAAGCAGTCAGATATCATAAAGACGGGCGACCATGTCGACCGATTTATAGTATTGTTGAGTGGTATACACATCCCATTCAGCAAGTAATAGCTGAAGTACTAAGACGATTAACTACGATCACTATTAAAACATAATGTTGGAAACATAGAGCATGTTGTACGTGAGCTACATACTATCCCTCTATGTAAGAGTTACAAATTTGTCAAATTCGATATCCAAAATATGTACCCCAGTATGGATACGGTAGAAATATTAGCCCTTGTTAGAAAAAAAGAACCACCAAGTGGTATATCTTGTTTAAACTATTCCTTTAACACCTGTAGTGGCGCTTGTAGTTCTAAAAACATTTTTATTGATTTTATATATTATTGGTTTATTTCAAATTTAAAAATTATTTTGTCAGTGTAATTACTAAACCGCTGTACAATGATTGAGTTTACATCTGTTTCGAATATCGATTGTATTGTATTTGCTTGGAAATATAATGTTATTTCGGCAATGTCGATCGTGTCATATCATGAATTAGCCTTTCTAAGCCACCTCATGCGAATAGTTCGATCTTTCACATTTATATCGTCAGCGAGTTACATCGTAAAATTAGTCTTTTTCATATTTAAATCAAACTTAAAGACTGAAAGTACAGTCCAGTCTGAATTTATAGAAAAAGCAGTGATTTAAAATTGTTTTTACACGAATCTAGAAAAATTATATAAAAGGAAAACCTAAATAAACAAGTAAGTTTATTAAATTATTTTTGTAATTTTATTAAGAAAGTAAAACGCGGTTTTTTCTTTTTCCTAAAAGCTCATCATTTTTGAAAAAGAAACAGAAAATTTTTATTTCTATCAATTTTTCTAAAATGGAATTCTGGCCCAAAAGTGTAATGTAAATTTTTATTATTTCCTAAATATTTTATTTATAAAAATTTTCCCCATAGGCTTTTAGCAATATGTTACATATTTTCTTTCGTCCATAATCGGCCGAAATTTACCAAATCATCAAAATCATAATTCCACCATTTGCTCTACATGCTATGTATTAGCATTATTCAGTTTGGCAGATTAGTCAAAATTTACATTCGAAGCGGTAAAAGCGGAATTCGGTAGACATATAAATGTCCAAAAGGCGGTAAAAAGTAGTGAAATGTGTTTTAAGAACCACGAAAAAACTTAATTCGATAAAGTGTTAATCTTTGCTAAGAAAAAAGGAAAAAAATAATCTATATTTTTAAAAATTAATGATTTGAAATTTGTGAAATTTAAAGAAGAAAAAAAAACATAAAAAAATGTGTATTGATTTTATTTTAATTGAACTTTTAGTCATATATTTGCAAAGATCGATTTACATATAAATCTATCAATGCATTTTTCTAACACATAATTATGACAAATCAAGGAACGGATTAAAAACACGGCTATAGTGACAAAAAAAAAAAAAAATGTGTATTCATAGTTGACTCTCATAAAAAAGTAGTACATAAACAGAATAGAAAATACTGGTGAAGGTATGTATGTAGATCTTTATGTATACCTTTGATTAATGCATATATACATATGTACACATCTACATGTAATTGAATTGAAAGGAAAATGGTTGAACATAAGAATTTACATACATACGTACATAACTTTATGCATCTTTCTTCCTAAGTGAGCAAATTCTAAATACAGAATTTTTAGTTTTCAACTTAAACAAATTTTTATTTAAGTTAATATTTTGTTAAATTTTTGTTTTAAAATTTAAAATCGGTTTTGAAAAATTCTAATGTAAATTTGCGAGAAAAAAAGAAACGGCCTATTTTCAATCCTAAAGTGTTAAAATCGAGTTAATTAATTTAATTTGGTTTAAGCCATATTTTTGTTCAACCGGAAACATGTTGTAAGCCTGTTAAGATACTTACTTGCATTCGAACTTCTTTTGGTAACGCAACATATGTGCGTGCATTATTTTTGTATTGGGTTGTTGGCCTACAACATGTTGAAAGGTATCAAAAGAGCAAGTTAAAACTCTTATACTAAGCTAATCCATCTCTGCAGCATTCACACACATGCATGAAAGATCTTCCATCGTGGGAGCAACACAGCTGTCAAAGTAAGTGAATTTGTTTTGGTAATTTCTTTATTGCTATGTATGAGTTTACCATCTTTCCATTTTATCAATTGCAATACGTAATAAATTAAATATTTTTAAATTTAAATGCATTGTAAAGAAAATGCTCAGTGGTGAATTTCTCTAACACCTTTTAAGTTTAAACTAATTTTGATAAGCTTAAAAAAATCTGAGAAAATTAGTTATAAAAAAATTGAATTTAACTAAATATTATGTCCACCACTTATTCAGGCGTACGGCAGGGGTGTTTACTATCACCATCACTCTTCCTTATCGTTCTTGATGATATCCTAGATAAAGCTCTTAATAAGGCCAAGGGTATTCAATGGAACTTTACCGAACATATGGAAGATCTCGACTACGCTGACGACATCTGCCTCTTATCGTCCAAACATTCAGATATGCAAAGCAAAATTGAAGACCTTGTCTTGAAATCACAAAAGGCCGGCCTAAAAATCAACGTATCCAAGACTAAAAGCATGAAGCTGAACGCAAGCAATGACATCATGTTTAAAGCTGGCAGTGATGACATCGGAAACGTCGATAGCTTCACGTATTTAGGCAGCATTATCTCCATGGATGGTGGAGCAAAAGAGGATATCAACTCAAGAATAGCAAAAGCAAAAGGCGCGTTTGCTCAACTGAACAAAATATGGTCTTCATCCGTTATATCCACCAAAACGAGAGTGCGCATTTTTGATTCGAATGTGAAATCGGTTTTGTTATGTGGGTGCGAAACATGGCTTGTAACTGAACAACTAACGAACAAGCTGCAAGTATTCGTCAACAAATGCTTAAGGCGTATACTAAAGGTTTGGTGGCCTCGCACTATATCAAATGCCGAGCTACATCAAAAATGCAAACAGAAGGCTATAGCAAACGAGATCAAGCTGCGCAAATGGGGATGGATTGGTCACACTCTCCGGAAACCACACAACGAAGTTTGTCGCCAGGCCCTTGAGTGGAATCCACAAGGCAGTAGAGGACGTGGTAGACCCAAAACCAACTGGAAAAGGTCGTTGGAAAAGGAAATCCAAGGATCGGGAAAATCGTGGCAAGAGATCAAAGTCATCGCAAGGGATCGTGACAAATGGAGAGATTTCATATTGGCCCTATGCTCCTCCTAGGAGTTAAAGGAGAATACATACATACATACAAATATTATGTGGAAGATGGTAAAGCCAATTTAGTGCATCAAACATAATTTCCTTTGTTATAAGAGAGCAGCTTAAATTCTTTTTTTTTTTTTTTTTTTTTTTTTTTTTTTTTTTTGATTTTGCTAATTGTAACAGAACGCGTAGGAATTGAAATATTGTCGTAGGTCATTGAACTTTATGCATTATTTTTTCTCTCGCCAAGAAAGGGTATTGAAACGAAACATTGTAACTTCGATTTTCTTTTTGAATGATTTTTTTTTGTCCTTGCACATTATGTTATATTTAAAAAAATAAGATTTATCTATAAGATTGTTCTATAAGATTGTTAATGCATTTTGCACTATTTTCTGAATTTAATTTTTCTCATTAAACTTGTATTTTAAAATGGAACTCTAAGTTTTCTTCATTTGATTTCTAAGCTTAGGTAGTTTCGTTGGGTATAGCCTTGTGGGATCCTCAGATAGTTTTTTGGGATTTCGTAATGTGTATCTGTCGATCAAGGATGGAAGGGCAATGGAGACAAACACATCCAGTCTCATACAATTCTATAGAACAACAACAACATCAATCTTTCTTATCTAGCTCTTTGTATTTCCGTTTCCTCTATCTTCGTTTCTATTTGTGATCTTAAAGCATTCTTGTCCAGCACGCAATCTTTAATTTTATTTTTAACGACGTAGCGATATTTAGCGGTAGGTGTGGGGAAGATGTTTAAACGGGTTTGTTGTGTTTTGGCGCACACGCCTTTTTATGCAGCCACTAGGCTTTGAAGATAATATTTTGAAGCCACAAGGCTCTTCATTAATAAAACAGTAAACGTTTCATTTAAGTTCAGAATAATGTTTGCTTTATTGAAAAATGTTTTATTATTTATATAAAACTTGCCAGTATTTTTCCTTACCATTGTTTACCAGTATTTCCTAAAACTCTTCCTCTCTCTCTTTTGATCGCCAATCAATTTTCTTTGGTCGATCACGTATTTTGGTTTCTCACGGAAATGAAAAAATACCAACAACAACATATGCACTAATTTTAGCCTTTAAATGTGTAGTTGGCTTTGATGCAACCTAATACTCTTCGTTGCATTCGCTCTTGTGCATTGCATTGATGTTGTTGTTGTTCTTACGCTTGCGCCAAGCATTAGGTATGTTTAGCGGCGCAAGCCAAAGGGGATGAAAAATAATTGAAGTAAACAAATATGAATTTGAGTAATTTGTTTACGGGACTTTTGGTTTTATGTGGGAATTTATTTGTTTTGGCTAGTTTTTAGTTACTGTAGAATTCTATGGAATTCTTTGGTTTAATTGAACTAACACATGAATTGATTTCAAGTGCTTGAGTGTCTTTAGGGTTTTGTAAGAAAAGTTACTTGAATTAAAAAAGGGGCAATGAAAGCAATAGTGATTATAGGAGTACACTACATAGGAAGCAAGACCTCACCCCCAATTGCCGACGAGCCAGAGCCGGAACCTCTGCGTGCTTTCGCGACCTATCACTTAGCCAAAATAAAATCGTTTAGATCGTTGTATGCTACACACCGCTAACTATTTTAGTTACGATGGTGAGGTTTATCATCAAGTGCGGGGTTTGCCCCAAGGGAGCTATGACTCAGGACTATTAGCTACTGTGTTACTGGACTATTATTTAGATTTGCATCGACAGGAATTATTTCATAATAACCAGATTGTATTTTGGTATAAAAACATTGACAATTTTCTATTAGACATGCCTATAAACAAAATATCCCAGTTTAAGAAAAGTTTTAAACGGATTACTTCTTTGGTGTTAACTTTAGAAGGGAAAAAAATAATTAATCAAATACGGCACATTTCCTTTTTGGATATTTCTATTTGGGACAGATCTGATTGTTTTTTTACTAGTACTTATGTTAAATCTTGCGCCTTCTTACGTATAGTGCATCACGCCTCAAATTAGAGGCCTGAGTCAAGTCACAGTACTATCGTTGCGTTTATACAAAAGGTATTAAACCGTACTAGTTATTTGTATTTGATTAAAGATTTTGATTTTGTTTACACCAAATGTCGAGCAAATGGATACCCAATTTTTTATGTTGAATGAGTGGTTTGTACATACCCTGAAACGTGAAATAAGGTATTTGAATTCTTTACGCGAGAAAGAGTATGAGACAATAGTTGAGAAAAATATCATATCAAAGTTGGTGCGAATAAGTATTATTGAAGGATATGCTTCAGAGTTGAAATTTAGTCCGCAGGATGTGAACGTGTATTCAGGTATTGAAAGAGCTTTTAAACAGTCCTTTGAACCCGCCCTGTAGTTGTATCTCATACAGCAAATGAAACGAAAACATAAGCGCTCAGCACAATCGCAAAGATACTTATATTTTTTGGATCTTTCGTTGCACAAAAAAAAAAAAAGAAAAAGCTAAGAATCACTAATAGACGGAGAGCCAGCGCTTGGCTGACCCTCCTCATAGTATCAAAGCTGAATTTTTTTGTGAGTGTTCCTCCAATAGTAGGTATGAACTTCTGTTCTAGTGAATTCCTGAGAGGTGGTGCCTACGTGAGATATCGGGCGCAAAAGGTCGAGAAAAACAGTTTTTTTGCAAATATCTCGCTAACGGTTATATCTACAAAAAAATTAACTTCCACAATTTTGTAGCTCATTAAATTTTATATCGAAAAGTGGTGCAAATTGTTTTCGCACGACCTATAGTTTAGGAGATATGGTCTAGTGAAATTGGACTTTCCAACCCAACATATAAAATCCATAATTTTTTTCTTCTAGTCGGCCTATTTTTTAGTTTCAAATTATGCACCAAAGTTCGAGACCGATTTCACTGTCGTACAAAAAGCTATTCAGGCACAAAGGTCGAGAAAATTAGTATCTCGCTAACGCTTATTTCTACAAAAAAATGGTGCTCCACAATTTTGTAGCTCAAAAAATTTCATATCAAAAAGTGGTACAAATTATTTTCGTACGACCCACAGTTTAGGAGATATCCTATTTTAAGGTATTTTCCGCATGCAAGTGTTCATAGTAATATGAATGTTGATTTCAAAGTACTCTAACTACGCCTACGTCATAGAATCATGGCTGAATTTTTTTGTAGGTATTCTTCTAATAAGGAATTCTAACTTTTGTTTTAGTTGAATCGTGAGAGGTGGTGCCTTCGCGAAATATCGAGTGCAAAAGGTAGAGAAAATCAGTTTTTTGAAAGTTGATTTTGAAATTGCTGTAACTATGCCTACGTCATGGTATCATGGCTGCATTTTTTTGTGAGTATTTTTCCAATGGTGGGTACTGACTTTTGTTCAGTCAAACCGTGAGAGGTGGTGCCTTCGTGAGATATCGGGTGCAAAGTCGAGAAAATTAGTTTTTTGAAAATTGGTTTTGAAATAACTATAACTACGCCTACGTCATGGCATCATGGCTGCATTTTTTTGTGGGTATTCTTCCAACAGTGGGTACTGACTTTTGTTTCAGTCAAACCGTGAGAGGTGGTGCCTTCCTGAGATATCGGGTGCAAAAGCCGAGAAAATCAGTTTTTTGAAAATTGGTTTTGAAATAACTATAACTACGCCTACGTCATGGTATTATGGCTGCATTTTTTTGTGGGTATTCTTCCAATAGTGGGTACTGACTTTTGTTTCAGTCAAACCGTGAGAGGTGGTACCTTCTTGAGATATCGGGTGCAAAAGTCGAGAAAATCAGTTTTTTGAAAATTGATTTTGAAATTACTATAACAATGCCTACGTCATGGTATCATGGCTGCATTTTTTTCTGGGTATTATTCCAATAGTGGGTACTAACTTTTGTTTTAGTCAAACCATGAGCAGTGGTGCCTTAGTGAGATATCGGGTGCGAAAGGTAGAGAAAATCAGTTTTTTCAAAGTTGATTTTCAAATTACTATAACTATGATCGATATCTCGCGAAGGCACCACCTCTCACGGTTTGACTAAAACAAAAGTTGGTACCCACTACTGCAAAAATAGCCACAAAAAAATTCAACCATGATACTGTGACGTAGGCGTAGTTATAGTACTTTGAAAATCAACACTCATATTAGTATGTACACTTGTATGCGGAAAATACCTTAAAATAGGATATCTCCTAAACTGTGGGTCGTACGAAAATAATTTGCACCACTTTTTGATATGAAATTTTCTGAGCTACAAAATTGTAGAGAACCATATTTTTGTAGAAATAAGCGTTAGCGAGATACTAATTTTCTCGACCTTTGTGCCTGAATAACTTTTTGTACGACAGTGAAATCGGTCTCGAATTTTGGTGCATAATTTGAAACTAAAAAATAGGCCGACTAGAAGAAAAAAATTATGGATTTTATATGTTGGGTTGGAAAGTCCAATTTCACTGGACCATATCTCCTAAACTATAGGTAGTGCGAAAACAATTGGCACCACTTTTCGATATGAAATTTAATGAGCTACAAAATTGTGGAAGTTATTTTTTTTATACATAAAACCGTTAGCGAGATATTTGCAAAAAACTGTTTTTCTCGACCTTTTGCGCCCTATATCTCACATAGGCACCACCTCTCAGGAATTCACTAGAACAGAAGTTCATACCTACTATTGGAAGAAGACTCACAAAAAAATTCAGCTTTGATACTATGAGGAGGGTCAGCCAAGCGCTGGCTCTTAGTCTATAACCCACAGGCATACGCATATGTATACGTATATATTAGGGCTGTTCAAAAAAAATTTTTTTTTCGAATTTCTTAGATATACTTTGACATCACGTTCTACATCATGACAGAATATCCCATAAATTTTTTCAGATTTTTAAATGCATTTTTAAAAGTGGCTCAAAGCAAAAATATATTTTTAATATTTTTTTTTTTAGCATTCATTATAAAATGTTGGCAAACAATTTGAAAAATTTGCTTTAGAGTAACATAAAAACATTCATTTTGTTTGTTTTTTAATGAACTTTAAAACTAAAGTTGTAATTTTGACAAAAAAAAAAAATCTGCACCTCTTAAAAAACGAAAAACTGCCTTAAAAAGCCGAAATTTAACGGTTTTTCAAAGAAAAAAGTCATCGTGCTTTAAACGAAATGAACATTTTTTAATTTACAAGATCTGATTCGAAAGAGCTCTTAAAAACCTTCAAGACAAGACACGTTAAGACTTTTTTGGGCCTGCAGGCTCGATGATATAACGTTTGAAACATGGTAATGCAGCCCCGTGAAAGGCAAAACGCTTTTTTACTCAAGAAGGAGGCATCTTACAAAAAAGTGCACGTGGCATCAAATGCTTAGAATCATGCAAGGAACAAATGTGAAATGTTTTTTTTTTTTTTTTTAAATTTATTAAAAATGACGTTAAAAAAAATTTGTTTTTCTAAAACAAAATAAAAAAATTAAAACAATTCACACTTGTTCCTTGGATGATTCTAAGCATTTTATGCCATGTGCACTTTTTTGTAACATGCCTCCTTCTTGAGTAAAAAAGCGTTTTGCCTTTCACGGGGCTGCATTACCATGTTTCAAACGTTATATCATCGAGCCTGCAGGCCCAAACAAGTCTTAACGTGTCTTGTCTTGAAGGTTTTTAAGAGCTTTTTTGAATAAGATCTTGTAAATTAAAAAATGTTCATTTCGTTTAAAGCACGATGACTTTTTTCTTTGAAAAACCGTAAAATTTCGCCTTTTTAAGGTAGTTTTTCGTTTTTTAAGAGGTGTAGATTTTTTTTTTGTCAAAATTACAACGTTAGTTTTAAAGTTCATTAAAAAACAAACAAAATTAATGTTTTTATGTTACTCTAAAACAAATTTTTCAAATTGTTTGCCAACATTTTATAATGAATGCTAAAAAAAAATATTAAAAATATATTTTTGCTTTGAGCCATCTGAAAAAATTTATGGGATATTCTGTCATGATGTAGAACGTGATGTCAAAGTATATCTAAGAAATTCGAAAAAAATTTTTTTTTTGAACATCCCTAGTATATATCGTCGGGTTAAAACTACAACTAGACATCTACATTTTTCATGTTTTGAGAAAAAAGCGTTTAAAGTATTTTCTAATTCGTTTTTTGTATGGGAGTTTGAAATTTTCTGCTTTTTATTCTTTATATAAAATATGATGCGGACAATATTTCAAAAAAGCGACTGGACTGGGGCATAGAGCCGTTTTTTCTTCATATTTCTGTATACTTAACTCAAAATATCAATATGTGTAGATGTCTAGTTGTAGTTTTAACCTGACGATATGTAAGTTAACATTACCCTTCAACATATAAAATAGAGCTGGCTGATAAACGGGTGTCGGGGAAACTGTTCCATATATTTATGGAAACGTTTCTATATGCAGATAAACTTTTTAAAAATTATTTAAAAACTTTCAGGATTGCCACCTGGTTTTTTTGTAAATTTTTCTTAAGCCATATATTTAAAAAAAAAAAAATTAATTTTAGTCTTAAGACTCTTAGATAAACTTGGTAAAGTTCCAACATATATTTTTAGGGTTGCACCTTGGTTATTTTCTGAAATTTTGTTAAAATCACACTTTTTGAGACTTAATTCAAATTTTTAGCATGGGGAACGCTCAGATAAGCTTTTTAAAAATTATGCAAAATTTTTCAGGGTTGCCACCTGTTGTTTTGGAAATTTTGCTTAAGTCATATATTTTAAAAAAAATAATTAAATTTTAGTCTTAAAACGCTTAGATAAACTTCCTAAAATCCAACATGTATTTTTAGGGTTGCCATCTGGTTATTTTCTGAAATTTTGTTAAAATCACACTTTTTATGACTTAATTCAAATTTTTAGTTAAAAGATCGCTCAGATAAAAATTCTAAAAATTATACAAAAACTTTCAGGGCTGCCACCTTTCTTTTTTGTAAATTTTGCTTAAGCCATATATTTAAAAAAAAAATTAAATTTTAGTCTTAAAACGCTAAGATAAACTTCCTAAAAATCCAACATATACTTTTAGAATTGCCACCTGGTTATTTTTCAAAAATTTCTTAAAATCATACTTTTTCTTTATTATGTACCCGTGCACTGACAAACATTTTTGCAGTTGTCGTCTGCTGCTAAGCCAATCTGTTCGTTAGGCAATCAGGCTGATCATTACCGAATAAAATATCCCTAAGCCACGGATTTTGTTTTTTCTGAGTAATAGTTATCGTCTGCTGCTAAGCTAATCTATTTATAAGACAGTCAGGCGGATTATTACCTAATTAAAAAAATGTGGCAACCCTGAAAGTTTTTGCACAGTTTCAAAAAAGGTTATCTGACCGTTTCTGAAACCAAGAATGTCAATTTAGTCGCAAAAAGTATGATTTTAACAAAATTTTGAATAACCAGGTGGTAACCCTAAAAATATATGATGGAATTTTAGAAAATTTATCTTAGCGTTTTAACGCTAAAATTTATGGTTTAAGCAAAATTTACAAAAAAACAGTTGGCAACCCTGAAAGTTTTTGCATAATTTTTAAAAAGTTTATCTGAGCGGTCCCTAAGCTAAAAAATTGAATTAAGTCAAAAAAGTGTGATTTTAACCAAATTTCAGAAAATAACCAGGTGGCAACCCTAAAAATACATGTTGGATTTTTTGGAAGTTTATCTAAGCGTTTTAAGGCTAAAATTAAATTTTTTTTTTTTTGATATATATGGTTTGCACAAAATTTACAAAAAAATACATGTGGCAGCCCTGAAAGTTTTTGGATGATTTTTAAAAAGTTTATCTGAGCGATCCCTAAACTAAAAATTTCAAAAAATAACAAGGTGGTAACCAATAATAAATGGACACTGTTATCATTAACGTGTTAACCCACAATTTTTTTTTTTTTTTAGTTTTGAATGCAGTTGCATTATAAATAATTATAAGAACGTTTTTTAAATTGACATGATCAAAAATATCTCTTAAAGTAATAAATCAAATGAAAACTTGTTATTACAAAATTTTAAATCTGTTTTGTTAGTGATTGTTAGTTGAAATTTTTTTTTTTTGCTTCTTCTGCCGTTTTTACGAAAATATTTTGTGGTTATTTAACCACCTTTTTCATTCACTTAGGAGTGACTTATTTATGTAATTATTTTAGAAAAGATTAAAAGGTAAGTTAAAAATTTCAGAAGAGTTCTGGGAAACTAACATTGCCAAACTTTAATAGTACCTAATAGCAAAAAAATGGATTTTAACGCTGAAGACTCCGAATTACAAGATATTTTATTGGAGTTGAATGATGATATTCGTGAAGCCTTGGAATCATTATTTGACGAAACTGAAGAAGAAAACATTAATATTCAAGAAAATATTTTAATTCCTACTGGTAAGTAGAGTGTTCCAATGTACAAATTGCAGCGATATAAATTGTGATTTATCCAAAGGCCATGAGGAGCATTCACCGGCAAGAGATGGTCATAAAAATAGAGACCTTGAACGTGTGCCACAATACGTTAGCATATTTTTCTCAGCAAGATCAATCATTGAAGACAGGGACTTTATATCCAATCATTCTCAAGAAAATATTATGGAACCTATACTAGCACCAGGACGGCCAAAGAGAAATATTAAAAAGTAAGGAGCTTAACACTAGTCTTATTTGTAAGTCTTCGAAAAATCCCCATTTCGTGAATGGGGATTATGTCCCCCCCATAGTCCGTGGGGACTATGTCACAGCACCGAAGCAGTTTCTATTGAGCAGAAAAAATTAGAATTTGACAAGTTTTGGTCCACTGGAAGCTATGAAGCGCGATGTGCAAGGCTACGTTCACCAAATTGCAAAAAAAATATGACATTCAAAAAATTCCAATAGACGTTTTTCCAGAGTTTATTGTATGTGTGATAGAAATATATGTAAATCTACATTTTTAAATACTTAAGTCATTAGCCAATCAAGAATCGATGTAGCATTATTAAAGGCTAAGCTTCAAAAACCATTAAAAGATGGCTGAGGAAAAAAATCGGGCGGTCGAAATAAGCTAAGCGAAGAAAAACTAAATGAAATAAGACTTTTTATTAAAGCTTTCCCTACATACAAATCTCACTACTGTCGAAACAATACAAACTCCAAGTTTTTAGCACCATCTTTGAATCTACAGAAAGTCTACGATTTTTATAAAATCAATTTTCCAAATGGAGTTAGTCTGTCAACTTTTAAAGCAATCTTTTATAGAGATTTTAATTTGCGATTCGAAAAACCTCATAAGGATACGTGTTCAAAGTGTGATGCATTTAATTCAAAGAAGAAAGCAGCCGTGGGAGACGAACTTTCAGTGTTGGAGGCAGATCACGAAATTCACCTAAGTCATGCGTCATCCCTTCGTGCCCAAATGAAAAAAGATCTAGAGTTAGCTCGTAGCACTGAATCGGTAGAAACATTGACTTTTGATCTTCAGAAAACACACTGCTTACCAGCCTTACAAACCTATGTCGTTTATTACAAAAGACAATTGAATCTTTACAATTTGGCATTCATTGTGGAAGTACCAAAAAAGGTTTTTTTAACATTTGGCTGGAATACGATGCAGGAAAAGGTACACAAGAAATAGGTTCTTGCTTAAAAAATTTTATTTCCGAAAATTTAAAACTTACGGCTACTCATTTGATTCTTTGGTCAGATTCGTGTGGTGGTCAGAATCGAAGCATTAAATTGGTCGTCATGCTTATTCATATTCTTCAAAATCATAAATCGCCGGTGCTTATGAAGACTATCTCTTCTTTAAATGCGGACAAGAAAATCCTTTTTTTCAAACTGCGGCGAAAAATATCTTTTTTGTGCGAATGCGGACAAGAAAATCACTTTTTACAAAATGCGGAGAAGAAAATAACTCATTACAAAATGCGGCGAAGAAAATCACTTTTTACAAAATGCGGTGAAGAAAATTTCTTTTTTAAAAATGCAGCGTAAAAAATCACTCTTTAGTGCAAATTTTTTCGAAAGAAGGAATAGGAAAAATTTCTCTGAAAAAATAATTTTTTCAAAAAGTGATTTTCTTTCGCCGCATTTTGTAAAAAGTGATTTTCTTCGCCGCATTTTGTAAAAAGTGATTTTCTTCGCCGCATTTTATAAAAAGTGATTTTCTTGTCCGCATATTACAAAAAAGATTTTTTTCGCCGCAATTTCAAAAAAAAGATTTCCTTTGCCGCAACTTTCGGTTGGAAGATTTTCTTCGTAAGCACCGGCGAAATACTTAGAAAAAATTACTTTAAGATTTCTACAATCTGGCCATACATATGTTCCTAATGACTCCGAATTTGGAGATGTGGAATGTGCTTTAAAAACACACAACAGACTGTACACTGAAAATGATTACATTAACATAAGGATGTCTTGCCGCCGAAAAAATAAGTTTATTGTAAAAAATAGTGATGGGTAACGCAGCGCTGCGTTGGCGTTATGCGCTGATACCGAGCACGGCGCTGTTGGCGCTGATACACATATTCATAAGGCGCTAGCGCCAATAACGCCGACAACGCCAACAGCGCCTTAATGCCACGTACAGCGCAATATTGCGCGCAAGGTTACGCTACCGGTGTAGCGCCAATCCTTACTGCTTTAAATTACACAGATTGCGGAAAAGGATTGATTACCTTTAAACTGATGAACCCTATAATTTCAACCTATAATTCTAAGATTTTTCGAAAATTTTTAATAATATACATAATTAGGAAGTTTGATTTATTATCATTTAACTTCTATGTACAATATATCATTTGTATTTGCTGCATTTGCTGCATTACCTATAATTCAAAGCAGTAAAGATTGGCGCTACTCCGGTCGCGCAACCTTACGTGCAAAGTTGCGTTGCACTCGGCATTAAAGCGCTGTTGGAGTTATTGACGCTAGCGCAATGCGTTGATACCGTTACTGGCGTTGGCGCTATGGAATCAATGCCACAAAAATCGCTGCGTTACCCATCACTAGTAAAAAAAATTCAACGGGGAGAAATTTTTTCCGTGGAACCTCTATTAAAGTCGATCACCAACAGGAAACAAACGGATAATAATAAACAAGTTTCTTGGATTAATACTTTTGAGATTGAAATTAAAAAAGAAATGCCTTTCAAAATCTTTATGAAGACTAAACTAACAGAGGAACCACTAATCTTGGACATACAAAAAAAGTCAAAAGGGCGTTCCGTTGACTTTAAAAACATTAAACTACCTTTACTCTGCCCAGAAGGCAAAGCATTGTCTTTGCTAAAAATTAAGGATTTGAAGGAAATGCTGAAGTTTGTGCCAAAAGATGCTAAACCTTTTTACAAGTTTCTAGAAACTATAAAAACCCTGGAATTTGAAGACGACGTTGATGGACTTGGAAATTACATAGATTTCGAATTAGAAGATACTGAAAATATCATAAACCAGTGATATTTTTATTAAAAGACATTTTTTTTTAAAGTATGGATTACGAAACAAACAAATTAGATTTAAGCATTTATATTACGTTATTAATAAATCTTTAAGTTAGTTTCTTTGTATTTTTTGAAAAAAAAAACCCACCTCAGCAAGGTATATAATAAAAATGTAGAGCTAAACACATACAAACATTTTTTCAGAAACTAATTTTGTATGGCTTGACACATTACTGCAAAACAGTAAACTTCTCAAAATTAATATTTTGTAGGTTGACATGTTATTGTATAACAGTTTTTAATTTTATTTTCCATTTGGCAATAATGTTTTATCGTTTTTAAATTTAATTGTATCTGAATAGTTTTAAAATATATTTAAGTATCAAAAGCATTTTTTTCTGAATAGTTGGAAAATATATTTAAGTATCAAAAGCACATCTGCAAAGTCATGTTCAAGAATATTTGCTTCATAGGATTTGTTTTAATGCGCTGAAACATAAATTTATCTTTATCTCAAAACTAATTTCATGTGGGTTGACATGTTATTGCATAACATTGTCCATATATATGTTTGGTTTTTAGACAGTTTAACTAAGCGTCTTATAACGAGAATTTAATTTGTTTTTTTAAATATATGGTTGAAGCAAAATTATCAAAAAAAACATTTGGCACCCCGGAAAATTTTTAAATAATTTTTAAAAAGTTTATCTGCATATAGAAACGTTTTCATAAATGGACACTGCTATGCAATAACGAGTCAACCCTCAAACAAATTTTTTCCGACTTATGAATACAGTTCGATTCTAAATATGAAGAAGCACCTATTTTTAAAAAACCGAACCTAAATATTGTTAATAAGAGGTTGAAAACAACAAAATTTGTTTGACATTTTCATATCATTTGTTCTACGACATCTACATAAAAACTTAAATATCTCAAAAGTAATTTCGAGTGGGTTGACTCGTTATTGCATAACACTGTCCAAATATATGTAACCGTTTCCCAATCCCTTTTCCATAGACAAAAGGAAACGTTTCCCAATCCCGTTTCCATTGATAAAAGGAAACGTTTCCTAGTCCCGTTTCTCATTACCCGTTTACATGACAAAGGAAACGTTTCTCAACTGAGAGACGGGTATCAGATGAGAACGTTTCTCCCGGGAAACAGGTACAAGGGATGAATCCGACAGCTTTAATATAAAATCAATAAAACTTACTAAAAAATTTGTCATACATAAATCAATCAAAAATCATATTGGGACGAAAAATCCTTTTGCACTAATAAATAGACAGAAACTTCACGAAAGTACTTGACAGTTCGAGATGTCAATAAAAACAGTGATGCCAAGTGATGTCAAGAAATTATTAGCTGAGGGAATCAATGAGATGTTGCCAGATGTTTCGTTAATGCAATTCTAGTACGTTCATACATGTATAAAAGGAGCTGTTCATGAGAGTTGCAACACAGTTGATTTTAAGCAATAAAGCGAAGAGGTTGTACACACAGTGCCAGTGAAAGTAAATAAAGTGCTAATTGTAATATTAGATTTTGAATGTAAATAAGCAGTAAAATAAACAATTGTACCGTGTAAAAATAAACGTTTGTAATTTAAATAAACCATTTTATAACTAAATAAAGTGTGAGTTTTTGATTTCGTAACAATTGGTGTCAGAAGTGGGATTGTGTAAAAAGATTTTGCAATCAATAAAAAAATAATAAAATGGTTAAGTTTGAAGATCTAATCATTGAACAACTTAAAAAAGTGTTGGAAAAGCGGAATTTACAAACGGTTGGCAGAAAGTTGGAACTGCAGCAGCGATTGCGGAGTGCTGTTGAAGAAGATGGTGTGAATGTTGATGAGTTTGACTTTGCAGAAGAGACAGAGGAAGCTTCTGGACCGGCGGAAAGTGGTGAAGTTGTGGATATGTCAAAGTTCGAGCAAATGTTAAAGGTGATGACGCAGACAATAAATCAAAATGCGCTGCAGATGAATAAAAATTTTCAGGCGGTTCGGGAAGAAATTGATCAGAGCTTAAGTCAGAACGCACTGCAGACGAACAAAAATATCCAGGCGAAGAAATTAATCAGAGCTTAAGTCAGAACGCGCTGCAGACGAACAAAAATATCCAGGCGGTTCGGCAAGAAATTGATCAGAACTTAAGTCAGAACGCGCTGCAGACGAATAAAAATTTCCAGGCGGTTCGGGAAGAAATTGATTAGAGCTCAAGTCAGAACGCGACGCAGAAGCAAAAGTGACTGAGTTGCGAGATGACGTTGAATCCTTCAAGGAAAAAGTTGAAAAAGTTGAAAATAATCTTGAAAACGTTAATAAAAGGATTCAACAGTTGGAAATAAGCGAACCAACAACTCAAGTGATAAGAGAAATCAGCGCAGTGAGGCACCCACATACGATGGAACAACGCCTTCCAGTGTTTTTAAGCTCAAATTCGAAACGACATCCACTCATAACCTTTGAGACAATGATAGCGCAGCAACAGCGCTTATCGTCGCTTCAAAAGGCGCCGCTGCAGAAGTTTTGCAAACGGTTCCAGTGGCGGAGCAGAAAAACTACAAGGCGGTGATGGATGCCTTGCAGCGAAAATATGGCAGTGACCACATGAAACAGATTCACAGACTGAAGTTGAAAAGTCGTATCAAGAAATCTGGTGAGTCCTTGCAGGAGTATGCCGCGGATTATGAACGGTTGGCACACCTTTCCTATCCTGACGAGTTAAGTGTCGTAGCTGAAAAATTCAAAATAGAGGCGTTTATTGACGGCATACGTGACTCTGAGACGAAACGCGAGACAATGAGGAGCCCGAAGACAACATTTAATGGAACTGTAAGGGTTGCCGTCACTCAGGAGACGATTGCATTGACATGCCGCCCAACATTGAAAACTCGTCGGATGGAGGCTGAAAAGAAAAATTCATCGTTCGCCAGCAGTAGCTTCAGCGGAAAATGCTATAACTGTGGTAAGCAGGGACACATGGCACGTGACTGCCGATCTCGTCGTAAACGAGCTGCATCACGTTCACCAAGAAGAAAAATTTAAAATAGGGTGGCGAAAATGGTAACGAACAGCAGTAGTTAAACTAAAGAGAGTCAGTACAGCGGGGCGTGAGCTAACTCCCACTTATGATTGCCCCATAGCCTTAGTTTCGAAGCTCTGCCGGAATTCCAACAGCCTTACTATCGGTGGAAAAATCAACGAAAGAACATGTGAGTTAACTTTGGATACGGGCGCATCGCATTCAATTGTGAGGAGTGATTTGAAAGACGATGAGTTACGCCATTAAATGGGATCCAATTGAGAACCGCGGCAGGAGAAACAGCGCAAATGGTAGGAAAAGTTACAACGAGTATTCATATCGGCAACAAAACTAAGGAACATGATTTTATTGTTGCAAACATCACTGATGAGGTTATCATTGGAGTGGACTTCATGATTCGACAAGGGTTCACTTTGGACTTTAAGAAAAAGACGTTAAGGTATGCCAATGTGGAGTTGCCTTTGAACATTGGCTGTGGACAAAATTTAAAAATTGCTAAAGTCTACATAAGTGGGGTCCTGTCGAATTGAACCCAACACCGAAGAAATTATTTGGGCTGCAACAAGTGAAGACTGTGGGACAAGACATCTGTGGTTAGTGGAAGCAGATAAGAAAAACTTAAAGAAAGACCTGATTATTGGAAAGACCCTAGTAAAACCAAGAGTGGACAACGAAATACCGGTACGAGTTTTGAATCCAACAAATCAGCCGAAATGGATGCAAAATGGTGAACTAATAGCGCATTGTGAAAAAGTTACGGCTGTTATAAATTGTGAAAATGACCAACAGGACACAAAAGGTGCAACTTTAACAAAATCATCGGCTTTGGAAGTATTGACGGAAGAATGGACGAAGGAGTTGTCTGCCCAGAACAAAAATAAAGCAAAAAAGTTTCTGCAAGAGTATTGGCGGATATTTGCGTCCAAAGGAGAAAATAATGGCCAAACATCGCATTGATACAGGTCATTTTCAGCCAATTTGTCAACCTCCAAGGAGGCTAGCACTCGCTAAGATAGAAGAAGTGACGGGCCTTATAGAGGAAATGGCGCAAGAAAATGTCATTGCACCATCGGAAAGCCCTTGGAGTTCACCAGTCGTACTTGTCAAGAAAAAGGACGGAAGTATGCAATTCTGTGTGGATTACAGGAAATTGAATGGCGTCACCAAAAAAGACAGCTACCCGTTACCCAGGATCGATGATACACTGGATACGTTATCTGGAGCAGATTGTTTTTCAACGTCATGCCGCCTTTGTAACGCTCCAGCTTCGTTCGAACGGTTGATGGAACGAGTTCTCAAAGGACTACATTGGAGGAGTGTATTTCGATGACATAATCATCATGGGAAAAGATTTTGATGACCACTTGTGTTCAGTAACCATATGGTCACATATGATCACTTGAACATGCATGGTCACCTTAGTACAAAATAGTGTCACTCAACGTGACCAACAGTTGCAAGAATTTATTTCTCATGGAAATAAATTTGGTATTTGCTTACTGCTGAAAATTTGTTTCCCATAAAAACTTGCTTACTATGGACAAATTTATTTCACATGGAAATTGATTTCACATTTGGTTCTCATGAAATTTGTTCGGTAACTAAACCCCGGTTCATGTTACTACACGCGCTGCACAATACATATTTCAATTTTTGCTTTTATTTTATTGCTGTTGTCAGCAATTCTAACCTTTACTTTTACTGTTGTTGTTTTTTAAGTATTATTGTTAACTAATAAGCTATATGAATGAATGAATGAATGAATTAATGAAAAATAACTCAACGGAATTAATCACATTTATTAATATCAAAACATATCAAAAATAAAAAAAAAAAACATTGGTAGATGTTCCATTTACCAACAAACTGTATATACATTTATACATTTGGTGACCCCGAAGCTTTCCTTGCTGGTGTTACACCTGAAAGGATCACGCCTCTTCGCAACAAAAACACAAATATTTAAACGCGAAAGTTTTTTTAAAAAAAAAAACGTACATATCGTGAGTGATTTCGCTAAAGTTCGTCGCGAATTAAATTCGAAAACACATTTACAATAAAAATATTGCAACGAGTGAACAATGAAAACCCTACTAAGCAGACAGTTGGAGCTGAAGAAAAAGATTGAACAGCTTATCACCAACTTTAAAAAGGATTCAGACGAGCGGAAAACACAAGATTACTATACAGAGCGGCTTAGAAGACTACATGTGCTGGCAGAAGAATTTCACCGCAATCATCAAGCAGTTGTGGCCTCGGAAGAAGATATCCCTGCAAAGGATGAGTACCTTGAGGAAGCAACATTTGAAGAGGTATTTACAACAGTCGGAAAATACACAAAAATCTCCGAAAAGGGAATTCAAAAGCAAATCTCGATGGAAGATACGAATCAAACTGGACAGACGAGCGACGGCGCTGCAGCAGCTGGGATGAATGAAAAATCAAACGAAAATTCAAAAGTAAGCGAACAAACACTAAAAATACTTCGCAACCAGAGATCACTTTTGAAGGCGCTCAATAAAAACATAGAAGAAATAACAGCACAGATGCTGATGAACCATCCATCAACATATTGTCCAATCAAGTTGGCCATTCTGAAAAAGCATATGACAGATTTGGCCAGAAACAACGCTGCATTGTGGGATTCCACAATTGATGACCACATTCAGGAATACACGCCAGAGGTGTATTATGAAATGGAAGCAAGGGTAGAGGCAGCGATCATCGAACTCCGAAAATATGTTTCCATGGCGAATATTGAACAATCAGTTCTCGACACAGCGGCAGCTCACCACCCAGAAAGTGTCGTGCCGTTACCAAAAATTTCCATTCCTACGTTCAATGGAAATTACTTGCAGTGGGTAGCGTTTAAGGACATATACACAGAAATGGTCCATAACGCACGCATCAGTGATGCAAGAAAGATGTATTATTTAGCACAAGCCTTAATAGGTGAACCAAAAAACCTCATAAAACATCTTACTGTAGTAGGAAGTAATTATTCAGCGGCTTGGACAATTCTTACCAGTCGTTACGATAATAATTGCCAGCAGCAATGAAATCATTGCGCGATATCACTCAAGAATGCATCCATGGCCTGAAGGCGCAAGGGATTCCAGTCGAACATTGGGATGTGATACTACATAGTTCACATAGTGCTACGCAAAATGGATCAAGCAACACAAAGAGCTTTTGAACAGAATTTAAATGACAATAAACGACTACTCAACGTTGATGAGGTGCTACAATTCCTGGAGCGTAGGTTCCAATCCTTTGAAGCACAACGGATTAAGGAAGTTTCAGCAACAAAAACATGTGCCTCAGTGATAACGCTAAACCAAAACAATTACAATTGAGGAGTGGCCGTACCAAAGGGCCTAAGTACCATTTCGAGGCAAAAGTAGTGTCATTATTTTGATATTTTGTTAGAAGTTAATAAAATTGTTTTCTGTTTTCACTAAAAATTTACCTGATAGTGTGAAATTTATGTCATTATGTTAAAAAAATTATAACAGTCAAACAACTGACTATAAAGAACATAAAAAGTATGACATTACTTTTGTCTCGAAATGGTACTTAGGCCCTTTGGTACGGCCACTCCTCAATTGTCCGATATGCAACAAAGAAAGTCATAACTTCTATGCTTGCAAAATGTTTGCAAACGCTGATTTGAACCAAAGGTGGAAATGGGTTAAAGAGTTCAATCGATGCGTCAATTTTTTGCGAGCCGGGCATCGAGCAGATGAGTGCAAGTCAGGATCTTGCACTAAATGTTCCAAAAATCATAACACGTTGCTGCATAATAAATGGATCAGCAACCAGCATAATAAGAAGAAGGCCTCTTATCAGAAAACCAAGGCAGTTCCGCAACAAATAACTGCAGTTACAACCAAAAAGCAAGAACATGCAGTTACAACACAAATTAATCAAGAGCAATCAGCAAATAAAGTCAGTCTTCTGACAAACAACAAGAAAAAAGATTCGAGTTACGTTTTACTGGGAACAGCTCGAATCCAGATTGCCGCAGTCAGCGGCCGTTATGTCGAGTGTCGCGCTATACTGGACTCAGGCTCTCAAATAAACCTGATAACAGATCGCCTTCACAAAAAATTGGGCGCCAAGCCTAGACCGATGTCTATGAGCGTGGAAGGAGTTGGAGCTACTGAAACAAAAATGCGGCATCAAACAACGGTTTATATTAAATCAAATTTAAACGAATTCGCTGCTGAAATAGAAGCACACATCATACCAAAAATTGTGTCTGATCAACCAGTGCATCAGTTAAAAATTGACAACTGGGGCATTCCACAACACATTAATCTCGCCGATCCCAATTTTAACAAGCCAGGTAGAATTGATTGTTTACTAGGAGCTGAAATCTGCTTTGACCTGGTAACAGATGGAAAAATAAAATTGGCAGGAAATCATCCAACCCTTCAAAACTCAGTTTTTGGATGGATAGTAGCTGGCAGCACAGAACCTGTCTATTCAAACATCGCAACATGTGGCGTTTGCACCACAAAAGAGCTTGAAGAAGCCATTTCAAAGTTTTGGGAGACGGAAGAAATACCAGACTCAAGCATTCCGGTCACAGAAGACGAACTACGTTGCGAGTCCCATTTCCTTCAACACACTTATCGAGATCATGATGGTAGATTTGTGGTTAAGCTTCCACTAAAAGAACATTCATCAACACTAGCAGATTCAAAAGGAATGGCACACGAACGATTTAAAAGCATTGAGAAACGCCTCATAAGAAATCAAACACTAAAGGATCAATATATATCCTTCATGAGAGAATATGAATCACATTATGTCATATGTCCACAAATCAACTCATTTGACTTCCGATCACCATATTATTTTATCCCACATCATTGTGTACTTCGCCCAGACAGCTCGACCACAAAATTGCGAGTTGTGTTTGATACGTCAGCACATAAGCCAACAGGGCTTATGAATGACATAATGTTCAATGGCCCAACAGTTCAAAGTGAGCTTTTTTCAATCTTGCTTAGGTTCAGAATGCACCAGTACATTATTAAAACTGATGTTGAAAAAATGTACCGACAAATATGGGTCAATAAAGAGGATCGAAACTTACAACTTATAATGTGGCGAGAGAATCCTACAGAGCCCATAAAAATTTATCAGTTGAATACCGTTACATACGGTACCAGGTCAGCTCCTTACCTGGCAACGCGCTGCTTGAATCGACTAGCAGAGGAGCACTAAGGCCAATTTCTCTATGGAGCCAAGTCTCTAAAAAATGATTTTTATGTGGATGATGAGCTGATTGGAGCAGACACAGTACATGAGGCATTAGAAATTCAACAGCAATTGATAACCATGCTCAACGGAGCACGAATGAAGCTAAAAAAATGGTGTGCTAATGACCACAGACTTTTACGTGGAATCGCATCAGAAGATAAAGAGGTTGATCTCCACTTCAACTCTCAAAGTAACCAATCTACCAAGACTTTGGGTTTATTATGGCTACCGAAGTCTGATATATTCTGCTTTAAGGCCAATGTCCAAGAACATAACAAAATAACAAAACGAACGATGAGTTCTGATTTAGCACACATATACGATCCTCTTGGGCTTATCGGTCCAGTTCTATTTAGTAAAAGGAAAAATGCAGTTACAGAATGTATGGCAATTAAAACTCGACTGGGATGAAGAACTACCCGCAGAAATTCAAAGGCAATGGACATCCTATAGAATGGACTTAACAACTTTAGACAATGTTAAGGTGTCAAGACATGTATTTGGAAGTCAAGGTTTCGAAAACGTAGAACTACATGCATTTTCTGATGCTTCAGAAAGGGCTTATGGAGCAGCTGTATACATCAAAACTACACTAAAGGATAAAACAATAAAATTGAATCTTTTTTGCTCCAAAGTAGCCCCAATCAAACTCCAAACAATACCACGCCTGGAGCTATGTGCAGCCCTCTTAGCAGCAGAACTCATGGCAAGGGTGAAGCTTGACCTAGGTTATCAGAATAAAGCATCATACTTTTGGACTGATTCTCAAATTGTACTGTCCTGGATACACAATCACCCTGGCAAGCTGCCAATTTATGTTGCTCATCGCATTGTTAAAATTCTTCGCTTAACCATGGCTGATCAATGGCGGCACGTTTCATCAAAACAAAATCCCGCGGATGTTCTATCAAGAGGACTCAAACCACGAGAATTTTCATGTTGCAACATATGGTTATATGGCCCAATGTTTTTATACCAACACAAGTCGCTGTGACCAGCTCCCTTTAAAAGGGAATTAACCATCGAAGACAACAATTCAGTTGTAACTCTAATAACGCAAGAATCAAGTGAAGGGAAACCATGGATATACATATGCAATACCTTCAAAAAATTAAGTTTACATATGCAATACAACGAGTGGTAGGATATATTCTACAATTTATAAGAAATTCAAAGCGACCAAAAGGCTCGAGATCAGAACACATTCAGCTTAATAAAGGATAAATTTGTACCCAAATCAAATAATTTAGCTTCATTAACCCCATTCTTAGATGAAGAAGGAATAATTCGAGTGTTAGGAAGATTATGTTTATCAACTCAGGAATATGATACAAAACATCAAATGATCCTACCAGCTAATAATTCAATCGTAAGGTTGTTAGCAGAAAAAATTCACAAAGAAAACTATCATTGTGGTCCCCTAGCATTGCTAGCACAACTAAAACAAAGGTTTTGGCCGCTTAATGGTAAAAACTTTGCAAGATCCATTATTCAACATTGTGTGAGATGCACCCGTTCAAGGCCAATCTTATACAAGCAGATTATGGGCAGCCTACTAACGTTACGAGTGGAACCAGCTCGACCATTCATTCATTGTGGCATAGATTATTGCGGGCCTTTTAAAGTACATTTTAAGACACGAGGAAAACCACCACAAAAGTCTTACATAGCAGTATTCTGCTGCTTCGCAACAAAAGCAGTTCATTTGGAATTAGTAACAGATCTAACTACAGATGCCTTCATTGGAGCCTTGAAAAGGTTCATTTCACGCAGAGGACATTGCAAAACAATATTCTGCGATAATGCTACAAATTTTGTTGGAGCAAAAAAATCAGCTGAAGGAGCTCACAAGCTCAATATATTCAGATTCTGCATCAAATTCAATCATCAGAGCATGCAGTGAAAAAGGAATCGACTTTCAGTTTATTCCACCACGTTCACCACATTTTGGAGGACTGTGGGAAGCAGCGGTGAAATCCGCGAAAAAACTATTAGTGCCAAGACTGTCCGAAGCATCAATGACGTTTGAAGAGTTGAACACTGTGGTAATTGAAATCGAAGCGATGCTTAATTCAAGACCAATCACTCCAATGTCATCAAATCCGAATGATTTATCAGCACTCACTCCTGGTCACTTTTTAAGAGGGGAGCCACTTACTTCAAATGTGGATGCTTGTTCAAGGCCATCAACGACCAAACTGTCAGCGCGATGGCAAGAAGTCTCAAACACAGTTTTTGGCAACGCTGGTCTACTGAATACTTGAGTGAACTTCAACAACGGCACAAATGGAAGGGGCCAATAGCTTTGATTGAGCCAGACACTATGGTCATTATAAAAGATGATAGTCGTCCGGTTCTACAATGGCCTCTTGGTAGAATCATCAAGGTCTACAAGGGAGATGATGGAGCAGTTCGGGTGTGTGACGTCAAAACTATGGATGGAATACGACAGCGACCCATACATAAATTAACTCCACTTTTTCCAGAAGATAATGCAGCAGACAAATCGCCTGATGCTGTTGTCGAGAAGAACAATAAACAACCAGATTCACCAGTTTCCTTAATCGTTAGCATCCCGTTAAACCGTTTAAAAAAGACGGTACCAATAAATCAGGAAACTATCCCCAGAAAACTCCAGCGTATTCAACCTGGCCTAGGACTTAGCTTATTTGCTTTGTTACTGTTGCCACTTGTTTTGTGCAATCCAATCAACATAACGCAGTTCAGCGCAAAACCAGGGATATATTTTGAGCAACTGGGTGCAGTAAAGCTAGTAACTACTAGCTGGAAGATGATCGTCTACTATGATCTCGGCCCGTATCGAGATGAGTTAGACATCCTGAGTGATGGAACACATACCTTGCAAAAACTATGTGACAAAACAACAAATGAAACAATGTGCACATATTTGACTGATTATTTTGATCATGTAAAAGAAGGGCTGGAAGCAGAAATAAACATCCTTTCAGTCAAAAGATCAAAGAGAGGTGCTATGGACGTAATTGGTAACGTTGCCAATTCGCTTTTTGGAGTCCTTGATTCAAACTACGCAACAAAGATGTCAGAAACCATAGCAGCCCTGCACAAAAATGATGACCATCTTGAACGGCTGCTAAAAAATCAAACTTCATTAATCGATTCAAGCATTAACATTTTTAAAGCAAGTCAATTAGATATTCAAAAAAAATTTGACGAAATCGACAAACAAATTGATGATTTGCTTCATGGCCGTGATACAGAGGTGTCAAACAACAAAATTCTCATCCGCACACTATCTGTTCAAATGTTCATCATGGTATCTAATTTGCAGCGAACGCACGCATCAATCATGGACGTACTGATCGACAGCCACCATGGAAAAATAAATCCCCCACTGCTTACACCAAAGCAATTGTCAAGTGAAATCATGAAGGTGAAGGCGCACCTTCCACCGCATTTACAACTCTCTATTCATCAAAACAACATTCTAGAAGTCTACAAACTAATTGAGGTCCATGGAGTTGTAGCCGAAATTAATATGTCTTCAGCATCGAATTACCATTGACAGATTCACAACAGTTCCAACTTTTACATTTGGTACCCATAGCAGCATCAGTGAACGGTACTTTATCATCAGTGCAATTATCAACAAATTTTCTCGCCATCAGTCCACATTATGACAATTTCATTCCTTTATCAAAACCACAAATTGATTCTTGCTTGCCAACAAGCGAAAATGAGTTATTGTGCTTTAACATTCAAGCCACATACCACAAATCATCTAAAGTCAGCAAATGTGAATTAGACCTAATAAACAACGAAGCCAACCCTAGATGCAAACTATACCTAATGAACGAAACAATCTTATGGTACCAACTAGATGGGCCGAATCAATGGGTTTATGCAACTACAAACACTGTAAGATTGAATGCTGTCTGCGGGAATGAAGACCATCAAATCACACTCAAAGATAGCGACCTGTTGCAATTGCGCTCAGATTGCAATATAAGAAGTGACCATGTAACTATACAAGGCTATCAAAAAATTGTCACTTCACTACATGCCTTCAGCTCTACAATTGAAATGCCAAGAGATTGGACAAAACAATACGAAAAGGTTCCAACGAAAATTCAGAAACAACTCGCAGTCATCAATAGATCTGCTCTACCCCACGCAGCAGAAACAACACATCGACACATCCTCATCATAAGCTACACTGCAATGGCTGGTATTTGTATGCTTACTTTTACAATAATTGTAATCATCTACAAATTTAAACAACTGAAATCTTTGGTCCCTATGCAACCTACACCACTACCACGACGTTCACTGCAAAATACGGCGTGTTGAAGTACCTGCAACAGAGGCGAAGAATAATTTAATTTAAGACAATAACTTCAGATACTCAGTAAAAAGGGGAATAAATCCCCACACTTGTTTCCAATTTTAATCTTAATTTTAATTCAACACGATTTGACTGATCTTGCTAATAAGAATGTTTCAATAAGAATGAGATTTACATTTAAAATTTTTTAATTCAAGAAATTTGTGCATGATTAGCAAAGGCTTAAATTACAAACATAAACTTTTATCTTGAAGATTGTGTATGCTTATACAAGTATAGATGTAAACAACATGCATTCTGCAACGATTCTTAAATTCTATAAATTTACGGCGGGCAAAGAAAAACATAATTTGAATTTTTTAATTCAAGGCGGGCAGTATGTTCAGTAACCATATGGTCACATATGATCACTTGAACATGCACCTTAGTACAAATTAGTGTCACTCAACGTGACCAACAGTTGCAAGAATTTATTTCTCATGGAAATAAATTTGGTATTTGCTTACTGCTGAAAATTTGTTTCCCATAAAAACTTGCTTACTATGGACAAATTTATTTCACATGGAAATTGATTTCGCATTTGGTTCTCATGAAATTTTTTCGGTAACTAAACCCCGGTTCATGTTACTACACGCGCTGCACAATACATATTTTAATTTTTGCTTTTATTTTATTGCTGTTGTCAGCAATTCTAACCTTTACTTTTACTGTTGTTGTTATTTAAGTATTATTGTTAACTAATAAGCTATATGAATAAATGAATGAACGAATTAATGAATAATAACTCAACGGAATTAATCACATTTATTAATTCGTCGCAGGTTTAATAGATGCACCATCTATTAAACCAACATATCAAAAATACAAAAAAAAACATTGGTAGATGTTCCATTTAAGAACAAACTGTATAAGTAACGTAGATTATTTAGCACAACATTGTGACTCCTTCTCAATATAATTATAATAATATAAATCCCGCAATAGCTTTGCTTGCTTTTGTTTAACGGGGACCCTCTACTCATATTGCAGCATAAGTCCCAACATAAGTAGAGATCTCCAGTAGCTATGTCAGCAAATTAACGTTAACAAAATCAACTGTAAAACAAATCAAAATTAAACATAAGATTTTTTACTGAAGAAAATAAAATTAGTCTACTATTTGGATTCACAAGCAAAACACAGAGTTTTATTTGTTACTGGCGCAGTCGGGTTTTTACGATACGTTACGTGCTATTTTGACATGTAAATTTAAAAAACCAAAATTAAAGTATAAGTGAACAGTGAAGAAAATATTCAAAAACTGTACCAATAAATTAAACAAATAAATCGAAGCATTTATGAACAGTGAAGACAAAATTCAAGATATTTCCGAGTTGTTAGAAAACCTAAATTTAAACAAACAAACAGAAATGGAGGTTAAAGACAAACGAGATTTTATTCTTCTAAATCTTAAATCAATCAGTCCTCTTAGTGGACAAAAGGACTATCTTGCACTCTATATTGAAAGTATAGAATCAATTCTTCCAGAAATAAACACTATGCAGCAGAATGAAAAAACACTTTTTTACAACTACATTTTACGTACGCTTCAAGGACCAGCGATGGACATTGTGCGCCGAGATCGTCCAGCTGACTGGGGAGCTTTGAAGGAAAGATTAATTAATGTGTACGGAGAGCACGTGCCACCGGGAATGCTTATAGGCTAAGGGAGGGAAATATGGACCACCCATCTTTCTTTTTTAAATAAAACCCAAAATACATGAAACAAAACAATTAATTTTATGTCATTCACTAAAGGAAACAATTTACCTTTATTCTGATTCACTTTTAGATAAATATCTCATCAGGATAAAGAAAAAAAGTTAAAAAACTGAAAATACTCAAAATGAAGATAAAAAAAAAGTGTAGTGTTATATGGACTATATAGTCCATATTGCCCCACATGTTTATTTGGTACAGAAGTTGCATATAAAAATGTCACTTCCACATTCGGCACATTTTTCATGACTCCAAGAACGTCAGATTACACATTCAACCCAAAATTCGCCACGTTGATCTTCTGAGTAAAGGGTATTACATTATATGCATTTTTTATTATTTTATTCCTTTGTAGATAACGAGCTTTTGCAGTGGCCGTTCTATACGTGTTGTCGTAGACGGTTTCATATCTAATGAATACTCCATTAACGCTGGAATTCCTCAGGGTTCGGTCCTATCCCCGTCTCTTTTTCTTGTTTTCATTGATGACCTTCTGTCATCGACCATTAATCCAATCCACTCCTTTGCAGATGACAGCAGCATTTGTCATTCATATTGCTTCAAAAAGCGTCCAAGCTCTGAGGAGATTGAGAGAAAAAGGCGGTATATGAATGACACTCTCACAAATGACCTCAAAACAATCTCCGAGTGGGGTCGAGCTAATCGGGTCGAATTCAACGCTAGCAAAACCCAATGCTGTCTGTCAAGCTGATCTGAGGTGGACAGATCATGTATTCGATGTGTCGAAAGAAGCGGCCAAGTGCTTAGGTTATCTTAAACGGTGTAAGAAATACTTCACTCCTGTTGATCTTCGGACTGTCTATTTCGCCTATATTAGACCTAAGCTAGAGTACAATTCGCACATCTGGGCCGGGGCTCCAAAAACTACTTTGGAGCTGCTAGACAGAGTTCAACGTCGTGCGATGAAGTTAATTGGGGATGCGGTTGTTGTATCTTCTATTGACTCTCTTGAACACCGTCGTAACGTTGGGTGTGTTACCCTTTTTTATAGATATTATCATGGGATGTGCTCAAGAGAAATTTATGGGCTGGTTCCGTCAGTTCGTATATTTTCTCGCAGCACTCGGGCGTCTCATCAGGCCCATTCCTATTGCGTTGCAACGGTGTTTAACAGAACATCGCACTATCGTGATAATTCGTTCTTTGGTCGCACGATCAAGTTGTGGAATAATCTCCCTGCGAGCGTTTTTCCCGGCAGCTGTGACATCGGTAGATTCAAGAAAAATGTTCATCGACACTACTCCTCTTTTCCCCTATCCCTCTAACCCATTTCCTTTTCTGCAAATCAACACGGTGCATTGCATTTATAGGGGCTATCCCCTGAGCGTTGGTTTAAGTATAAAAAAAAAAAAAAAAATATAATGACCATCAGACTCGTCATGAAACTGCAACTAGATTCCCAATCTGGAAAATACATTTGATTTTGAGGCTTTTTTCTTTGGTGGTCCATATTACCCACAGCACGTGTTGGTGAAATAAATGGTTTTTTTTATCAAAAACCCTTTTGGTTAATGAACTTATTTGTGCTAATAAATTATAAATGGTATTCACTGACTTCATATAATTAACCTTTAGTCATCAATTTAGTTTTTAAGTTTTGTTGAAGGTTTTTTGTTAGTATGTTTTCCTTCATAAATAAAAAATGTTTATATATTTACTTTATTCTTGTCTAATATAATGTTCTAGATGGAAGGTATGTTTTACCATCTCTGTGAATTGCGCAATAACTTTAATAAATAAATCTTAAATGCATATAATTAACCTTTTATTTAAAAACGCGATGTCTTTAAAGTGAAATAATGAAATATACTCACTAGAAAAAAATTATCACTGATCTTTTTTTTAGAAAAATCAACTTTACAGAAACATGCGACTTCACCGAACGCTAAAATCGCCCTGTTATAAGCTTTAGGTATTAGCGTTAAGTTTGAACATGAATAACGGTAAATCCTATGTATGCAGTGGGAAATAACCGTGTGGTCCATATTACCCACGTAGTCCATATTTCCCTCCCTTACCCTACTAAACATGGAAAGAATTAAACTCAAAGGTAATATTAAAGAACTGTATTATGAAATAAATTCTGTGTAATGTGAAAGATACAATTAAGCTAAAAATGTCTAATGCAAGTGAAAGAACCTTTTTTGAAAACGAAGCTAATAAAATGGCCTTGCAAGTATTAAAAAAGCAAGTGCCAAATTATGTTAAAGCAACGCTTAATGCAAACAGTGTTAAAAATTTATCTGATGCATTAAAAGTCTTAATGGAAGAGGAACTATTAAATAATACAAATCCGCGTACATATAAGCGAAATACTTATGAACCTATTGGAAATCCAAGTACATCAAATCCAAATACTTTCTATCCAAGACCACAAAACCAACCTTGTTTTTACCCTTATCCTCAAATAAACGGATTTAGTCCACAAAACAGCAATAATCAGTCTCTCAATCTAAGAAGGGAACACGATTCGAATCAGTCCAGGATTAGGAGATATGGTGTACCAACGCCAATAGAAATCGATGAAAATTTTCACATGCATGCCTCGGGACACAATTACCCTCCTTTGAATTAATATCCGGTAATAACAAGCTAAAATTTCTAATCGATTCAGGCTCTTCAATAAGCATCATAAGGCCCAATGTTTTATGTTCCGAAATTTTAAAAGTAAGCCCAATCCAAATAAAAACAGTTAGTGGTAGCATTTTACTTGACACAGTTCAATATCTCTATGAACCATCGTTAGTGGAAGGCAACTTAAAATTATACCTCTGCAGTTTCTCGACTAATTATGATGGCCTTATTGGATATGATATCCTTAAGGTTTTGAGCGCAAAATTAGATCTAGGAAAAAATACTATCGAATTAAATAATAAAACTTATAGTTTAAGGACCACAAAGTAGAAAGAAAACTGCAACTTAGTGCTTAGTGAAGATATAAAAAATAAATTTCGAACAGATCATTTAAATAGTGAAGAAAAAAGAGAACTTAATAAATTATTGAATACTTTTCAGGAATTATTACATTCAGACAAAAACAGTTTAACATTTACAAGCAATATAAAGCATAAAATTCAAACTAGACATGAGGACCCTACATACACAAAATCGTACCGCTATCCTCAAATACACAAAGATGAGGTAAATAAACAAATTGACGATATGTTGAAACAAGGTATAATAAGACATAGCCAGTCGCCATATAACACCCCCTACATACGACATTAGGGACAAATATGTCATCGATATTTGGAAATGGGACAAGGAATCTTATTTAACTTGTATTGACATACATTCGAAATACGCAATGGCAGAAGAACTAAACCATGTAAATTGGCTTGAAGGAAAACGAACACTTTTAAAATATTTAATACAATGGGTCCACCAAAAAAAATTAAATTGGACCAAGACGCTGGGTTGGTTAATTTAAGTTTACAAGAATGGCTTAAAAGTTTTGGTATCCAAATTGAAATAACCACAGGAAAAACGAAGATAGGAGACGTTGAAAGACTCCATAAAACTTTAAACGAAAAATTAAGAATAGTCAATACGGCTAAAGATAAAGAGCTGCAGCACTACGCATTAGAGCAAATAATCTTTACATATAACCACACAATATGTCACGCCACCACCGGTCAATGTCCTTATCAAATATTTTTCCAAAAATTTACCGGATCGAAGAACTCACAGTTAGAAAAAATGAGAAGAATACAAAATATTAATAAAAATAGGAGAGAATTCGAAATTGATTCATCAATGCCGAAAAGGCTAGAAAAAAAATCGAACCCATTCAGACGAGTGCACATAGTGTCAACCGAAGGAGATGGTGAACACCATATTGTAAAATTTAAAGATAGAAAATCAAGAAAATATAAATCCCATTTTAAACGTAAGAAAAAGAAATCTAAACAATGAAATTCTTTTAATATATTCAGTTAGGACTAATTTTGAGTAGACTGGACATTGAACCCAAAACTAATTGAAAGTAATAAACTTAAAAATCTGGATTCTAATAAATTTAAGCTTGTCAAAACTTTACTATGGCAAAAGGATAATATGTTATATTTTAAAAGTTTTCCCTCTTATTAAAATAGTTCCTATTCCATCCAAATCAGATAAAGTTGAACTAATTTTTGAAGAAAATTATAAACCAACACATTGTCATCCAAATCAGATAAATTTGAATTAATTTTTGAAGAAAATTATAAACCAACACATTGTCAAAATGAGATCCTTGAAATTAAAGGAACTAAGTAAGATAAAAAAAAAAAATAATAATAATTGTATCCGAAATCTATCAAATCTCAATAATACTGAATGTAAGTTTAAGTATAACAATAATGAAGAAATAATTTTTACAAACCAAATATTATTGTTCCAAAAAATTTTAATAGAAGAAAAATATTATAAAATTGCAACAATTTAACTATAACTGTTGAAAACAACAACATAATACACTTTTCTAAGTGCAAATTACAAATTAAAGAGTTCATTCACGAATCTTCACAATCTATAAATGAAATAAAAACTAAGATTATAATTCCTAATACAACAATAAGTGAATTGAAAATTAACATGCATAATATCAATATGATATGATATGATATGATAGTGATGCAGCAGCTATAGAGTTGGCAATGCGTTTGAAGCAAATTCATGCTAATGCAGGGTTTCACATTAGAAATTAGTCATCGAATTCTGCAAACGTTTTGAAACACCTTACAGAAGGTTCAGCAACCGAGCAAGGCTCTAAAGAGTGGGGTTCCACAACAAAAGTGTTAGGTATGTATTGGGATCAAAAAACTGACATGTTTAGATATTTATGCAGATTCGCCAGATTGCGACGTGACGTTATTAATACATCTTTGATACCAACCAAGAGGGAGACATTGCAAATTCTAATGTCAATTTTTGATCCTCTCGGATTCGTGTCATGCTGTACTATTGGTCTTAAGATCTTACTCCAAGATATATGGCGCTCTGGAATTGGATGGGACGATCCGCTGATTGACCCCTTATTTGAAAAATGGTGTCAAATGAAATCTCTTCTGCAAATCATCACGGCAGTACAAATTCCTCGGTGCTATTCATAGTTCTTAAATGAAACTCAAAACGTGGAACTTCACACATCCGTCGATCCTGGAGCAAGCGCATACGCCGCTGTAAGTTATCTTCGTGTCGAATGCGCTAGTCAAGTTTCCGTTTCTATAGCAGCTGCTAAATCGAAGGTAGCACCACTTAAGCCGTTGTCAATCCCAAGATTGCAGCTACAGGCTGCAGTGGCTGGTGTAAGGCTGGCGAACAAAATAATAAACGTGCGTAGTATACAAACAGCAGCCCAATTTTGGTGGACAGACTCCAATACTGTACTCAAGTGGCTAAGGATGGATCCAAAAAACTTTCAACAGTACGTTATGCACCGGGTAGGTCAAGTTTTGGAAGCATCGAATCTGTTGCAATGGAGATGGGTTCCTTCTAAACTGAATGTTGCTGACTTCGCGACTAAAGTATTTACGCAAACAAGCTGCAAGAATTGGTTTTCAGGACCTTATTTTTTGTTACCAAACAGCAGCAACTGGCCGTATTGTGACACCTTTCAGTCGAAACCAGCAGATGATGTTGAATTAAAACGCTGCGTGCAACAATTAATAAAACTGATCTTCGAATTAAGTTAAACATAGAATACTTTTCTAATTGGAAACGTTTGCATCGAGCTGTTGCAACTTTTATATATTATATTCAGAAACTTAAATCCATCATAACTTGGACTGTTAAAGATACAATCATCAGTTTTGAAATGCTGCAAAGAGCCCGACAATTTCTTCTTAAATACACTCAAGCTGAAGTATATCACAATGAACTTGATTGCCTAAATCGTGGTAAGTCTATTGTAAAAAGTAGTAAGCTAATCGCTCTAAATGTTTATTTAGACAAAAATTGTATAATAAGAAACAGAGGTAGGACAGACTATATGAACAATCATGACGATGCAATAGTGCTACCCCACCCTCATCATATAACTTCGCTGCTGGTGCACTCAATTCATGAGGATTTTCATCATCAAATGCACGAAACGATTATTAACAAAATCAGAAGTGAGTACCACATACCCCGATTACGTGTTTAGTATAGAAAAGTGCGCAACACATGTCAATTTTGCAAAAATCGATGCTCGATGCCACAGATGCCTCAAATGGCTCCGCTGCCTAAAGCAAGATTAGCTGCTTTTGAAAGACCATTCACTTACGTGGGCATAGATTTCTTTGGTCCACTATACGTGGTTGTTGGCAGAAGACGCGAAAACAGGTGGGGAGTGCTGAAGAGCACTGACTATTCGAGCCATACATCTGGAAGTAGCTCATAGTTTAGATGTGAGTTCATGCATAATGTCCATCCGAAATTTCATTGCACGGCGTGGGACACCTTGTAAGGTCAGTAAAAACAGTTCTATATAGCATATGTCCATCGATGAACTTTAATGACGAAAGCTTAAGAAGCTCCTTACACGAGGTCGAATTTATTATTAACTCTCGTCCGCTTACGTTCGTTTCGATCGAATCAATCGCTCACTCCTAATCATCTTTTGATAGGATCATCTGATGGCTACAAGCCGATATACAATGACAACGCAGACTTACGAAAACGCTGGCATCAGACTCAGAAATTTGCAAACCAATTCTGGCGCCGATAGATTCATAACTAGACGAAGCAAATGGTTTACAAAGCGACCCCCGGTTAAAATTGGAGACGTCGTCGTGATCGTGGATCATGATCTACCAAGGAATTTGTGGCCAAACGGCATCGTAGTGGACACTTTGGTTGCCAAGGATGGTCAAGTAAGGAGTGTGACAGTCAAAACAAAGTCAAGCCATTTTCAACGCCCTGCAGCAAGAGTTGCAGCATTGGACGTCGGCTGTTCTGAAAGGTAAACTCATCAAGTGACTCTTTTACGGAGGAGGGGATGTTGCCGCCACAATTAACTAAATATATGTATTTTCATTTCGTTACATATATTTACTTATGTTCAGTTATTTTCATTTTCTAAAAACACATAGGGAAGGGGGGCTGTTGTGGACTGGGGGCTAGTGTGGACAAATTCAAATTCTCGCGCCGTTTTGAATTTTTTGTTTCTGTTTTATATTTTTCAAGTTGGTATTTGCACTCCGCATCATCAAAAAAAAAAAAATTCATTTGTTGACAGTTCAGCTTTCCATGATAACGTGACCGAACGTGTTTTACGCAGCAAAAAGTAATTTTTTTGTTGTTTCGTAATTTCAGTGCTACTTTTAAATTAATTATTCTTCTGCTGTAGTGTAAATAGATAATACAACTTAAAATAGTGTTTATTTAAACCATTGAAATTATTTTTGAAAAACTTTACCGTAAGATTAAAAAAAAAATATTTTTGTTTAAAAAGACATGAAGGGGCTAGTGTGGACAACTGAAACGGGGCAAGTATGGACATGTCCGCAGCAGCTGAAATGACTCCAGAAATCATCAGACCATTTCTAAAAGCCGTTCCAAGAAAGTACGTTACTAAAAAGAAAGAACGACAGATTCACGTATACCGATTTACCGGATATCAGCGAAATTTACCGAAATTTAATAGTGGCAAAGCTGCCACAACCACAACAACTGTCGGAAACATCGCGATCAGCAAGTTATATGAAGTTTGATATAAATTTCTCCAAATACAACATGGAATAGCAGTTAATTTTTTATTTGTATTATTATTTGTATTACATCATTATTTTCTTTAATAAACATGTATCTGAACTCTTTCTTAATGTTTTTGTATGAATTAACAAGTTTCTTATGGTGCCCACATTAGCCCCCAGTTAAATCAATGGTTGTCCACACTAGCCTTTTATACGGGGCTAGTGTGGACAAATGTAAGCTCTTTTTAAAATAATTTAATAAAGCATTTATGAAAATAAAAAATCATAATTATTGATGCAATTATGAAGGCTAGAGGTATAAGTAATCGCTAAAAATTACTTTATTACAAAAATGATATATTTACATATATTACTTTGTAATTATATAAAAGTTGTTCGCACTAGAACCCCCCCTCCCAACCGTACATTCGTACACATTAGTATAAAAACACATATGAGTATGTAGCCGTACGCATTTATATAGAAATATTTAACATATTCTGTATTTTTCTTATAACTGTTAATTCTCTTTAACAATTTGCCTTTAACTTTGACTTTGAAATCATTTAAATCAGTTGTTTAAGTAAAGTGATCGCATAAAGTACAAAGAATTTCATAAGTTTTGTAAAGTTTAATTGAATTAATTAAAATACGAATGAAAAGAAATAACAAGCAGTTTTCTTTAAGAATCGAGTGCTGTAGAAAAATAGTGGGTTGCTAACGCAACACAAGGTAACGTCAGAAGGAATACACACAGATGAGGATAAAATAAAAGCTGTCAAAAATTGGCCACGACCATCTAATCTTCATGAGTTGCGAAGTTTTCTGGGCCTATGCACTTACTACAGACGTTTTGTTCCTGGTTTCGTAAACGTCGCACAGTGATGCGATTAGTACATGCTAGACGGAAAAAACTATTTTTTTTTGCAGTTTTTTATGTTTTAGGTATGGGAAAGTACAAAAAAAAATATTTCAAAAATTTTGGACAAGTGGGTGTGGCACCTCCCATACAACTTATTTACATTTTGCGCTATATCTTAAAAACGAAACGTGCTATAGTTACAAAATTTTAAGTGCATAGGTTTTACGTAGTTTCTTAAATTTATAAAAAAAAAAATAAGAGCACGGTTAGACAAGTGGGCGTGGTACCTCCCATACAACTACAATATATTTTGGGCTATATCTTAAGAACGGAGTAAGTTACGGTTACAAAATTTGCAGTGTATGGGCTTGATATAGTTTCTGAAATCTATAAAAAATTTGGGTACTATTGGACAAGTGGGCGTGGTACCTCCCATACAACTACAATATATTTTGGGCTATATCTTAAGAACGGAATAAGTTACGGTTACAAAATTTGCAGTGTATGGATTTGATATAGTTTCCGAAATCTATAAAAAATTTGAGTACTATTAGACAAGTGGGCATGGTACCTCCCATACAACTACAATATACTTTGGGCTATATCTTAAGAACGGAATAAGTTACGGTTACAAAATTTGCAGTGTATGGGTTTGATTTAGTTTCTGAAATCTATAAAAAATTTGAGTACTATTGGACAAGTGGGCGTGGTACCTCCCATACAACTACAATATATTTTGGGCTATATCTTAAGAACGGAATAAGTTACGGTTACAAAATTTGCAGTGTATGGGTTTGATATAGTTTCTGAAATCTATAAAAAATTTGAGTACTATTGGACAAGTGGGCGTGGTACCTCCCATACAACTGCAATATATTTTGGGCTATATCTTAAGAACGGAATAAGTTACGGTTACAAAATTTGCAGTGTATGGGTCTTATGTAGTTTCTGAAATCTATAAAAAATTTGAGTACTATTGGACAAGTCGACGTGGTACCTCCCATACAACTGAAATAAATCTTGCATCATAACTAACGAAAAAATTTGCAATAACGAAATTTAAAGTAGACGTGTAATATTTGATTTCTAAGGCACTAATAGTTTATTTTTTCATATTTTTTACAACATAAGCTGGACAACATTTAGCTTGAATACGATGATAAAGAATTGCTATCGGGACCGGACCACTCTTCGCTACTTGAAGCATTGTTTGAGCGCACTCCTCTTATTTCCGATGGATCAGCAACAACAAGAAAAACTAATATGTCCGGATGCAATTTGGGGACATTTGTAAGGGGCTGCTCTCGGTAGGAATCAACCAAAGGATCCGAACTGATAAGAAGCATATTCATTAAATCCGTATTTGTATTTACCCTTGAGCTTTTACGTGTGTTTGTCAAACGAAAACGCCTACAGTCTTTGTTGCGAGCCTCTTCAGATAATTGCCCTATTCCAACGATGCATTATTGTATTATATCTTTAGCATGGCAGAGAATTTTATGAACTGTTGCCGGCATAAAATACCAGTTATAAAGTTGTATATATAATGCCTTAGTCTCATTTATATAAATTTCGAAGGCAGAAATATCTATATTATAACCAGAAGAGATACAGTTTGAGGAGCCATAACCTGGCTTAGGTTTATCTATAACTAGACCCATTTCTTTTTTAAATCGAAGTTGAATTTGTTTTTTTCTAGTTTCCACGGATAATTTATCTTTGCTATCACGAATTTACCTTTTTTTACATCCATCCTGTACCCAAAATGCAATATACAATCAAGCGTTTTGATCCAGTCATGAAGAGATGATAAACCATAACAATAAAATTCTGGTCGAGGTTCTTTAACATTTTGTACAGCATTCATCTCACTTGGCTTGGCACCACATATATAACACGACTGTGCTGACTTATGAGACGAAAGGTGATTTGCTATCTTACCGTCTACCATTGTGCAAAAGAATAATAATTATTGCTTTTCTCGGGCTATCTACGTTTATTTTTTCTAATTTTTATTTCCATAATTGAATTTTTTTTACTGTGTATTAACATAACGTGTTGTGTTTTTAAATAGGTTACCCGGATTACAGCTCAAAGTAATGAAATTACCCAAAAACCATTCATTATATTTAGAAAAAATATTCGGAACTTGGATTTGAAATTTAAATTAATAGCATTTTAAGGACAATCAAAAAAATTTTAAAAAAATACAATGTCAAATTTGCGCACTTAGGCACTCCTAGTGCTTAGAGTAGACATAATACTCAGTTGAAAAAAAAAGTTTGGTGAAAATATCAAGTGACCATTTTTTTTTATTTACCAAAATATTTAACCAAATTTTTCGTTTTTGAGAGTAATTTACACTACACTAAAATAGGTTTTTTTTTTGATTTCGTGTATTTATTTATTTTTTTTCTCAGTGTAAAAATATTGTGTGTTATATTACAAATATTTAAACCCCACAAAAAGTCTAATCGACTTAAAATTATATATATTTCAGACAATACGGTCAGAGCCTAATTAATACAGTAATATTTAGTACCATCACATAGATTAAGAAAAAAAGTCAAAGGTAAATTTGCGCACTTAGGCATTCCCAGGGCTTAAAGAAGACATAACACTGATTAAACAAAAAAAGTTTGGCAGAAATATGGAGTGACCATTTTTTTTTTTTTCCAAAATGTTTTGCAGAATTTGCCGTTTTTACACATTTATCTCCCTAAATTCTATTCTATAGCACCAACATTTTAAAAGATTTGGTTTAGAATTTATAATGTTTCCACAAAACATATCTTGGCCGTAATGTGTGCCGATTTTCAACTCTTTTCGATATTGGGAAGTATTAAAAAAAAATTGTGAAAATAGCAACTAATTTCATGGACACAAATTTGTAAAACATCATTTTTTAGGCCGACTTTGGTATTTTATGTAGAAAGCGGAGGTAAGTAAAAAATTAATTATGTATTAATTATATATTTTCTGATAGTATTTCATATTCGGAATGTAAAAATTCGATTTCGAGTTTTTTCCGTCTAGCTTGTACTAATCGCATCACTGTGCGTCGCAGGCAGTCTACATGAGCTGACACAGAAAAAACGGAAATTCGAATGGAGGAAACTGCATTCCAAAAGCTGAAAGAATTATTGTCTACAGCGCCAGTACTCGCGCATCCAATACCCGGCGAAAATTTTGTATTGGAACCCGATGCAAGTGGCTATGGTATTGGAGGAGTTTCGCCTCAAGTCATCAATGGACAAGAAAAAGTCGTCGCATATTTCCGCAAAATTTTGTCGAAACCTGAGAGGAACTATTGCGTAACTCGGAGAGAGTTACTGGCAGTAATGGAATGTGTAAAACACTTCCATAAGTACTTGTATGGCCAGCACTTTCTCCTGAGTACAGGCCATGCGGCATTAAGGTGGCTACTTTAATTCAAGGATCCTGAAGGACAAATCTCACGGTGGATAGAACGCTTGCAGAGCTATGATTTCACCATAGAACATCGCAAAGGAAGCCAGCATGGAAATGCAGATGCACTTTCCCGTAGTCCATGTAAAATTGCATGCAGCCATTGTTCACGAATGGAAAATAAAGCTGAAACAATTGATGTGCTCCTTTTGAACGTTTTGCCTGAAGAAAATTAGACGAATGAGGAGATACAACGGGACCAGCGCAGTGATACAGATTTGGTAACTATGATTAAGTATAAGGAGCTGGGTAGGAAACCGGCGTGGCAAGAACTCTCAAGTGAAAGCCAAATATGTAAAGCATACTGGGCGCAATGGCAAAATTTGGAGTTGCATAATGGTTCCCTATACCGAATCTGGGAAAGCGAGGATGGTAAAATTCGCTCAAAACTGTTGGTTATTTCAAAGGCAAAATTTAAGGAAATAATAGAGGATTATCACAATAGATCGAGTGGTATACATCTGGGCATAACAAAAACCACAGAGAAAATAAAGAAACGGTTTTATTGGGTTGGATGCCAAGAAACAGTTGCTGACTGGATCCGCCGTTGTGATCAATGTGCGACTGCTAAAGGACCAAGGCGACGAACTCGGGGGAAAATGCATCAGTATAACGTTGGAGCTGCCTTTGAGAGGATAGACATGGATATATCTGGATCTTTTCCAATCAGCAATGCAGGAAATAAATACATCCTTGTGGTAATTGATTACTTCAGTAAGTGGCCAGAAGTATATCCCATTCCCAATCAAGAAGCAAAAACAGTGGCAGACATTTCCATCAAAAATTGGATTTGTCGATATGGAGCTCCACTTGAGTTACATTGCGACCAAGGACGAAATTTTGAGTCGACACTTTTTAAGGAGGTTTTTGACATGCTTGGAATACAGAAGACACGTACCACAGCACTGCATCCTCAGTCCGATGGCATGGTCTAAATGTTCAACCATACTCTAGAGGAGCATCTCGAAAGTACTTGACAGTTCGAGATGTCAATAAAAACAGTGATGCCAAGAAATTATTAGCTGAGGGAATCAACGAGATGTTGCCAGATGTTTCGCTAATGCAATTCTAGAACGTTCATACAGGTATAAAAGGAGTTATTCATGAGAGTTGTTTTTCTTGTTTATTTAGATTTTGAATGTAAAGAAGCAGTAAAATAAACAATTGTACCGTGCAAAAATAAACGTTTGTAATTTGAATAAACCATTTTATAACTAAATAAAGTGTGTGTTTTTGATTGCTACACAATCCAGTGATCGAACTCAGAAAACTGTAAGAGACTGAAATTATCGTCATAAGAGACAGGAAATTTCGTAACAATATGAAGAACACTTGCACGGAATAATCATAACAATAAAGTTATTGTAAACAACAATGAAGTTATTGTAAAGAAGCGAATCGAATTTCAGAAATATGAAGGATGTCACGTTCTTATAAAAAATTGTAATTATATTTATTACCAGAGTCTAAACTAAGTACATCAAAAAGAAGAATCATTTTTTAGTATAAATATCACAAGGAAATTAAAGTAAGCAAGTCTTCTGTCACCAACCAAGCCGATCAGATTAATAGGACTGTTCCGGTTAAGACAGCAGAAAGACTTTCGTAATACATTTCAGAAATACTTTCTAAGACTTCCAAAGACTTCCGATATTCTGGCGAAAAAGTAATGTAGAAAAAGCTCATAAATTCCCCACACAAAAGCTTTAGTGGTGAACTTGTCAAATTGTGCAAAATAAGTTCTTCTTCTTGCGCGCCGCTAATATAATATTGTGCATAAATTGTTGCTACATGCTTTACACACACTTTTGTTTTCTTTTGTAACTATTAGAACAAAAATTAAACCAAAAGAATTATAATTTTGTAAAGTTTTTCACTTTTTCATTATCACACACACACAAATAAAAATTCAACAACTGCCAAACCTTAGGCAGCTGTTGGAACAATTTTACTTTAAAAACTGTTGTTGTTTTTTTTTTATTTTTTTGCCCAAATAGGGCTCTGGGAATTAATTACAACAACAAAAACTAAGAGTTCTGGTCGAACCTACTTTCGGAGATGTAGCCATCGGAAGATCGGGATAAAGCGTTTATGAAAACCGGTATAAGTTCAAAATCCCTTGATGGATTTTAATAATATTTGTGTCATATAAAGGGCTACATATACCGATATGCAAATGTTTTAAATCCGAGTCATCGTTTTTGAGATATGGCGAATTTTCGAAAGTTTTTAACAGTTTTTTTGTTTTAAAGCCCTATTTTTTCAAAAATGTCTTATTAACAAAAACAACTGGATTGATGGATGTCATATGAAAGGTAATTTAATAAGCTACAATATTGATCACAAAACTTTTGAAATCTGGCTCGTAGTTTTCGAGATATTACGACTTTTCTGAAATTTGGACCGATTTTTTTTTACACAGTAATTTTGCATAAGAGTAGGAGTAAGTATGCGGCTTGCGGCCGCAGCTCAGGATTTAAAACTCCCAAAAATCCAATACCAGCTTCGTGGCAGTCTTCGGCCGCTGGTCAGTCTATAATACATCCAACACCTAGTTTGCTGGTTACCGGACATAATCCCAACGGACATAATCCCCACTTCGTAAATGGGGACATAATCCACATTTTGGTAATCCCAATGGAGGTTATGTCCGACAAATTTAATTAAGATTGAACAAAATTTTTGCAATAATCCATTTAAAAAATTTATATATAAGCTTTGGATATTATAGACTGATCCGCCGCGAAGCCGGAGTTGGATTTTTGGGAGTTTTAAATCCTGAGCTGCGGTCTCAGGCCGCCCACTTACCCCTACTTTTATGTAAAATTACTGTGGCTAGCAAACTAGGTGTTGAATATATTATAGACTGATCGTGGCTGAAAGCCGCCGCGAAGCCGGAATTGGATTTTTGGAAGTTTTAAATCCTGAGCTGCGGCTATTGTCAATAACAAAATAATTCGTTAGGAAATATCGCTATGGGGATTATGGGTTACCGGACATTATCCCCACTTCGTAAATGGGGATTATAACCGCCCATGTACCCCTACCCTTATGTAAAATTACTGTGGCTAGCAAACTAGGTGTTGGATATATTATAGACCGATCAGCGGCTGAAGGCCGCCGCGGAAATGGTATTGGAATTTTTGGGAGTTGTAAATCCTGAGCTGTTGTCAGTAACAAAATAAGGCGTTTGGAAATATCGTCATGGGGATTATGTCTGTTTTTTCCTGGGGATTATGTCCGAAAAACTTGCGGATGGGGATTATGTCCGGAAGTTTTTCGGACATAATCCCCATTTCTTGAATAATCTCCATTTCGTGAATGGGGATTATGTCCGCAAGTTTTTCGGACATAATCTCCAGGAAAAAACAGACATAATCCCCATGACGATATTTCCAAACGCTTTATTTTGTTATTGACAACAGCTCAGGATTTACAACTCCCAAAAATTCCAATACCATTTCCGCGGCGGCCTTCAGCCGCTGATCAGTCTATAATATATCCAACACCTAGTTTGCTAGCCACAGTAATTTTACATAAGGGTAGGGGTACGTGGGTGGTCATAATCCCCATTTACGAAGTGGGGATAATGTCCGGTAACCCATAATCCCCATAGCGATATTTCCTAACGTATTATTTTGTTATTGACAATAGCCGCAGCTCAGGATTTAAAACTTCCAAAAATCCAATGCCGGCTTCGCGGCGGCTTTCAGCCACGATCAGTCTATAATATATTCAACACCTAGTTTGCTAGCCACAGTAATTTTACATAAAAGTAGGGGTAAGTGGGCGGCCTGAGGCCAAAATTTTGTCGAAACCTGAGAGGAACTATTGCGTAACTCGGAGAGAGTTACTGGCAGTAATGGAATGTGTAAAACACTTCCATAAGTACTTGTATGGACAGCACTTTCTCCTGAGTACAGGCCATGCGGCATTAAGGTGGCTACTTTAATTCAAGGATCCTGAAGGCCAAATCTCACGGTGGATAGAACGCTTGCAGAGCTATGATTTCACCATAGAACATCGCAAAGGAAGCCAGCATGGAAATGCAGATGCACTTTCCCGTAGTCCATGTAAAATTGCATGCGGCCATTGTTCACGAATGGAAAATAAAGCTGAAACAATTGATGTGCTCCTTTTGAACGTTTTGCCAGAAGAAAATTGGACGAATGAGGAGATACAACGGGACCAGCGCAGTGATACAGATTTGGTAACTATGATTAAGTATAAGGAGCTGGGTAGGAAACCGGCGTGGCAAGAACTCTCAAGTGAAAGCCAAATATGTAAAGCATACTGGGCGCAATGGCAAAATTTGGAGTTGCATAATGGTTCCCTTTACCGAATCTGGGAAAGCGAGGATGGTAAAATTCGCTCAAAACTGTTAATTATTCCAAAGGCAAAATTTAAGGAAATAATAGAGGATTATCACAATAGATCGAGTGGTGGACATCTGGGCATAACAAAAACCACAGAGAAAATAAAGAAACGGTTTTATTGGGTTGGATGCCAAGAAACAGTTGCTGACTGGATCCGCCGTTTTGATCAATGTGCGACTGCTAAAGGACCAAGGCGACGAACTCGGGGGAAAATGCATCAGTATAACGTTGGAGCTGCCTTTGAGAGGATAGACATGGATATATCTGGATCTTTTCCAATCAGCAATGCAGGAAATAAATACATCCTTGTGGTAATTGATTACTTCAGTAAGTGGCCAGAAGTATATCCCATTCCCAATCAAGAAGCAAAAACAGTGGCAGACATTTCCATCAAAAATTGGATTTGTCGATATGGAGCTCCACTTGAGTTACATTGCGACCAAGGACGAAATTTTGAGTCGACACTTTTTAAGGAGGTTTTTGACATGCTTGGAATACAGAAGACACGTACCACAGCACTGCATCCTCAGTCCGATGGCATGGTCTAAATGTTCAACCGTACTCTAGAGGAGCATCTCGAAAGTACTTGACAGTTCGAGATGACAATAAAAACAGTGATGCCAAGAAATTATTAGCTGAGGGAATCAACGAGATGTTGCCAGATGTTTCGCTAATGCAATTCTAGAACGTTCATACAGGTATAAAAGGAGTTATTCATGAGAGTTGTTTTTCTTGTTTATTTAGATTTTGAATGTAAAGGAGCAGTAAAATAAACAATTGTACCGTGCAAAAATAAACGTTTGTAATTTGAATAAACCATTTTATAACTAAATAAAGTGTGTGTTTTTGATTGCTACACAATCCAGTGATCGAACTCAGAAAACTGTAAGAGACTGAAATTATCGTCATAAGAGACAGGAAATTTCGTAACAATATGAAGAACACTTGCACGGAATAATCATAACAATAAAGTTATTGTAAACAACAATGAAGTTATTGTAAAGAAGCGAATCGAATTTCAGAAATATGAAGGATGTCACGTTCTTATAAAAAATTGTAATTATATTTATTACCAGAGTCTAAACTAAGTACATCAAAAAGAAGAATCATTTTTTAGTATAAATATCACAAGGAAATTAAAGTAAGCAAGTCTTCTGTCACCAACCAAGCCGATCAGATTAATAGGACTGTTCCGGTTAAGACAGCAGAAAGACTTTCGTAATACATTTCAGAAATACTTTCTAAGACTTCCAAAGACTTCCGATATTCTGGCGAAAAAGTAATGTAGAAAAAGCTCATAAATTCCCCACACAAAAGCTTTAGTGGTGAACTTGTCAAATTGTGCAAAATAAGTTCTTCTTCTTGCGCGCCGCTAATATAATATTGTGCAGAAATTGTTGCTACATGCTTTACACACACTTTTGTTTTCTTTTGTAACTATTAGAACAAAAATTAAACCAAAAGAATTATAATTTTGTAAAGTTTTTCACTTTTTCATTATCACACACACACAAATAAAAATTCAACAACTGCCAAACCTTAGGCAGCTGTTGGAACAATTTTACTTTAAAAACTGTTGTTGTTTTTTTTTTATTTTTTTGCCCAATTAGGGCTCTGGGAATTAATTACAACAACAAAAACTAAGAGTTCTGGTCGAACCTACTTTCGGAGATGTAGCCATCGGAAGATCGGGATAAAGCGTTTATGAAAACCGGTATAAGTTCAAAATCCCTTGATGGATTTTAATAATATTTGTGTCATATAAAGGGCTACATATACCGATATGCAAATGTTTTAAATCCGAGTCATCGTTTTTGAGATATGGCGAATTTTCGAAAGTTTTTAACAGTTTTTTTGTTTTTAAAGCCCTATTTTTCCAAAAATGTCTTATTAACAAAAACAACTGGATTGATGCATGTCATATGAAAGGTAATTTAATAAGCTACAATATTGATCACAAAACTTTTGAAATCTGGCTCGTAGTTTTCGAGATATTACGACTTTTCTGAAATTTGGACCGATTTTTTTTTACACAGTAATTTTGCATAAGAGTAGGAGTAAGTATGCGGCTTGCGGCCGCAGCTCAGGATTTAAAACTCCCAAAAATCCAATACCAGCTTCGTGGCAGTCTTCGGCCGCTGATCAGTCTATAATACATCCAACACCTAGTTTGCTGGTTACCGGACATAATCCCAACGGACATAATCCCCACTTCGTAAATGGGGACATAATCCACATTTTGGTAATCCCAATGGAGGTTATGTCCGACAAATTTAATTAAGATTGAACAAAATTTTTGCAATAATCCATTTAAAAAATTTATATATAAGCTTTGGATATTATAGACTGATCCGCCGCGAAGCCGGAGTTGGATTTTTGGGAGTTTTAAATCCTGAGCTGCGGTCTCAGGCCGCCCACTTACCCCTACTTTTATGTAAAATTACTGTGGCTAGCAAACTAGGTGTTGAATATATTATAGACTGATCGTGGCTGAAAGCCGCCGCGAAGCCGGAATTGGATTTTTGGAAGTTTTAAATCCTGAGCTGCGGCTATTGTCAATAACAAAATAATTCGTTAGGAAATATCGCTATGGGGATTATGGGTTACCGGACATTATCCCCACTTCGTAAATGGGGATTATAACCGCCCATGTACCCCTACCCTTATGTAAAATTACTGTGGCTAGCAAACTAGGTGTTGGATATATTATAGACCGATCAGCGGCTGAAGGCCGCCGCGGAAATGGTATTGGAATTTTTGGGAGTTGTAAATCCTGAGCTGTTGTCAGTAACAAAATAAGGCGTTTGGAAATATCGTCATGGGGATTATGTCTGTTTTTTCCTGGGGATTATGTCCGAAAAACTTGCGGATGGGGATTATGTCCGGAAGTTTTTCGGACATAATCCCCATTTCTTGAATAATCCCCATTTCGTGAATGGGGATTATGTCCGCAAATTTTTCGGACATAATCCCCAGGAAAAAACAGACATAATCCCCATGACGATATTTCCAAACGCTTTATTTTGTTATTGACAACAGCTCAGGATTTACAACTCCCAAAAATTCCAATACCATTTCCGCGGCGGCCTTCAGCCGCTGATCAGTCTATAATATATCCAACACCTAGTTTGCTAGCCACAGTAATTTTACATAAGGGTAGGGGTACGTGGGTGGTCATAATCCCCATTTACGAAGTGGGGATAATGTCCGGTAACCCATAATCCCCATAGCGATATTTCCTAACGTATTATTTTGTTATTGACAATAGCCGCAGCTCAGGATTTAAAACTTCCAAAAATCCAATGCCGGCTTCGCGGCGGCTTTCAGCCACGATCAGTCTATAATATATTCAACACCTAGTTTGCTAGCCACAGTAATTTTACATAAAAGTAGGGGTAAGTGGGCGGCCTGAGGCCAAAATTTTGTCGAAACCTGAGAGGAACTATTGCGTAACTCGGAGAGAGTTACTGGCAGTAATGGAATGTGTAAAACACTTCCATAAGTACTTGTATGGACAGCACTTTCTCCTGAGTACAGGCCATGCGGCATTAAGGTGGCTACTTTAATTCAAGGATCCTGAAGGCCAAATCTCACGGTGGATAGAACGCTTGCAGAGCTATGATTTCACCATAGAACATCGCAAAGGAAGCCAGCATGGAAATGCAGATGCACTTTCCCGTAGTCCATGTAAAATTGCATGCGGCCATTGTTCACGAATGGAAAATAAAGCTGAAACAATTGATGTGCTCCTTTTGAACGTTTTGCCAGAAGAAAATTGGACGAATGAGGAGATACAACGGGACCAGCGCAGTGATACAGATTTGGTAACTATGATTAAGTATAAGGAGCTGGGTAGGAAACCGGCGTGGCAAGAACTCTCAAGTGAAAGCCAAATATGTAAAGCATACTGGGCGCAATGGCAAAATTTGGAGTTGCATAATGGTTCCCTTTACCGAATCTGGGAAAGCGAGGATGGTAAAATTCGCTCAAAACTGTTGGTTATTCCAAAGGCAAAATTTAAGGAAATAATAGAGGATTATCACAATAGATCGAGTGGTGGACATCTGGGCATAACAAAAACCACAGAGAAAATAAAGAAACGGTTTTATTGGGTTGGATGCCAAGAAACAGTTGCTGACTGGATCCGCCGTTGTGATCAATGTGCGACTGCTAAAGGACCAAGGCGACGAACTCGGGGGAAAATGCATCAGTATAACGTTGGAGCTGCCTTTGAGAGGATAGACATGGATATATCTGGATCTTTTCCAATCAGCAATGCAGGAAATAAATACACCCTTGTGGTAATTGATTACTTCAGTAAGTGGCCAGAAGTATATCCCATTCCCAATCAAGAAGCAAAAACAGTGGCAGACATTTCCATCAAAAATTGGATTTGTCGATATGGAGCTCCACTTGAGTTACATTGCGACCAAGGACGAAATTTTGAGTCGACACTTTTTAAGGAGGTTTTTGACATGCTTGGAATACAGAAGACACGTACCACAGCACTGCATCCTCAGTCCGATGGCATGGTCTAAATGTTCAACCGTACTCTAGAGGAGCATCTCGGAAGTACTTGACAGTTCGAGATGTCAATAAAAACAGTGATGCCAAGAAATTATTAGCTGAGGGAATCAACGAGATGTTGCCAGATGTTTCGCTAATGCAATTCTAGAACGTTCATACAGGTATAAAAGGAGTTATTCATGAGAGTTGTTTTTCTTGTTTATTTAGATTTTGAATGTAAAGAAGCAGTAAAATAAACAATTGTACCGTGCAAAAATAAACGTTTGTAATTTGAATAAACCATTTTATAACTAAATAAAGTGTGTGTTTTTGATTGCTACACAATCCAGTGATCGAACTCAGAAAACTGTAAGAGACTGAAATTATCGTCATAAGAGACAGGAAATTTCGTAACAATATGAAGAACACTTGCACGGAATAATCATAACAATAAAGTTATTGTAAACAACAATGAAGTTATTGTAAAGAAGCGAATCGAATTTCAGAAATATGAAGGATGTCACGTTCTTATAAAAAATTGTAATTATATTTATTACCAGAGTCTAAACTAAGTACATCAAAAAGAAGAATCATTTTTTAGTATAAATATCACAAGGAAATTAAAGTAAGCAAGTCTTCTGTCACCAACCAAGCCGATCAGATTAATAGGACTGTTCCGGTTAAGACAGCAGAAAGACTTTCGTAATACATTTCAGAAATACTTTCTAAGACTTCCAAAGACTTCCGATATTCTGGCGAAAAAGTAATGTAGAAAAAGCTCATAAATTCCCCACACAAAAGCTTTAGTGGTGAACTTGTCAAATTGTGCAAAATAAGTTCTTCTTCTTGCGCGCCGCTAATATAATATTGTGCAGAAATTGTTGCTACATGCTTTACACACACTTTTGTTTTCTTTTGTAACTATTAGAACAAAAATTAAACCAAAAGAATTATAATTTTGTAAAGTTTTTCACTTTTTCATTATCACACACACACAAATAAAAATTCAACAACTGCCAAACCTTAGGCAGCTGTTGGAACAATTTTACTTTAAAAACTGTTGTTGTTTTTTTTTTATTTTTTTGCCCAATTAGGGCTCTGGGAATTAATTACAACAACAAAAACTAAGAGTTCTGGTCGAACCTACTTTCGGAGATGTAGCCATCGGAAGATCGGGATAAAGCGTTTATGAAAACCGGTATAAGTTCAAAATCCCTTGATGGATTTTAATAATATTTGTGTCATATAAAGGGCTACATATACCGATATGCAAATGTTTTAAATCCGAGTCATCGTTTTTGAGATATGGCGAATTTTCGAAAGTTTTTAACAGTTTTTTTGTTTTTAAAGCCCTATTTTTCCAAAAATGTCTTATTAACAAAAACAACTGGATTGATGCATGTCATATGAAAGGTAATTTAATAAGCTACAATATTGATCACAAAACTTTTGAAATCTGGCTCGTAGTTTTCGAGATATTACGACTTTTCTGAAATTTGGACCGATTTTTTTTTACACAGTAATTTTGCATAAGAGTAGGAGTAAGTATGCGGCTTGCGGCCGCAGCTCAGGATTTAAAACTCCCAAAAATCCAATACCAGCTTCGTGGCAGTCTTCGGCCGCTGATCAGTCTATAATACATCCAACACCTAGTTTGCTGGTTACCGGACATAATCCCAACGGACATAATCCCCACTTCGTAAATGGGGACATAATCCACATTTTGGTAATCCCAATGGAGGTTATGTCCGACAAATTTAATTAAGATTGAACAAAATTTTTGCAATAATCCATTTAAAAAATTTATATATAAGCTTTGGATATTATAGACTGATCCGCCGCGAAGCCGGAGTTGGATTTTTGGGAGTTTTAAATCCTGAGCTGCGGTCTCAGGCCGCCCACTTACCCCTACTTTTATGTAAAATTACTGTGGCTAGCAAACTAGGTGTTGAATATATTATAGACTGATCGTGGCTGAAAGCCGCCGCGAAGCCGGAATTGGATTTTTGGAAGTTTTAAATCCTGAGCTGCGGCTATTGTCAATAACAAAATAATTCGTTAGGAAATATCGCTATGGGGATTATGGGTTACCGGACATTATCCCCACTTCGTAAATGGGGATTATAACCGCCCATGTACCCCTACCCTTATGTAAAATTACTGTGGCTAGCAAACTAGGTGTTGGATATATTATAGACCGATCAGCGGCTGAAGGCCGCCGCGGAAATGGTATTGGAATTTTTGGGAGTTGTAAATCCTGAGCTGTTGTCAGTAACAAAATAAGGCGTTTGGAAATATCGTCATGGGGATTATGTCTGTTTTTTCCTGGGGATTATGTCCGAAAAACTTGCGGATGGGGATTATGTCCGGAAGTTTTTCGGACATAATCCCCATTT